>OW804095.1:144859739-145459739 GCA_942159475.1 Sthenelais limicola | reverse complement strand
AGTTGGATTGATGTCATTACCACGTGCCTGAACACACTTAACTTCTCTGTTTAATTAAGAGTTGTAAACGGGGGGGGGGGGGTACTGAGGGGGGTAGAGATTGTCATATTTCTGGGTGGACAATTACTAGTGAAGTAGCTGAATTTACTTTGCAGGATAACCTTGGAAATGTATGGATATATCTAATATACTGTCTTGAAATTTGGTACACGTATTTATATGACTTGAAGCATTAGCTAACCTAAAACTGAGAACGTACGTACAACAAGATCTTGTGAATAAAACACTTTGAGAAATATCAATTTTGCCACTTGTGATTCATTTTCCTGTAACACATCACATATGGAGTTAATGCAAAATAGTGCCACAAAAAAGGCCAAAGAACATATTTGATTTAGCAAGTTTTAGAATATATAATCTGATATTCAATCTCCCTCAAAGTGGCAATCCATGTTACTCTTTTTTGATTGCATTGCTTTCAAACATGGAAATGATTTATTAAGACCGTGTTAATATGGAGTTAATGAAATGCCACCTTTCCTCACTTAAAACGTTGGCAGTTACTGGTCAAACCCCCCTATTTAATTAATCTCATTGCCTAACACCATTAGCTCCAGGGACTGACCCCTTCCACCTCCGGACCTGCCTGACCTTTAGGGGAAAGAAATTAAAACTGGGGAAATCGATGGGTTTCTTTCAGCGAAATGGAGAAGGCAAAATGTGCCGGGAAGGAAATATTCAGATAAAAGAAATCGCTTTCAGGAATGTGTTGCCTCTGAGGGAAGTTACAGTCGACAAACATCTGGACTGGCTTTTGTTCACGGTTATTTCGGAAGAGTGAAGATGAATAGTGAGAAATCAATAGCATTTATTTAATGACAAGCCCCATTGCTTGTGAGGGAGAGAGGACTTTTATTAAGACAATGGTCAGGAAAAACATTTTTTAAAGTTTAATTGTAATTTTCATCCACCATCATGAATTCAAGAATTTATTTCGTTGATTTTTCAAATTGCTGTATGATATGCTTCCCTACTTTGGACAGATGTTTAGAAAATATTAGCAATATGGAGTAGATATTCAATACACTCAAACACTCTTCTGTGCATTGAAGTGCACAACTGACACATGGACATTATAATAGGAACCCAAGTCACACACCATCATAACATTAACAAGTCCCACAGTTTTACTTTGCATCCAAAAATTCTACTATGCTGTTATAGTACTTGTGAATGACTGGGTTGTAAGATATATATTTAACCTTCTTTACAAAACCGATGATTTTTGGTGTAAGCCAACATAATATTTACTTCTTGTATCAACAAACCTAACATTTATTAATCTATTTCACTGTTTTTTCTCGACTGTACTTAAATACTTTATAATCGTCAAGACCTTGGCAATTCAGGCTGCTCTGAGAATATTTGTACCTGTGTATAAAAATGTTCATTGTCCTGAATAAAATATTTCAAAATCAAAATCGAAATCAAATCACTTTTAGTGTGTCTTAATTTCTTTAGTAATCTTCCATGTTTATATATTCTAGGAAATAAAGCCCCAACCAAAGAATGCCATTTTCCCGGAGCTGTTCAACATGCATCAAATTATTTAGAATGTACGAATTTGATAACAAATTTCAAGTAAAATTATTGAAGGATATTTTAGATGAATTAAATAGAATGAAGGGTATATATTAGTCAGGGAATATTAAAAAAATCTGGGAACAAATTCCTTACCAAACAATTTTTTCACCAATGTGTTGGTAAAGGTGTCTACTAACATATATCAAAACATTTAAACTCAACTCCCGTAGGAGAACCTGTGACAACTGAAAAGAAAAATGGCCGCCACTAAAACTCTGAAACTCCATAACTTGGGGTAGAATCAACATATAATCAAGTGTGAATACACTTTTTCTAGGTTTTAAAGCATGGGGAATCCATTGGAACATGAAAAATGTTGATACAGACAATATTTAGCAAGTTAATCTACTGATACTGGAAAAAAATGAACAAAAGATGCTAAAAATATCCCCCCGAATGTACCCTCTGAAGTAAAAAATCTATACTTCATAACTTGGGGTAGAATAAATATGTAATCAAGTGTGAATGCACTTTTTCTATGTTTTAAGGCATGGGAAATCCATTGAAATAATAATAAATTCAATATAGACAATATTTAGCAAGTTATTCTATTAATACTGAGAAGAAAAAACAACAAAATACTGTGAAATAAAGTGAAAAATCTAATTCAGATTTATGGAAGCATTCATGATCAATGACATTAGAAAACATATTTCTGCAGTCCAAACTGTAATGAAAATGTTTTTAATCATAATAAATAACATGACATGTGATACCTGAAATAAAGAAAAAAAGGCAAGTTGTCTATCTGAACTTCCATCCCAGGTTCCCTGGAGGAAGGTGAACACCTTTCCAAGTTCTTATTAACAGCAGAAGTAGGTGGTAGTATTTGTGATCTGTGAATTCACAGTAATTATATTGCTTCTATTATTGGAAAACATCTAAGCTTTCTTTTGTAATTCAGGCATGGTGGAAATGTCTAAGAAAAATCCCTTTTTCATGCCCAAAATACTTTATCAATGTAAAAGAAGCAGTCATGCAGGATCCTTGTTTCAACTTAGGTGGGTCATATCCTTAGTGCTAGGATTGTCATATTCATCACACAAACAAATTTTTAAAATGACCTGTTTTTTTGTCCTATTGGCTATGGTGATATCTAGATCAAAGTACATCTATCTATGAGCCCATGAACATTTCCTGTAGACCTATGTCTAAACAGTACCTGCCAAGGTAGACTCCTTAGTTTCTTGGAGTAAAATGGTTTTACACAGTGCATGAAGCTAGTAACATGGCTCAAAACCCAATGTTGCCACCAAAGGTGGCGTTTACCAGTGATCCTGATGCATTGAAACAAGTTGGGGATCCATTGACATTGAATGACCTATAATTCTAATTTCAAATTACCCTCTGAGGGTTTTTATCACATCCTTTTTCATGTAATGTCTGGGACAGTTTACCCATTCCTTGACTCCAGAATATGCTTCTCTACTCTTTGTGCCTCATCAACATTGGGGAGCAACATTTGTGGGATGTTACACCAGTAGCAATAGTTATCAAGGTCTGGTATTACCTGAAGGGGTTTCTGTCCATGAAGATATGAAGAAGTGCTATTCTCTATCTTCTCACTTTATTGGTCTGATATATTCTAATGATGGTCACCTGTATAATGAACAGAAGAATGTTGATCTTACCATATACAGGCAAAAGTTATTGGCTAAACAGCTCAGGTTTCCCTCTTGCCATGCCTCCATTTGATTTCAATGAACAGATATAAGATATAAGTACATAATAGTACATGCTCAATTAGAAGGGCAGTTGATGCAGCCCATGACTGATTACTCCATCAAACAATGTGAAAAAAACTTTTAGAATTCATCATACACACTGGCCATACAGAAGTATATTCATTTCTTTGTTCTAATTTACTCATGTGACACTTATCAAATTGATAGGCCTGTGAACCGTGTAGGAAGGAGCTCACCGCTCCTCTCGACCTACACAACCAGCTCAACAACAACACTAATATTCTGGAGAGGCAACTGGAATTTGTTTCACATAGCTGATGCAGTAAGGGATGGAAGCATCTCTGATATGGAATACAAGTCTATTTCTTTTTGCCAAATATGCTAAGCATACTAAAGATTTCTTCAGATTTTAACAATATCTTCGTAGTTTGAGAACAAAGATTCTTTTTTCTTGGCCAAGAGCAGTGCCTCAGAACCTCAGAATATATATATATAAAACATCAGAATACATAGTTTCTCCTGCTGTGATTGACCCCTTCAATCCATATTTCTGTAGGATTTATGTATGGAATTAAATTAGTATCATAGCTTTCACATTACTGTGAGTGACATTCAGAGGCAATTTCATCAGCTGGGTATAGGAGGGCTCTTCATCATCTTGCTGGTTGTCTCAGTAAGTTAGGAGCTACATTCTCTTGAATTGGCATATCCTTCAATCATGCACACCACAGCATTAAGCATAAAGGAAGACAAGTTCAGCTAACACTAACAAGTGGCACAGCAATGTCTTCCACCCTTCCACTCTACTCAACTCTATCTCAACTCTGTAAATATCTGTATATATTGAAATATTGTACAAAGGAAATCTGGGGCAAGTGTAAAGCCCTACTGCTGGGACTTGAACTACCCAGTATAAATAAAAGCTTTAAAAAAAAGTGATGCATATATATCTTTCTGAGCCACCCTCTAAATGATGGCTGCCATCCCATGACCTCAAGTGGAAGAAGTCCATATGTGTGCAGAAACAATCAAGGTACAAAATAGTTCACAATTACCTGTCCTTAGCCACTGATTAAAAAATGCACAGCAACTGAACTCTGAGAACCAAAGTGTGAAGGGATTGGAAAAACATTGGAAGAAAGAATCTAGAATAGCAGAACGTCAGACCATTTTTATCCATGTGGTAGTAGACTATGATATAAAATCAGGTATTTTGGGGCAGGAGAAAAGGCGTTGTTTATCTTCAATTTTCCTTGAATGTTTGTATAGCAAAAGTAAGTTTATATGTTTACCAATGGCAGAGCTTCCCAAAAGTATATAGAGAAAGCTGGATAAAATTCTCCAATACATTCAAAGGCAACAATTCCGAACTATATCTCCTCCTGGCCCTGAACACCTAGTACAAAATTATTCACTCCAAATGCAGAAGTTTCATCTCTTCTTCCAGAAAGTTAAAATTAACCTGGAAGTCCTCCAGCTTCTGGCTATTGCAATGCTGATGATGCAAACAGCTCACTTGCTAATGATGAAAGTAAGAAAGGCATGACAGCTGTCTTACACTGTAAACAAATTGACTCCTTTTGGTCCTCATTTGGTTTTATTTTGGTCCTTATCAAGTCGCACTTAAAACCATCAAAAGCATTTGCATTACAGTTTGAACTGCAGAAATATAATCCTAATACTCTTGGTCACAAATGCCTTCATGAACCTGAATTAGTTTTTTTTTAAATAGGGTATATTTGGGAGGATTTCTTTAGGGTCTTTTATTAATTTGTTCTTATTATCAGTAGATTAACTTGCTAAATATTGTTCAGAAGTTCAGATAGATAGACAACTTGCCTTTTTACTTTATTTCAGGCATCACAATACCTGCAGAAATATCTTTCCTAATGTCATTCATCATGAATGCCTTCATAAATCCAATTTAGATTTTTCCCTTTATTTGACAGTTTTTTGTTGTTTTCTTCTTCTCAGTATTAGTAGAATAACTTGTTAATATTGTCCATATTGAATTTATTCATATTCCAATGGATTCCCCATGCCTTAAAACATAGAAAAAGTGCATTCACACTTGATTACATGTTTATTCTAGCCCAAGTTATGAAGTATAGATTTTTTACTTCAGAGGGTACATTCGGAAGGATTTTTTTAGCATCTTTTGCTCATTTTTTCCCAGTATCAGTAGATTAACTTGCTAAATATTGTCTGTATCAACCTTTGTCATGTTCCAATGAATTCCCCATGCCTTAAAACCTAGAAAAGTGTATTCACACTTGATTACATGTTGATTCTACCCCAAGTTATAGTGTTTCAGAGTTTTAGTGGCGGCCATTTTTGTTTTCAGCTCTCACGGGTTTTCCTACGGGAGTTGAGTTTAAATATTTTGAAATATGTTAGTAGAGACCTTTACCAATACATTGGTGAAGAAATTTCTTGGTAAGGAATTTGTTCACAGATTGGCCTTTTTTCTCCTAAAATTCCCTGACTATATGATGAAGAATGAATTCGATGAAGAAGTCTGAATAGTGAGTTTTTGAAGTCAGGAAGGTTTCCTGAGAGTAAGCTTCAAGAGACCCTATAAGGGTCTCATGAGGCCAATTTATTGTAGTTCTTAAGAATGTTCAAGGCCACTGGACTGTGTGTCCTGTAGGTCTAAAGTAATCTAAAAATATACTAATTGATCAGCCTCTAATACATCAAAACACCATTATGTAAAAACACTTGAATAGTTGGTGTATATTTTGTAGTATATTCTGATACAAAATCAAATGAAGAGGGATCGTTGGGTTGATAGTATTGGGTGTTTATTGATATTGGCTATATATCAGCTATTCATTATGATGAGAAGGTCTGTGTTTCACAACGTTAAGACCATCTGTGCTCAAGTAGAAAACCTGGGTGTACCAGTATTGGGTTGTAATTGTTGCAACGTGATTCAGACATGGGCTTCACTATTACAGAATAAAGGGTAGTCTCCACTGGCTGCGGTAAGCTCTGTGGTAAGCCTTGCGCTGGTTTGTGCTGGTTCTGTAGGTGGAGAGGAATGACGAGGTCCTTGCCTACATGGTCAGTGAACCATGTAGGGAGGACCTCGCCACTGCTCACCAACACAGCACCATCACAAGGCTTAACGCAGAGCTTACCGCCAGTGGAGACCCTTTGATGACCAACATTGAGGAGCTGCCAGAGATTATACACTCACAGTGCACCAGCAGCCCCGAAATGGAGGTTATTAATCCTTTTAGTCTCTGCCTTAGGGAGTTATAGCCCCTGGACTGTCCAAGGCAGTGACAGAATAACATTAAGGTGACTCAGTACTTATGCTTAAAACCATAAAAAAAAAACTGGCATGAAAATCCGTTCCGATTTTTTGTGTATGTGTTAGTAAGTACTGTATCTATACATTCATTTCAAATTTTATTAAGATTTATCTAACCGTTTTTTTAAAAATAAACGCTGATTGCCATCAGCCAAAGTCAATTTTGCTAGTTCCCCTTACTGCCACAAGGGGGCTTCCAGGGGGTTAACTCAGAATGTGGGCAAGAAATATCATAGCATGAAAATAGCCTGTTGATCTAGATTTCTTTTTCACTCAATAAACATTATTTCATGTCAAGTTTCATTAATTAAAATGTTTAAGAAATCCATCAGTTTTAATTTTCAATACTGAGTCAGAAAAGCTGCCTTCCCAAGTGACACAATTGTTGATTTCCAGAACAAGGGGGTCTTTTCATGGTGGTGGCAGGTGGCAGCACTGAGTGTACAGTTTTGTATTTTGTACAATAGAGCATATAGAGCTCAAACCATTACTCAGTCCTGCCATCTGCCACCACATTTGGTTATGGTTTGAAAAACGTTCACCGATTGCTCGGTAACGGATTTGAACCTCTATTTAATGTCTTCAAAACATTATTAAATCAAATCAAACCTGTGAGATAAGGTGAGGCAGAGTATTAGGGATCTAAACAAATGGGATAAAAGTCAACTTTGAGATTTTTATCCCAGACTTCTGGGAGGGCAGCTTTAAGTAAACTTAAATACCAGTTTCACAAAACTAAAGGAGCAACTCACGTTCACATGTGGGTCCATCAGTGAGCCACTCGCCCTCAGTAGAGCAGACCCGTGGGTTGATACCCACCACCCTGTAGCCTACGTCACAGCTATAGGACACGCCCTGTCCGTACCACGTGATGTTGGAGCTCACCCGGGTGTGCTCTGGTAGTGGGTAGACGACGGGACAATCTGGCAGCAGGACATGGAAATACAAGGGAAACAGATGAGATTGTGTATGTTGTATATTGTATAAAGTGTATTAATACCATGAGTCACACCTTGATAAAGATATAGCTAGTGCATCCCATTGCAGTAGTGTAGGTAACTAGTCACTTTATACCCCTGTATACCGTAAATTGTAACTTAAAAGTCTAGTCCAAGGGACCCCCTGGAAGAGCTGTGGCTGCCACAGAAGAGGACAGACCCATTTCCGATGTAAATTATCTTATATTTGTATCATGTACTGTCTTCGAAAATAAACAATATACATACATACATACAGACATACAGACAGACAGTTGTTCTGGTTATTTGAATGCCTACTTAGTACTTTCCTTTGATATTCAACCCATATGATAATCTAGCCCACTCACTCCATCATTGTTGCCCATTTATTTACCTCATGAGTATAATTTACTTTAATTTGTAGTTCTACTATCTTCTGATACCTTTGCCCCATGAGTACAGCCCACCTCTCCTATGAGTATAACCCACTTCCCCAGTTACACTTTTTTAATTGCTTTTTATCCAATGGTAAAATGCGGTGACATACAAAAACACAGTGACTGATATAAAGATAATATGGCTCGTTTGTCTGAGTGTGTATAATTGTATGATTGTGGATTCCGAGTATATGTCTTGTAACCGAAAAAAACCCGTGTTGATTTAGGTATATTTCATTTATGAGATCGTTGCAGGGAGGGTAGTTAATTGCATTTGTTTAGATTATATTCATTGTATCATATCAAATTTGGTAGAATTTGATCAAGTTGTAAAATCTGACTAACTTGGCAACGCATGACGACAATCTCTATTGTGGTTTTATGCGTATTTTGTAAAGAATTTAAATGTACAAGGGCTATACAAAATATTTAAAAAAACAACCCAAACCAATTTCTGACTACTTGCCAAAGATCTTTTTTCTTTAAATATTATATTGGCCACAATTTAATATGGTCCCTTCACCCAAGGATACTAGATGGAATGCAACGATAACTGATCTACGAGTTGGGACCACATGCACGAGTAGTTGAAAGTGTTTTGTATCATCGCAAGTGGCGTAGCCACGAGCGATGATACAAAACACTTTCAACTACAAGTGCATGTGGTCCCAACGAGTAGATCAGTTTGAGTTTGCATTCCATATTTATATCACAACTAATGTTAAAAAGGATTTATTTACCTCGCATGGCTTTCCGCCGAAACTTGTTTATCTTATGCATCCCAACACTTTGGATAATGAGCGCATAATGGATAATACAGCGCACGTGACTGCTGACCCACTTTCTGCTAGGCGGAACACACATGTGCTTTTCCGAAACGTTATTCATACCGCGGATCACCGGGTTGCGAGGTTGATAACAAGCCAAGTTGTGATATAAAAGACACTTACCCCACAAGTATTTTGTAAAGAATTTAAATGTACAAGGCCAATAGAAAATATTTTTTAAAAAACCCCCAAAAAACCCAATCTGCTAACTACTTACCCAACATCTTTTTTGTTTATATATCATAAATCATATATTTTTATTGGCCACAATTTAATATGGTCTCTTCACCCAGGGGTACAGGACACTTCACCCAGGGGTACAGGACACTTCACCCAGGGGTACAGGACACTTCACCCAGGGGTACAGGACACTTCATCCAGGGGTACAGGACACTTACCCCATGAGTACAGGACACTTCACCCAGGGGTACAGGACACTTCACCCAGGGGTACAGGACACTTCACCCAGGGGTACAGGACACTTCACCCAGGGGTACAGGACACTTCACCCAGGGGTACAGGACACTTCACCCAGGGGTACAGGACACTTCACCCAGGAGTACAGGACACTTCACCCAGGGGTACAGGACACTTCACCCAGGGGTACAGGACACTTCACCCAGGGGTACAGGACACTTCACCCAGGGGTACAGGACACTTACCCCAGGGATACAGGACACTTCACCCAGGGATACAGGACACTTCACCCAGGGGTACAGGACACTTCACTCAGGGGTACAGGACACTTCACCCAGGGGTACAGGACACTTACCCCATGAGTACAGGACACTTCACCCAGGGGTACAGGACACTTCACCCAGGGATACAGGACACTTCACCCAGGGATACAGGACACTTCACCCAGGGATACAGGACACTTCACCCAGGGGTACAGGACACTTCACCCAGGGGTACAGGACACTTCACCCAGGGGTACAGGACACTTCATCCAGGGGTACAGGACACTTCATCCAGGGGTACAGGACACTTCACCCAGGGGTACAGGACACTTCACCCAGGGGTACAGGACACTTCACCCAGGGGTACAGGACACTTCACCCAGGGGTACAGGACACTTCACCCAGGGGTACAGGACACTTCACCCAGGGGTACAGGACACTTCACCCAGGGGTACAGGACACTTCACCCAGGGGTACAGGACACTTCACCCAGGGGTACAGGACACTTCACCCAGGGGTACAGGACACTTACCCCATGAGTACAGGACACTTCACCCAGGGGTACAGGACACTTCACCCAGGGGTACAGGACACTTCACCCAGGGGTACAGGACACTTCACCCAGGGGTACAGGACACTTCACCCAGGGGTACAGGACACTTCACCCAGGGGTACAGGACACTTCACCCAGGGGTACAGGACACTTACCCCATGAGTACAGGACACTTCACCCAGGGGTACAGGACACTTCACCCAGGGGTACAGGACACTTCACCCAGGGGTACAGGACACTTACCCCATGAGTACAGGACACTTCACCCAGGGGTACAGGACACTTCACCCAGGGGTACAGGACACTTCACCCAGGGGTACAGGACACTTCACCCAGGGGTACAGGACACTTCACCCAGGGGTACAGGACACTTCACCCAGGGATACAGGACACTTCACCCAGGGGTACAGGACACTTCACCCAGGGGTACAGGACACTTCATCCAGGGGTACAGGACACTTCACCCAGGGATACAGGACATTTACCCCATGAGTACAGGACACTTCACCCAGGGGTACAGGACACTTCACCCGGGGGTACAGGACACTTCATCCAGGGGTACAGGACACTTACCCCACGAGTATGAAGCCTTCCACCCAGTCTTGGTCCTGGCTGAGTCTGTGGTGAAGATGAGCCTAAACTGGCCGTTAGTGGAGCGTATGGCCTTGGGTTTAGCTGAGCCTGAGAACTCGCCTGCAAGATTGTTGGCTTCATCCCCAGTAGTCTCTGCATAAACCTGTTTTTCGTTTTACCAAGAAATGAAGAAATGAAAGAGTTCTGGGTTAAATCCTTAATAAAATTTCATAAAATGCATCAAAAGTGTGTAGGTCTATCGAGGGCGTGAGCAGGAGGATTTTCTATTGAATGATCTTAGTCAATGACGTGTTGGTTTCGTGTCAATATCGCCCACCATTTTGGTAATATCAGTAGAGTTATAACTTGAGGGCCTAGTCCACTAAGCCGATTCTCATGCGATTTTGCACCGCAGAGGACCCTTAATTTCGTGTGAATCGCATGAGAATTGGCTTAGTGTACAAGGCCCTTTTCTTCTATTTCTTGTTAAAGGTCATAGATTTAATGCAATATATAATAGCAATCTACTATATTTCAATACTTTGATTGTGATTATGGAGAATTTAAACAATGCTTGGCATATGATCTTGTTAATTCAAAGAAGCATCATACAAATACTGGCTGGAATTAATACATCACAAGCACATCCCAATATCGTGAGAAAGCGGCCCCACTTTGTATAGCTTTAAACAATTTGTTATGTGTGGAAAATGTGTCACAAGTCGCAAAAAATGGATTTTGAGATATTATCATATTTGGAAAGATGGGTTCAGGCCGATTTTAATGATGGTAAACAGTAGGACATTTAATAAGTATTTTTATATTTTAGGTTTGATATTTTTTTGGAAAAAAAAAATGTTAGCAATATTTCTGGGTGGATAATTCCTAGTAAAGTAGCTAAATATACTCTATAAAATGACCTCATAGAAATGCATGGATATATTCAATACACAGTCTTGAAATTTGGTACATGTATGTATTCAAAAGAGTGTAACCGCTAGACACCTGAAAAGTAAGATCATTCCAACAAATAGATCTTGTGAATAAATCAAAAATATCAATTTTGCGACTTTTGACTTTTGATTTTCCTGTGCCTCATCACAGATTCTTTCCTTTGTCAATCCCCTGAATAACAAGAAATAGTTAACAGTGATCAGTTTACATTTATTTATTTATTTCCGGTTCATGTAGAAGATTGCGTTTCCAAGGGAAACGAAGATTGATGTCAGTTAAATATAAAATTCGAGAGGGAGGTATAGTAGGAGGGAGTGGAAGGGGAGACAGAACACATGAAATCCTTATCCCATATATGACTGGTCAGTCCATGTAATTCTGTTGGTCCCTTTAACACCTTTGCATATGAGGCATCTTATTTCGCAACTTGCCACTTTAATTCACACATGGTCTACCCTTTAATTCACACCTAAACGCCATCCCCTCCCCCTCCCAGCCATTACCAGCATGATTCTGATCCCATCTGCTGATATCAGAATCAACAGATTCTTCACACTGATATCCAGGATGGGAGGAGCCAAGATGCTATCAATGATTGACAGATCTCACCCCAATCCATTTAGATTGATGATAACATCAATCTAAAAATGGATGAAGCCTGGACAAAAGAGTGATAATGAATGTATCACCGTAAGAACATCCGGGTATTAGAGTAATGCTATAGTGGTGCTTTGTGGCGTTTAGTAGCAGACAAAGGCCGATCTATAAATAGCACAGATCTGCACTTGTCTCGCTGATATACAGGGGCCATTACTCTAATACCACCATAGGGAGTTCGCATTAATAGCTTGTATGGTTTGTAGGATGGTTTGGTTAAGATGAGAAGTTTTTTTATTTGTCATCTTCGAAGAGTACAAAAGGAGTACAGTCGAGTAGTAAGTAAGAGTAAAAAGACAAATTGATTGTCCTATCATTACAGCACAGTATCTGTCTCTGATCAAAATGAATGTTCCTAATAATGATGATTGATAAAATAAGCTAATTATTTTACCACATACGTATGAATTAGTATTTATGTATTTGAAGGATTGTGTCCTTGAACAACCGGTGATGCCCCCTCCCACCCGCCTTCAACTAATCTTTCTTCATATATGGCTGAAATCGCCAGAAAATGTACAATTCGACTTCACGTATCCTCTCAAATAACTCAAATGTAACACAGAAATCAGGTTTAAAACACAGTTCAACATAACCATACAGACTGCTTGAATCAAAGCAATACTAATATATTCAGATACACCTAGTGTTGACGATTTTTCAGTCTAATTTAGCAGAATTTATGAAATCTGTTGATCTGCCAATTGTACATTTTCTGAAAATTTGACCCTTATAGGGTGTCACAACCAGTATTGTCTCCGTTATATCAATAAAGGTATCACATAAGATTATGCAAGAGCATAAGAGTAAAATATCAATGGATGAATATATAATCTAACAAGCACATATGCTTATAGATATTAATGATACTCATAAGGTTGGACCATAAGTCTGACAAAGGTATCAGTGAAAGTGTGAAAAGTATTTTTCGTGTCGTTAAAATAATGGTTTCTCCATATAGAAGTTGTTTAATTTTGCCACCTCACCAAAGAATACTGCGCGTTCTCGAGTAGACGCGAGATTAAAATTTTGTCGTACATGAAACTGAGCAACTGTTGAATTTCTCTATTATTTAAAATGACTGCTATATATGGGTCAGATTTAGAGAAAATGTACAATTGGCCTTCACCAATCCCCTCAAACAACCCAAATCTAAGACGAAAATCAGGTTCAAAATTCAGTTCAACATAACCAGACAGATTTATTGAATGGATACAATACAGAATACACTCAGATATACCTAGTATTTATCAATTTTCACTCAAATTTAGCAGAATTTGATAGATTTGTATAAGTGTAGATTGTGCATTTTCTGAAAATCTGACCCATATATATGTTTAGTGTTGTAAGAGCCCAGAAGGCAGGGAACTGAATACAAATTTCAAAATACAAAAAAAAATCTCCATCATTCTGAGCTGAGTAACTTTATAATAATCGTGCTGGTAATATTACCTTCACGACATCAAATTGCAGCTCTGTATCGAAGTCTGAGAAGACCATAGTGAGGGGGCGTTTGAGTGGGTCGTTGACCGTCCAACTGCAGGCCTGTTCATTCACATAGTTATCTACACCAAAGCCAGGTGAGGTGAGGACGGAGTATCCATAGGGCAGCACTATCTGACAACCTGTAGGGTATACATAGATAACAACATGTAGCCAGTTGAAACCAAAGGTATAGAACGTTAAATTCCTGATATGAACAGGTATATAGTATAACATTTTGATTTAGATTAGACATAGGGCCCATTGCATAAGGTTGCGAGAACCTCGTATGTCGTCGTATGCCAGTCATAAGTCTCTCGTATGTTGAAAGCATGTGTATAAGCATCAGAAATTCGTATCCCCTCGTATATACAGCCTCGCATCTCCCACTAGTTGTGCATAAGGACTTTTTTCTCGTAAATATTTCGCAAATATCTACGAGCATTTTGAAGGCTGCGCATCTTTTCTCATCTCTTCTGATCTCCTCGTAACCTGATTTGTATTGAATTGAAGAAAGAGAGGGTGGCAGAGGGAAGGGAGGAAAGAGGGATTAATGGGTTATATGTACACGTATACATGTGTATACATGTATGTATATGTGTATGTGTGTATGCATGCATGCATGTATGTATATGTATGTATGTATGTATGTCGAGCATATGTATAGTAATGCCCTACTAGGAAACCAAAGTCTGCCATGCTTGGAGCTATAGGTGCAGCTATAGGTACTTCCATACCATTACAACATGACTGGAGGGATAGAATTACTCAGAGTTTAGTATTTTTGTGTAATTTAACTTCAAACTCAGGAAGCATGGAAATCAGAAGCAATTGTACATTTCTAGGCGACCTGACCCATAATATATATATAGCTCATATATATATGTGTGTGATGTAGGCATGCATGTATGTATATAGTATGTATTGGCGTCAGACAATGCAGGTATAAATTATTAACATCCGATAATGATAATGGATGGTCTTAGTGTTGGGGGTGATTGCCAATGATTTTCCTGGCCCTGAAGTAGTCACATTTTTCTGAAACTTAAGTTCCATACTGCTGATTCGACAGGAAGGAGTACTGGAGGAGGGTACTGGAGGAGGTACTGGAGGGGGTTTTGAAGGAGGTTACTGGAGGAGGTTACTGGAGAAGCTTACTGAAGGAGGTTACTGGAGGAGATACTGGAGAATGTTACTGGAGGGGGTTCTGAAGGAGGTTGCTGGAGTAGGTACTGAAGAAGGTTACTGGAAGAGGTTACTGGAGGAGTTTACTGGAGGATGTACTGGAGGAGGTTACTGGAGGAGGTTACTGGAGGATGTACTGGAGGAGGTTACAGGAAGAGGTTACTAGAGGATGTATTGGAGGAGGTACTGGAGGAGGTTACTGAATGAGGTTACTGGAAGAGGTTACTGGAGGAGGTACTGGAGGATGTACTGGAGAAGGTTACTGGGGGAGTTTACTTCAGGAGATACTGGAGGAGGTTACTGGAGGAGATTACTGGAGGAGATACTGGAGGAGGTTACTGGAGGAGATACTGGAGGAGGTGCTGGAGGAGGTTACTGGAGGAGATACTGGAGGGGGTACTGGAGGAGGTTACTTGAGGAGGTTCTGGAGGAGGCACTGGAGGGGGTATGGGTGAGGGGTTACTGGAGGGGTTACTGGAGGGGTTACTGGAGGAGGCACTGGAGGAGGTACAGTACCCCTCCAGTATCCCTTACCTTCTCCTGTACTTCCTCCAGTACCTCCTCCACCAGTATACTCCTCCAGTGCCTCTTTGAGTATCCCTTACAGTACCTCCTCCAGTACCCCCTTCGGTACTACCTCTAGTACTTGCTCCAGTACTTGCTCCAGTCCCTCCTCTGGTACCTCCAACAGTCTCGATTCTAGTACCCCATCCTGTACCTCCTCCAGTACCACCTCTTCCTGTGCCTCCTCCAACCAAGGGTGCGTAGCACCCGCGGTCGGATACTGAAGTCAAGGTTACTGGAGGATGTACTGGAGGAGGTTACTGGAAGAGGTTACTGGAAGAGGTTACTAGAGGATGTATTGGAGGAGGTACGGGAGGAGGGTAGACGATACAGATTTCCCGCTATGTTCCGCGGATTTTTTTGTATTTATTTTGCCATTTCTTATTAAAATGTACTGGGGTATGATAGATGTAACTATAATAAATATATTCAAAATATTATTTTCTTAAATGTTACAACTCATTTATAGGCGCTGACATTATTGTTGGAGAACTATATTCATTCCGTATCGGGCTTGAGGCCCGATACGGCCGTCGTATTGGCCTCAGGCCTGAGTTGCAGTCTCAGGGCTAAGTCAATGGGCTGTGCGTATTGACCACACCCAAAGGTGAAATAATATAATTATTGATATCTGAATTCATAAAAGAGAAGGGGAGGAAGGGGGAAAAAGGGGGAAGGAGAGAGCGCAGAGGGGGATTGGCAAAGAAGGAAAAACAGGGAAGGGAGAGGGGGGGTAGGGGAGAGAAATCAAGGGAGAGAGATCAGACGGGGCGGAGAAGAGCAAGGAAAAAGAGAGAGGGGAAGGTGAGAGGGTGGGGGAAATTGGATAGCAACAGGGAGAAGCGGATACAGAGAGAAGAGGGGGAGAGAGAAGATGGCAGGGGAGAGGAGAGGGGTAGTGTAGGGAGAGGGAGAAGGAGAGGCCGGGAGAGAGGGGGATGGGAGAGAGAGGGAGAGGAAGTGGGTGACCGTCCAGAGAACGGGTACTTTAGTAGTATAAAACACTATCAAAACATCAGATAGATGTTATGAGAAGATATGAGGAGATACGATGTGTTGATTAATACAATTTACTAAATGCTGCGACGATCCTTATGCAAACCACCCCTCGTATGTCTGTCATAACTCTTAAGTCCCTCGTAACTCAAAAAGATGCGATAGGAAACGAGGGGATGCGAGCCACTTACGAGCCCTTCCTTATGCAATGGGCCCATAGATAAAGACAAGTTCCTATTTGAATGTGAAATCGCATTTTGTCCAAATGAACCATGTTTTTGTGAATAAAATTGTTAAAAAAAAAGAAAAAAAAAGAAAATATAGACTAGGAACATGTAATAAATATTTAATTACCCGCCCTTATTCTATATCAGTAACACAACTATTTTTTTTTATGGCGAGAAACTCTTAAATGAAATGGTGGACCTGGAAAATAACCTCTGAAATATAACATCTTCAAACAAATCATAATTGAAAAAAAAGATAAATGGTAACTTAGATTTGTATATTATGATGCCTGTCGACAACAATTGCAATTGATATATGTACAATATGCTAAAATCGAAATTTTAATAAAATAATTAATAAAATATTGAATTAAAGTTCACCAGTCTTATAGGTAGCATTAAATCCCCTGGCAGGTTCTCCACCAGTGGCGTCAGTGTGGAACTTGATGAACATTCCTGGTGTAGAGGTGACCAGGACACGGGGGATGCCCCGACCCAGGAACCCAGCCAGGATGGGCGAGGTCTCCGTCAGACCATTCCGTACTTGCACCCAGTCCTGGCCTGTCTGTAGGTCAAAGTCTATGAACTGGATGAAGAGAAAATAATTGCATACTTCAGATTGTTGATAGATCTGTGATCTTTGAGCCAATTCGAATCCATAACAACCCAAGAATTGACAAGGGAAGCATTTGAGCGACCATACATTTCTTACTCCCAACATTACTTCAAGCATTATAATAAGTATTTTTTTCCAATAGACAACAGTTACAGTAAAAGGAAAAGAATTGACTCTTCTGATCAACTCAGTTCTGCTAGAGTGTCCTGAACTCAAAGTCGAAGTACAGTTTACAAAATTATGAATCAATTTCCAATACATAATATTCGATTTCACCCCATTTCCTTACTACATGTTTGCTATGCCATAGCACATTTATCTCTTAATAAACATCAAACATTTAAGTTTTCCTACAGCATTACTCACTTGAGTGGTTCACATAGTTTTTCTTTTATTACAGGCGAAAATCCACCTAACTTGAACTATCTGAACATATTCAGCAATATTATAAAAAGGCATACATAGACCCTAGTTCAAAGGAAAACTGTTTTGTTTTGCAAAAGCCCCATTATGCGGTAATGAAAGCAGGGGTATAGAGGGGAATAAGATAATATAAGGACCACACCCTTTACTAACGTCTATACTAAAACTACAGAACATTTATATCGTTTCTGTCTATAGATATAGGCATAGCTATAGGTTGCAAGAGTTTTCATTCTTTAGGCAGATATTATACCTTTAAGTGCTTTTGATAAATAAGGCATATCATTATTCTATATCTAAAAAAAAAATTTTTTATGGCGAAAAGCGAATAAAATGGTAGAATTAAAAAAAATCCTGAAATATTGCATTCTTAAACAAAATGAAATAAAATCATAAATGGTAACTTAGGTAATATATGGAATTACTTGCAAAACAAATCTGAAATATTGTATTCTTAAACAAAATGAAATGAAATCATATAACTTAGGTAATGGCTGTACCTGGAGAGAGACGACCTTGCTGGAGGGCACTAAGGGTATGACCACCCAGGTACACTCGGTGTTCCTAGGGTACCCGGCTGGGTAACCCAGACTGGTGAACGGTGTAGGAGTATCCTTAGCACTCAGGGCTGACCGGCACTCCTTGGAAACTGAAAATAAGTTAATCGAATAATTAAATGATAATAATAATAATAAAATTCTTTTATTTCATGACTAGCAGGTTGCAAAATACAGGTAGTACACGTCAGGTCTGTACCTGGTCTTCCCGTGTATGCCTAAAATGTGAAAAATGTGAATTAAACATAGAAATGTATGTTCAGTCAGAAGAAATCCTATCCTTGGTTTACAATTTTGAGGTATCGTTATTTGCTTAATTCGATTTTTGTTGCACCGAGACAAGATGATTTGAATGGTGGGACATGGGCCTCTGGCACAAAGGAAACCTTGGACATATGATATCACTTTAGCACTAAGGGTTCTTTGACATACATTCATTGTATCATGAACGGCCATCTGTATATTATATAAGCAGGAAATTACATAGGAAATTACATATGGGATGTGTTACAGTTAAGTGAGTCACAAGTCGCAAAATTGGATTTTGAGATACCATCATATATATGAAACAATAGGATCAAGCGGATTTTAATGATAGTAAACAGTAGGACATCTATAATAATAAGTATTTCTATATTTAAAGTTTGAAATTTTATTTTTGAAAATAAAGTTTGCAGTATTTTGGGGTAGACAATTACTAGTAAAGTAGCTAAATTTACTAGGATGAGCTTAGAAATACATGGATATATTTAATACACTGTCCTGAAATTTGTACATGTATTCATGCTAATAGCAGTGCTAAGTACCCTAAAAGAAAGAATATTTCAAAAAAGATATCCTATAAATAAATCACTTTTGAAAAATATCCATTTTACGACTTGTGACTCATTTTCCTGAAACTCATCCCATACATGTAATTTCCTGACAGGTAACTTTAGTATAGATTTAAAAACACAATTGGGGTAACTAAAAATTGTTTACTAGTTTTATGAGGGGCTTTGACTTGTCTCTCTAAGCCAAGTCACTGACCAGCCAGTCACGGTATAGCAGGACATATCTGAACCCGTGTTTATGGGTCAGATCACCAGAAATTGTACAATTCGCCTTCACCAATCCTCTCAAATAACCCAAATTTCAGACCAAAATAAAGTTCAAAATACAGTTCAACACAACCTAACAGATTGCTAGAATCAATGCAATGCTGAATATACTCGAATTTACCTAATATTGCCCAAATTGCAGCCAGATTTAGCAGAATTTACTAAATGTGTCCAGTTCCCAATTGTACATTCTCTGAAAATCTGACCCTTATGCTGCTAAATAGAAACTGGATATAAATAAGCCCATTAGTGCAGTCAACAGCACATGTTGTCCTAAGGAACCAATATTTGTTTCTCAATTAAGGGATCTATAGGTGTAAACAGGGACTGGTAAGTAAATAAACGATAGCTATGGCCAAAAAGAAATACGTGTGTTTCCGATTTACCCCCCCCCCCCCCTACCTAGAAAAACCTTCCCCGACCTAAAAATGTTTTAACCATACCTGATTTATTTTTTACTATATTTACTGATACTATACCTTTTTTTGATTTTTTGACCAAAACAACTATTGTTAAAAAATAAAAAAAAAATAAAAAAGTTACCACCCCCTACCTAGTTTTCAGCCAGATAAATTGGAAACAAACCTATTTTTTTTGGCCTATTTGTACAAAATGACCAAGGGCAAGGGTCGGAGCTGGGAGCTGGTAGCTGCATTGAGCAAGTCTAAACAATGTGAAATTATCACCATTGATTTTGTCTTACTAATAATGGTCAACGTGTGAGAGCACGGCGCTGGTTGATGGGTATTTTAAGACATGTCTAAACTGTGTGCATATCATTAATATATGCCAACAGACTTGATGTGATGTATGTTTAGCACTATGTTTAATTATTAGATTTCATTTGGCTATTACTTACTTGAGAATTTACGTAAAAAGTATATGGGTCAGATTTTCAGAAAATGTACAATTGGCCTTAACCAATTCTCTCAAATAACTCAAATTTATGACAAAAATCAGGTTCAAAATACTGTACAACATAACCAAACAGACTGCTTGAATCAAGGCAATACTAAATACACTCAGTTATACCTAGTGTTGATGATTTCTCAGTCCAATTTAGCAGAATTTACAAAATATGTTGATCTGCTAATTATACATTTTCCGAAAATCTGACCCATATGATAAAAACCGGGCTATACTGAGAATATTTGTACTCAATGTATTGAGATGTGTATGACCTGAATAAATTTTTTAAACTCAAATAAAAAATTGGAAAGGAGGGACAGAAACCAAGGACATACACAGGTAGCGACTGGAGTCATCTCCCTTGGGCTCAATATGGCAGATCGTGTAGACCCGAGCATTATATTGGTTTAGTCTTTGTTTACATATGGGGCAAGACGTCATAACATGTACAATGGGCTGTTCTACACATACACTTGGGTAAATTAGGCTAGATTAGGTTGAACAGTATAAATACTAAGTAAATCCGAGTATATTTGGCCTTAATTGCCTTGATTAAAAAAGAACTTGTCAGTTATGTTGGCTCCTACTTGTATAACACCATAGATACGAATAAAAAATGTTTTCAATTCAATGTTGAACTGATTTTCAACCTGATATTTCTCTTGGATTGCTAGATTGCATGAGTTATTTGAGAGGATTGGGGATTGTGAATTGTACATTCTCAGATGACTTCACTCAGATTATATAGTTCAGCTTTTTTTTCCACACAAGAGACGTTTCTTTTTAATGATGCACCTGGCGAAGGCGCCCATTACTTTTACTCCTATAGGAACTATCGGATTTTCGGATTTTCCGTAAAGTGACTGTAAAGTCACAAAAGTGAAATGAATACCACTACTCTTGATCTATGGGGTTCTCCCGTAATCTCCTCTTGGGGATACTATAGTCTGCCTTTTCATTATAATATCAGCTTTTTACTAATATAGTAATCTGGTTAACCAAGGAGGGTAGCACAACCTGCTCATTGCTTAGTAAGCTTGGGTCGGGTTAATAGCGTCTCCTTTTTAGGACACAATTGCAGATAAATTTAGAAAACAAAGATTCAACTTTTCAAGTAACTAATTTGAATGTTACTATAGTAACATTCAAATTAGTTACTTGAAAAGGGGCCAGATTTTCAGAAAATGTACAACTCGCCTTCACCAATTCTCTCAAATAACCGACATTTAAGACAAAAATGAGCTTCAAGATGCAGTTTACCATAACAGAACTGATACTTTAAATCACGGCAATACCAAATATACTCAGATATACCCGGTATTCATCATTTTTCAGCCTAATTTAAGAGAATTTCCTAAATGTGTAGAGCTGCCAATTGTACATTTTCTGAAAATCTGACCCATATAGAGTATTTAGTAGAAAAATTGCCATCAAAGGAAGAGTTCTATTATCCTATAATACTGGTATTGTGCCATTAGAGTAGACTAACTGCACTCCACTAATGTGTGGCCCGAACATGAATTCTAAATGAACAGAGGACTTGCATACGTTACAATGAAGAGTTTTGTGTCACGACAAGAGACTCAACACAGTTTATTGTTTCTACCAAAGTCTCATCATAACGTCTCACGCCTTTTTAAACTGATATAAAACAAGTCTGAAAGGATGGAACTGTGTCACTTATTTACACATGAAATGCCACATCCTGCTTTCACCATAGCTCCGTGTCAAATGACGGTCACAGATTATAGTTACAAATTATGGGTCAGATTTGCAGAAAATGTACAATTGGCAGCTCTACACATTTAGGAAATTCTCTTAAATTAGGCTGAAAAATGATGAATACCGGGTATATCTGAGTATATTTGGTATTGCCGTGATTGCCGTGAAGTATCAGTTCTGTTATGGTAAACTGCATCTTGAAGCTCATTTTTGTCTTAAATTTAGGTTATTTGAGAGAATTGGTGAAGGCGAGTTGTACATTTTCTGAAAATCTGACCCTTATGTATACCGTATTTCCTCGAAAAATCACTTCCCATGCAGCGCTTATTAACCCGAGACACATTGTACGTTTGTATAGTAACCACTGTTAGAGTTAAGCGGGGTCTCCACTGGCTGTGGTAATCTCTGCGGTAAGCTCTGCGGTAAGCCTTACAATGTTGTTTTGATGGTTCTGTAGGTGGAGAGGAGTGGCGAGGTGGCCAGTGTATAGGCATATAGGCAGGGCCTCGTTATTCCTCTCCACCTACAAAACCAGCACAACACCATCGCAAGGCTTACCGCAGAGCTTACCGCAGAGCTTACCGCAGCCAGTGGAGACCCCCCTTTTACTTTGCCAGATTTGAGGGTTCATAGACGACCTCTGAATCACGCCAAATCTGTTACAACCCCGGTCTTACATACACGGTAGTTTTCAGTAAGGCCAAAAAAAAAATAGGTGTGTTTCAGATTTACCCCCCCCCCCCCCCTACCTAGAAAAACCTTACCCTACCTAATTTTTTTTTTACCATAGCTGATTTTTTAAAAATCATATCTTACTTTTGGGGGGGTTTTTGACAAAAAAAAGCTTATGAAAGCAGGAAAACGGGTTTTCCTAACCCAGAACTGTCAAAAAGCACATTTCCCATGTTTGAAACAACTATTGTTATGAAATAGACATTTTTTTCAGTGGTGGGAGGTGGTTTCCCCAAAAAAAATAAAAAAAAAGAAGTTACCACCCCCCTACCTAGTTCTCAGCCAGATAAATCGGAAACACACCTATTTTTTTTTGCCTAAGCAGGGTAATGAAATCTAAACATGGAGATGACAGGCCCGGCGGTAATTCAAGAAAATAATTATGGTATTTCAAATTGAACAAGGAAGGAGTATGGGGAGAATTATTGTTCCAAGAACAAGGAAGAAAACAATTTCGACAGCCACAATTTATGGAACTAGATTCCATTCCATAAATTTCCAATTACAGGTACCAAGTAGCATTTAATATGTATTATGGCCTTTATTAACATATTTCCACGATCAGAATCAATGAAAACAAGCATAAAGAGACATAATTTGCTTCACTTGTCACTGTGTGTTTGCGCCGGAAGTAATTTGGTTTGTTATGACGTACCACAACAATTCTGTTATTGCATTCACTTCAGTTGCACCCCTCATACAGCATGGCCATATGGGCCAGATCTTCAGAAAGTGTACAATTGGCAGTTCTACATATTTAGTAAATTCTGCTAAATCATACTGGAAAATGGTCAATACTAGGTATATCTGAATATATTCGATATTGCCTTGATTCAAACAATCTGTTTGGTTATGTTGGACTGTATTTTGAACCTCTCTTTTTTCTTAAATTTGGATTATTTGAGAGGATTGGTGAAGGCGAATTGTACATTTTCTGGTGATTTCACCCATATAATACTACTCCTTTAGAACTCATTTGATACTTTTGCACATAATATTATGACATAAAAGACTCAATATCTTCAATATCATCATTAGCCTTCACAAACAGTCTTTTTTGCATAAAATGTGATCCGTTTTAGGAAAATGAGTCATAACTCGCAAAAAATGGATTTTGAGATATCACCATATTTGAAAAAAGGAGATCAAGCTGATTCCAATGATAGTAAACACTAGGACACCTAATAAGTATTTCTATATTTTAAGTTTGATATTTTTATTTTTGAAAAAGAAGTTTGCAATGTTTCTGGATGGGTAATTAGTCCAGTCAATCTAAGTGAAATTTGGGCAAAGGTAGGAACAAATTGCAAGAAATCATTTTTTTGCTGGATCATGTAGGGATAGTAGAGGACATTTACCAAAAAAAAGTCCCGTACCCTGGGCCTCTGCGAAGGTTCCTGAAATGGCCACTAGGGGAACCCTCTTTCACTTTTTATTTTATAACCGCCGGAATATGAGATCTAGAGCTTAGGTCATATGAAACCATCTTTAGAGGACTTAATACTCTTTTGTTTCATATATAACATGTGTCTCTGGCCTCAATAGTCACTGAGATATGATACCTCAAAAATTAAGGTTTTTTTCGAAATATTTTTTCATCAACAATCAACTGGAAATATTTCATAGATGACGAATAGTAGCAGCCTAGGACTTATTAAATTGTTTGTAGGGAATAAAGTGACCTTTCATATGAGCTATAATTTATGTTTTTATCAGGAGAATTCGATTTTCTAGAATTTTTTTCCCCAAAAAACTGTTGATCGATTATCTTGGATTTTGGTGGGAAATGGAGAAATTCCATATATATCAGCTATAATTTTCATAATATTCAGTTGAAGGCATCAATCTTTCTGTTTTGAGTGCCCAATAACCTATTGATGAGCTTCATTCTTTATTGAGACCAGAGATGCCCAAAATCCAAAATGGCGGCCACCCGAAAGTTGAAATTTTCTATTTTTGAGGTGAAATCTTGGGGAAAACATGAATGTATCATTTCTAATATGGATTTTTTCTGAACACAATCCACTTATAAAAATTTTAATACGTGTAGACACTCTTAATTATTCCATTTCAGTTAAAAAATCTAGTCATATGAACACACTGTGTGTTTTAAGCATGATCGGGCAGTAATTCCGCTAAATCAGTAAATATTTAAGATTAACCACAACTTTCATTTACACTGTATTTTATTATCAGAACTGTCATTATATGCTGTGTTATCAATGATTATATCTCATATCATATTAGAAATAATATCCATTGTCATTCAATGACCCAAATGGCAGCCATCTTGGATTTTAATGCAAAAATGCAAAAATACAACATATATTCATTCAAAATTGTTTCTTTCAAGTTCATACCTTATATGAAGTTATAGTAGCTATATTCTGTTATTATGTACAACCCTTGCTTAGATGTGAAGCATAATATAGAATAGAAATAATTAAATGTCATTAAATTCAAGCTCATCCTCTTCATTCTCTTCAATCTGCACAAGGGCCTTACTGTTTTGGCAAGCATATCCTTGGCAGCTCTTGCACATTGGAGAGCAGTTAAAGCCATGTTTCCTGCATGTACACTTGGCCCCAGCACAATCAGATGTTGTGTAGGAACATTTGACTGATTTGAGCAGTTCTGGAGGTCCCACAGGCATATCTGTAGGTATGGGCTCATATTGTCGTTTTCTGTCTATTCCTGAACCTGACAATACACTCTTTCTGAATGCCTGGACATGGCAGCTTCTTGGCAGGACATGGCAGGACATGGCAAGTCCTTAGGGTGTATGAATGTACTGGTTTTCTTTTTCTCCTTGTACTTCTTGTAGCATAGTTTATCAAGGTCATCTCCTTTTCTGCCTTTATGAACCTTGACCATTATATAAATGCTGGCATTGTGTACTTCCTCTTTGGAACTGTCTGTACTTGTAAAAGTGGCTTTATCTGATTGAGAGTTCTTCTTGGTGTGCTTGTGTGTGCACATCGTGCTATACTGTACCTGCTTCTGGTAATGGCTTAATGGTAACGAGACCCAATCAGAGCCTTGAGGTTAATGCTAATGAGTTTGGAAACGACAACACTAACAATGGGTATTGTGGTTACTGTTGCGTATGCAACTGTCCTGACTCTTCCCCTTGGACACTACCTGTTGAACTTGTGCTATCCGAGCTGGTGGCGTGCTTTCGTAATAAATTGGAATCCAACCATTCCACCACTTTCTTCATATTGGCTCTGTGAGAGAGCTGGCTATCTTCTGCAGACAGAGAGGGGGAGGGGGTCCTCAGTCCACACAGCCCTTGTGCTGCTAGAGTTACATCGCTATCCGGAGCTGCAATTGTGGTTTCTTGATAAACCGTCTCAGTGGTGAGCAAAGGTGTCTGATTGGTGGGAGCTGGTATTCCCAGCTGCATTTTCTCGCCATCTACACACGTCTTAATGTCCTTGTGAACTACTCTTACCTCTCCCCTCACAATCTCAGGTACCATTGCATCTGATCCAACTCCTCCTGGAGACAATGCCTCTGTCTTTGGCTGGTAGCACCTGCGCCTTATCTTAGCTGGAGGAGGTGTAAAAGGAGGAGCCGGAATGGCGTCAGCTGCTGTGGGTGGTGCATTCCTGAAACCAATTCTAGACAGGTGTTGCTCCTCTGGGGTAGCAACCCTCCCTCTCCGACAGGTTATGACCAACACATCAGACATGGCTACGTCCTCTTCCATGCTATCTTCATGTGCTGTCCTCCTATGATTTCTCATATCCTGTTGGCGGCCAGTCCTAAAAATCTTTGCACAGTCTCCACACTTTTTCCCCATTGTAAGGTTCTGATGTGTCCTCACGTGTTCAGCTAGTTTGCTGGCGCTGGGAAAAGTCCTGAGACACCCTTCATAATAGCAGGCACAGACCTTCTTCTTTCCCATGTCTCTTGAATATTCTCCCATGACCTCAGGTCTACGCGCTTGAGACTGGCCTTCACAAGATCTGCGTGCTGTCGTTCTTTGCTCCTGGTGTCTGTTCTCTTTTAGGGGTCAAGAGGTGGTGGTGTAACAGGGCGCCCGTACTGGTCTTCACTTGGTTTTACGGTATCTGGGACCACCCTGGCTCCAACATGAGCTGGTTTAATGATGTCACCGTGGACAACCTTTTTTCTCCTTCCTCTCTCTACCCTGTAAACCACATCACCAAGTCTCTCTATCACCCGCCATGGGCCTGTCCAAAACTTCGTAAACTTTGGTGACCTGCCAACACATTTTATTGGCTGGAATATCCACACTTTGGCCTTCACTATACTGGACTTCCCGCACATTCATATCACAGTATTCCTTTTGTCTAGCCCTGGTTGTTTGCATGGCTTCAAAGGCTGTTACATGTGCCTTCTCTAACCTCTCCAGCAGGTGGAGGGCATATCCGCTGGTGGTCTCTGCTCGCTGGCCTGGGGGGTTTCCATAAGCCACATCCCAGGGCATGTTCATCTCTCGACCTAGGGCTAAGAAGTCTGGGCTGAAACCTGTGGTTTTGTGTGCTGTTGCACGGTAAGCACTGGTGACAAAGTTGATGTAATTATCTCAATCTGTGTGTGTGTGTCATTTACTAGCCCCGACATCATGGTTCCAAGAGTTCTATTAAGCCGCTCGACAACCCTGTTTGGAGTGGTATGGAGTGGAGTGGGCGCGCCAAACCTCCAACAATTTGGCTACTTCATTGAATAGGTTGGATTCAAAATTTCGCCCCTGGTCTGTATGCCAGATAAGTAGTGTTCCATATCTGCATACAACCTCTGTGACTACCACCTCAGCCACTGTTTTAGCTGTGAAGTCAGGTATGGCAAACGTTTCCACCCATCGTGTGAACAGGTCACACACTACCAGCACATATCGATTTCCTCAAGGAGTCTTTGGAAAAGGGCCAGTTATGTCCATCGCCATCTTATCTCCTCCCAGGGCCCTCTCAATGGTCTCTCTGCCTGTCGCATCCTCCCGCCTCTGGTTGGAGGTGTCCTCCTCTGACAGCCTGTGCAGGTAGCCACATACAGCCCCATGTCTGTAGAGAGGGCGGGCGAATATGCTGACCTCCTGACCTTATCCAATGTCTTATCTCTCCCGAGATGGCCTCCTAAAGGCCTCTCATGCATTTCGACGAGATACTGTGCTGATGGTGGAACGTATGCTCTCCACTCCCTATGACCTCCTGACGTCCACCTCAGAACTCCTAGCCCGCCTTCCTGATCCAAAGTTCTGTTTGAGCCACAGCCAATCTTTCCCTGGTACTCCCAGGTGGCAGCAAGAAAATATCTTCCTTTTTTGGTGGCTGTCTGTTGTATGTCTAATTATCACTCTTAAATGAATGCATATTGGTTTTGTCATATATATGAAGGTTTCTAATGACATTTTATCGATATAAAATATAAGGGGGACACATGGATGTTTTTTAAAAAAATATCATAAAAGGAAAAAATAATTGATCAACATTTTTTCAGGAAAAAAATTCTAGAAAATCGAATTCTCCTGATTAAAGCGTGGATTATAGCTCATATGAAAGCTCCCGTTATTCCCTACAAACCATTTAATAAGTCCTAGGCTGCTACTATTCGTCATCTATGAAATATTTCCAGTTGATTGTTGATAAAAAAATATTTAGAAAAAAACCTTAATTTTTGAGGTATCATATCTCAGTGACTATTGAGGCCAGAGACACATGTTATATATGAAACGAAAGAGTATTAAGTCCTCTAAAGATGGTTTAATATGACCTAAGCTCTAGATCTCATATTCCGGCGGTTATAAAATAAAAAGTGAAAGAGGGTTCCCCTAGTGGCCATTTCAGGAACCTTCGCAGAGGCCCAGGGCACGGGACTTTTTTTTGGTAAATGTCCTCTACTATCCCTACATGATCCAGCAAAAAAATGATTTCTTGCAATTTGTTCCTTGCAAAATTTTAGTTTGACTGGACTAAATTACCGGTAAAGTAACTAAATATACTCCATACAAAGGTCTTCACAACGCAGAGATGTATTTAATACAATGTCCCGAATTTTTGTTACATGGGTTCATATGACTATAAGTGCTAAACCCCTAAAGATCAGAACATTTCAATAAAGATATTCTGTGAAAGAAATACTTTGAAAGATATCAATTTTGCGATTTATGACTCATTTTCCTCGAACATATCACATTTAATGTTCTCCTCATGCTTTTATTTATGGCACTTTGTTGCTTAAGAGCACATGTACTACACCTTGTACATGCAGCCTTTCATGAGCACACTTCTTTTTGAGATGTGCACATGAAAATTTAATGTTTAATGATTGATGGAGATTTCGAATGAATTAATTAACTAATTGTTTTCTTAATAATACTGTTTAATACTTATAGTGTTTAATATGAGCGTAGCTAGCTTAGTCAAAATGTAACCCAAATGTAACCAAGAAAAAAGGTAACGAAGAAAGGCATGTTCGGGAAGACCTCCACTTGAGAAGAACGCAACCTTTTTGTCAAACACTCTTATGGCAAATAAAGAATTATCTTATCTTATCTTATCTTATCTTTAGGCTGGCCTGTCACATTTGCCCTGCTGGCCTCTCTTGACGTTATCATAGGGTATCACAGGATATAGACCTGCTGAGAGGTCAACTTTCAGCCAAAATCCTCCCAAATAGTTCTATATAAAGGACCCAAATGCCCTTACTTGTGGTACAGCTGGTCCATGGTCACTCTTGACGCTATCATAGGGTATCACATGCAGCATTTGGGTCAGATTTTCAGAAAATATACAATTGGCAGCTGTACACATTTAGTAAGTTCTGCTAAATTAGGCTGCAATTTGGTGAAAACTAGGTAAATGCGAGTATATTCGGCATTGCATTGATTCTAGCAATCTGTTTGGTTAGGTTGAACTGTATTTTGAACTTTATTTTCGTCTGAAATTTGCGTTATTTCAGAGAATTTGTGAAAGTAAATTGCACATTTTCTGAAAATCTGACCCATATAGACTATCACCCACAACCCTCCTAAATAGTTCTATATAATAGACTCAAAAAGGCCTAGTCCACTGAGCAGGTTCTCATGCGATTCTCAGAGAATTTAGTGCAAAAGAAATCGCATGAGAATCAGCTTATCGGACCAGGCCCTTAATGCCCTTACCTGTGGTAAAGCTGACCCTGAAGCCAGGGTACTGGTTGGCATGGTCACTCAGGAACTGTAGGACGAGTCTGTTTCCTACTGAGGTTATCTGAATGTTGGAAGTCTTCTCTTCGCCAGATTGGCTGAGGAGCAGACGGGCCGGGTTAGCATCACCACCCTCATACAGGTTAACTACATCAAAGTTATCCTCAGTGTGGAAGTCTTCAATCTGAAATTAACAAATAATAATAATAACAGATTTTTATAATAGTATTGGCATATGTCCACCCAAACATTCTTGACCTCATCTTTTCAAATATCAATTCAATTCAATTCAAGAATTCTTTATTGCATTTGGTCTTTTTTGCAACGTGGAAGTTCAGCTATCTAGATAAATAGATGTTAGAATGTAGATTCATGTAATACATGTACTAATTTTCAGGACAGTGTATCAAATATATTCTTCGGCTTGATCTTATCTTTTCTGATATCTCAAAATCCATTTTTTTGCGAATTGTGACGCATTGTCCTGTAATACATCACATACATATTTATATGAGGAGTTTTACACATAAAACCGATACCGCATGTGTCTTACAAGTTAGTTTAGGGTATAATTCAGTCTATAGAATTTTAAGCAAATAAATTGCTACATAAAGGCCTTTAATTCAAACAAAGAGCATGCTGTACCTTCACGCTACCAATAGATTTACCAAACTAATAATTTCTAAATTCATTTCATTTCATTTTATTTCTGATCTTGACCTTTGGTCTTTCTTTGGACTTTGTTCAGTAGAGTTAGGTCTAGATAGACACAGCGGTGGGCGGAAGACCATGGTTATTCGGGCATGAATTAGAACTTCATTGTACAATGTACTTGTTTGTTGATAACTCAACTGTCGTTATTACAGAAAATGCCTTGTATAAAGATACTAAATAATACAACAAAATTCTCACCTTGAGTATAATCCTCTTGTCAAGATCTGTTTCAATGAGCCATTCACAGTCCGAATACTTCTCATAGTTGTCTGGATAGTTGGGAGAGCTGAAGTTACCCACGGTTCCAAACACCGTTCCTCCACACGATGCTGTAAAATTGTGAATTTATTGCGTATTTAAATAGAAAAATAGACCCGAAAATGAGTGAGGTGGACCGGAAGTGGAACGTAAACAAACCAAGAGGTGGAGAGAGCTTGTTGTCTGACTCTAATTTCCACTATTTCTTCACCAAAAACACAATCTTTGTCTAAATATCACACACAAATTGTCAGTCAAGGAAATTCTCTCAAAATAAAAATAAAATAAACTTCTCTGCATGCTTGTGAACGTGCCACAGAAAACTTAAAAATACAGCAGATGAATCGTGTTGCAATATTGAATACTTTGACATACTGGCTTCTGTCTCTTTTGTACGGAAGCCAGCCTTGTTGCATGCTTACACAATGAAAAAGATTTTTACAAAATATATGTTGTATAAAAGAAACAAAAATTGAAAATAAAAGATTTAAAAGTACCAAATAATATTATATGTGGGAAAATATGTTTTCTTACAACATTGGCAATGCTCACACTAGAAACAAAAATCAACGCTTTCCAATAAAAAAAAATGCAGAAAGAATAAAACAAATTCAGAAAGAATAAAAAAAAAAGCAGAAAGAATAGCAGTGAATAGGTATATTTACCTTTGCAGCCTTGTTCATCTGACTTGTCTGGACAGTCAGCGATACCATCACACACCCAGTCAGGGTTAATACACTTGTCACCGCTCTTACAGCGCCACTTGCCGGCCACACAGGCAGTCATCTCACAGACGAACAGTGAGCTGGTGGGACACTCCGCCATGCTCCACCGGTACTTGCCTCCCAAACCGTCCTGCACCTGCAGTTCCACACTCGCACAGCTACCTAAGGACGTTTGTAAAAAGATATATTTATTCAGCCAAAAGCATTACAAGTAATGCACTTGTCAATTGGGGACTTGCATAGCCGTCATTTTGAATCTCGATTCGCGTGGAATTATGGGACTAATGGTGCAGTCTAAAATCTATAGAAATCATGTCATATTCAGCATGGAATATCTATCAATGCTCTATTGTCAATATCCATGTGTTAATCATGTTTGCATAACAGAACCTCCATCTTTCCCATCATGCATTTGGTTTTCATAGATGATTATTAAATGATGATTATTAATGATATTAGTGAACACATTCTTACAATTTCCGATCAAATATTGTCAAATATTTGTATGTCAGATTTTAACAGAATTCATCCCAGCATGCACTGCAGTAAGCATGCGCAGTGAGACATGCAAATCCTCTATTGCAATCCTCACCCCCATCCCGGGGGGTATGGTGGAATGTCCTGGGTATTTTGGAAAATGTGATGAAATCCCCGATCTCCACCCCCCACCCCCACCCCCGGGTAAGAAATTTGTATAAATCCCATTTTTCACATTGTTATTGCAAATACAATTATAAAGAAATATAATCCTTGAAGGACATTCCCCACCCTGGGGAATGTCCTTGATACTGTGGTTAACTAAGGGAAATCCCCGCCTGGTGTGGGGGCATATTTTCTTGGACATCCCTCTACCATTCCCTCTTACCCCCGTGGGTGGGGGTGGCAGATGTAATTGACAAGTGCATATATGTTGCTGTTATCAGCTGATAACGATTGATACTACATAAATAAATGGAGAAATATATATATCTTACACGTTTAATTCTTTCGATTGAGTTACAGAGGTAAAAGTATAATATAATCATATAGAAAAGTCGGCAAAGACACTACCAAAAATAGGTCTAATTATATAATCGTATTCGCTAGATCAATGCCTAAAACATTCGTGCAGGATTATTCTAATCAATGAAATGATGATCAGAATGGTAGCTCATGTACAGCAGGTGCAAATCAGAGGTGATTTAGGTATATATAATGATAGCAATTGTTTAATAACTTACCATTGTTGAAGTTCGGTTGTTGAGCTTCCCAAAAGCCATCAAATATGGAAGCAGAAGTTCCGTCATCCCACTCGCAGGCAGTTGTGTTATCCAGGTCATCGCAATTAAATCCTTAATGAAACAATTAACAATTTTCCAGTGAGTTACCACAAAAGTTAATCAAAGTAAAACTGTTTTGGAAACAAATGATCATGAGGATAAGTTCTTAAGATGTTTATCAGATTTTTGGGATTACAAAGACCGTACTATCAGGGTATCATCAGGGTATTATCAAGAATTAGAAATCATACACAAAATTAAGAAGGGTCGCCTGGAACAAGGAACTACCATAGGATCCGAGCTGTATTTTATAATTATAGTTACAACGATATTAATTTCCTATTTGAAGATTCCCTAAGCCTACGAAAACATTAATTATCTCATGAACCATCATGTCATATACTCATTAGTTAATCCAAAATCTGGTGTCATGTTGTCATGTGTTATTGCTTTTTCTATTTGTTTTTTCCTCTGTTGTTCTTCTTGAATATGAATGAAGACTTTTTCTCTTTTTTTAATGATCTTCTTAGAGTCGGAGGAGTGTCTAAATGATCTTTCTGATAGTATTTCATGTCTAGGGGAATTTATATAATTTGTGATACACAGTACTTTGATGTTGTGTTTTAAAATATCTATTGTGCAAATGCGAAGGTATTATTATTATATTCTATAAGGGAACGCATGAAAACATTCTTGGTGAATACTGCGTTTTTCCAATGTAACTGTTTAAATTATGGCTATAACCTATATCAACAATATGTGATGTGTTTTAGGAAAATGAGTCATAAGTCGCAAAAAATGGATTTTGAGATATTATCATATCTGAATAGATGGGATCAAGCTGATTCTAATGGTAGTAAACATCAAGGAGATCTAAATAGTGTTTCTATATTATAAGTTTGATATATATATATTTGGAAAAAAATGTTATTGATATTTTGGGTGGATAATTACTAATAGAATTACCTAAATATACTCCATAAGATGACCTTAGAAATGCATTGATATATTCAATACATTGCCTTAAAATTCCGTACATGTATTAATATTACTGGCAGCATAAAGTACACCAACATATAGAATATTCCAACAAAGATATATTATAAATAAATCACTTTGAAAAATATCCTTATATCTATGACTCATTTTCCTGAAACCCATCACATATTATAGAATATTGCAAGCGTTTATTTTTCAATCGCAAAATAAAGAAACATGAATTTTAACCTGAATATTTCTTGAAAACTGAAACCTACCTATCCAGTAGTCCTTGGCAGATTGCAGGTCTGTATTGGGGCCTATGGAGGAACTTGCAGTCGCCCCGGACACTACAGACTCTACCACAGAACCTATGGCTGTATTCAAACTATGGCCCGAAATCTTTACCATTTTACTCGAGTAACTGCAAATATGAAATAATGTGTAATGCACCACTACGATAAAGGCGGTAGTAAATACTATTAATTTTGTTTGGCAAAATAATGGATAAATACTCTCCAAACACAGTCGAGTAAAGATATAATGAAACGGTTGCGTGTGTTTTTATACAAATAGTTGAGTTAAGGGCCTAGTCCACCAAGCCGATTCTCATGTATTTTGCGCCACAGAGGACACTTTTGCACTACATTCTGTGAGAATCGCATGCGAATTGGCTTAGTGGACTAGGCCCTTACGCCGGCAAAAGTGATAAATATATTAATATTGAAGGAGCAAAGGTTGAGCAAAATGTGATATGATGATTTTATTCATTCAAAAATATGATAACATGATTTTATTTATCAGACCCCGGAACATAGCATAAGTCTACACAATAGGGGAGTTGCATGTCTCATTGCGCATGTCTATTGCAGTGCATGCTGGGATGGATTCAGTTAAAATATGACATACAAATATATCTAGAACATTTTTATTGGAAATTTCAAGAATCTTTTCACCAATACCATAGCTAGTGTAAATGATCTATGAAAACCAAATGCATGATGGGAAAATTTGAAGCTTGTGTTATTGAAATAATGTAAAATACATGGATATTGACATTAGAGCTCTGATAAATAGTCCATGCTGGACATGACATGTTTTCTATAGATTTTACACTGTAGCACTAGTCCCATAATTCCATGCGAAGCAAGAATTAAAATGGCTGCTATGCAATTCCCCTATTGCATGAGAGACATATGGGTAAGATTTTCAGAAAATGTACAATTGGCAGCTGTATACATTCAGCAAGTTCTGTTAAATAAGGCTGCAATTTGGTCAATATTAAGTACATTCGAGTATATTTGGCATTGCCTTGATTCTAGCAATCTATTTGGTTAGGTTGAACTGTATTTTGAATTTTATTTTCGTAAAAAATGTGGGTTATTTGAGAGGATTGATAAAGTTGAATTGTACATTTTCTGAAACTCTGACCCATATAAGGACAGTGGGGAATACTCTGTACCAACCTTTGGCACGTTTGCTGAGCCTGGGAAAAAGATAGTGACAAGTTGAATGGGCGATAACATGTTTCATCCCTAATGGTCCATCCTGAAAACAAACAAATGAAAAGTTGAAACAAGACTAGCCAAGATGAACCATAAAACATGAGGATAACATTTAATGATGATTTACTGATGGCTCCACAGTATTTCCAGCCCTGATCACTCCAGACAAATAACGGAATCTTTCTCCACGTGGTACATAAATATGGTGGGCTGTGACAACCATATTGGAAATAAAAGGAACCATTTTGTTCTGACATGCTGGGAAACTCCTCATCTCCAGCGACTAATTTCATGAGATCCGTACAACTCGTGTGATGGTCTAAGCGAGTGAAACCAAAGAGTTAGTTAATTAGTTTATTATATATATATATATATTACATATATTACATTATATATATATATATTACATGATCTCCAATCTGACATTTCCAGGCTATGAGTTTGACTTTTTTCATCGTTAAAACAATTCTTTTCTTGAATGTTCAACCCCATGTGCTCCGGACACTACATATCATCTACATGGGTATTCAATAAAAAAGTTTTAAATCTATATCGTGGAGTTCCCTCTGGTTGCTCACCATTAAGCCTGGGTTCCACTGCCCCGCTACTTCTCCCACTACTTCTCCTGCTACTTCTCCCGCTACTACTCCCGTTTCTTTGGTCCCGCTACTTTAGAAGTAACGGGAAGTAGCCGTTTTAAATCAAACATGTTTTAATTGAAGCGGCTACTTCCCGCTACTTGCTGCCGCTTCTAAAAGTAGCAGGAGCAAAGAAACGGGAGCAGTAGCGGGAGAAATAGCGGGGCAGTGGAACCCAGGCTTTACCACCGATTCTGACATGATGTGGCATTGAGTACTGCAATTAAACTTACCATCAGGACACTCGAAGACTGATTGGCCAGCATGATAAGTGACATCAAATACAAACTCCACTTCCTGACCCTGCAAAATACATAAGATCATGTTTAGTCCATTCAAAGCCTACAGAATCCAATAGATAATGTTCACTAAGTAAATTATGGTAATAGATGAGATACCAAAGGGGAAAATACACCAGTATGGATCAGAAAATACACTAGATGAGGAATTGGATAAGAAAATACACTAGATTACATCAAACATTTTCAATTTTGCTCCTTTTTCTGCTCAAGTCATATTAATGCAATAGCTGGAATATAATGGGAATTAAAGTAAAATCCTCCACTATAGCAATTCTCTCAGCTTTCTGCCATTTCCTGGGGCAGTTAACTATAGGTGATATACCAGTTCGAGGTTCAAGGGCCTAGTCCACTAAGCCGATGCTTATGCGATTTTGCACTGCAGATGACTTCCACTAAATCCAGTGAGAATCGCATGAGAATCAGTTTAGTGGACTAGGCCCTTCAAGCTAAGAACTTGTTGGTGTTTTACACTATTACCATGTATCATAATTTATTTGCCTTTATTTGAGCTATTGGATACCTGAAAGTATTTCTTTTGTAATAGTGTATTCAAATACAATCTTCTTTAAGACATTACCAGAATAACCAAGTTTCTACCCGACACCTTACGTCCACCTTTGCCTATATTGGATGGTACAATTTGTAAGTTTCTAATAATTGATCAGCTTTTCCACTTATCCACTGTTTTTGTATTGGTCTTCACATGATAAATTCAAGCATAATATAAGTGGAATGGACTACCAAATATAGCAAGGGCACTTTCACAATCGAGTGCTCCAATCAGTCCTAAGGTTGATAAATCATTGGATTGCATATTTCATTGCCATAAGACAAAAGGAAAGACACTCTTGTTTTTAGGTTGTGTGTAACAGTGCAACTTGTAAGCCCTTGAAGTTTAACACGCCATCACCTAAATAGTTATATCTTATCACCAGCTTTCTATCCAACTCTCACGGATTGTCCTGCGGAAACATAATATTATTTGGCAGTCATGGTGAGGTAGATTGGCTACAGAGGTAAACTTATTGGCCTCTTTATCCAATTTCTATTATCATCTTCACTATCAAGTGCTGTCATCATTTCTGTATTATAGTCAGAGAGGCAATGGTCAGTTATGAAATGGGCGGAGCAATAACAAGATACGAAAGAGTCCAACACGCATTTCCAATTTCATTAAACACCGACAAAGCTAGTGTTGATGGTGGACGCAGGTGAACAACCTGATTCTGGTATTGTTGATTAATTATGGGATAAGTAATATTGAGTTTTGTATATGGGTCAGATTTTCAGAGAATGTACAATTCGCCTTCACCAATCCTCTCAAATAACCTACATTTAAGACAAAACTGAGCTTCAAAATGCAGTTTAACATAACAGAACTGATACTTTAAATCAATGCGATACCAAATATACTCAGATATACCCGGTATTCTTCATTTTTCAGCCTAATTTAGGAGAAGTTCCTAAGTGTGTAGCGCTGCCAATTGTACAATTTCTGAAAATCTGACCCATATATTGGGACAAGTCATGACCAACAATATAAGTATGGGTACTCAAAGGCGAGAGGGCACCCAACTTTCATTATCACAAATAGCCAAGCCATATGATAGGCTACTTCACAAATACATCCAGTACCCAGCAACTGTGGTGACCTCAATCCTAGCTCAGGGTCAAGGCGGGCAGTATTCCAGGGCCCTGATACTTCCACTATAGGTGTGAAACCTTGCCCACTTTTACCAGCAATACTTTTTTCTCTGTGCCCAACACATTAGGCAAGAGTATCGGACCAGATCTTAAAATTCTTCATGCCAAATTCCATGTCAATTCATCAGCTAAATTTTACAATATGGCAAGTTTTATCAGAGTGTATCAACAAAAACAAGTTAGTGCAGGGTTACTGCATGGGCTGACAACTGGCAGGGCTTGGTGTGACAGGCAAACACAGCTCCACCATCCACTGGGGTACCGCCTATGGATGTGGCTCTAATGAGTTGCACATGTGCACAGAGACAGAGGTTAATATCTACTCTCACTGATGGCTGAATATGTGAAGTGTCCTATTGAAAGTGAATGAACCAGAGTTGCTCAGAGGAAGCTGACAAATCTCCAAGGGGCTTAAACACAGAAGTATCATATATTCTAGGAACCACTCACACATGATATGATGGATAGGTTTCCCTTAAAGCTACATTCTCAGCTAACGTCCGCCAAAAACTGAACTTTTTCTCCTTGCGGTTTCATTCTTTTCCAATCGATCTAAAAGTCATTTGACCAAAGTTTTAGAGTATTCTGTCCATTTGTTTTTGCTAAAGGGCTACTTAAATGTCCTCATTTGTATTTGGAGGACCTGCCCAAATCCTATATAATGTGATGACTTCACTTATTATCGCTCACCGGCAGCATTTTCCTCTGGGTGATTAGGATTCAAATTCTTCTATAAACATTATATCAGCTACAGAATATTGATAAATTCAGTCGTAAAAGTCATAAAATGAGTGAATTTGGTAAGATTGGTTTTCTCGTAATAGCTGAGAATGCAGCTTTAACAACGTATTGACAAAAATATTTTCTGTTTGATTTAGCTTGGAATGCAGCTTTAAGAAAAAAAAAGGTTTCTTGTATGCAGTTATGAACCGGAGCAAAACAACTTCTAGATATTGCTATTGATATTACTCCGATTCAAAAATCATAAAAACGTGCAATATTAGATAGAAGGGGGAATGTCTATATGAATACAACTACTGGGGTACATTCGGGTTCATTAAGACTGATCCTAGATAACTGTTAGTAGTTTGCAAGTTAAACAAGTTTATGACAGTTTATGACAATAGTTCACGCTATAATAATTATTGAGAATGTCTACGTTTTCAAATTCTTAGATCGTGCAATTAATTGGATTAATTTGGTCTGTGAACGTCTATGATATACCGAAATTAGTTTGTTCCACTCTTCTTGTTAATAATTATACTGTAATGTTCATCTCTACTTTGGATTTGATTTGAAAGATCTTATTCAAGAAGACATATATTTCGTAGTCATACGATGTTCTCAGTGGAGCCTGATTTTATCTTCATTTAAACTAGAATATTACCATTAAAACACGAGGAAAAAATAACTGGATAGAGTTTACATTCATGAGTGACAGTTCACAAAATCGTTTTACCTCAGAGTCTATATCAACGCTCTAAAGTTATTTGTATTAGCCATAAATACAATGAAATAAACAATACTAGTGTTTTAGGGGGGGGGGGGGGGGAGAGAAAGAAACTAACTTGTTAACATTCATTCATAGCAGTCGGTCTACTGATAGATTACATAAATACAGGTTAACTAACGAGTTGGTTGAAGGAGTGTGAATATTGCACAAGTTGCATAGCAACAAGTGTAATATTCTAAGCGACTGAAACCAACGATACCAATTTTATACATGCTTTCAATCATGAAAATAGAAAAGAAATCGACTCATAAATTTGAATTTTACCGGGAATCTAAGTAAAAAACCTGATTGGTTGCCATGACAACCCCACTTAAATCACTCGTGAAATACGCACTATGCGTAAATCACTCTAAATAAGTTGTTTTCACAGCAATGCGTGTATAATAACATAAAATAAACAATACTAGTGTTAAGGTGAATAAAGAGAAAGAAAGATACTTGTTAACATTCATTCATAGCGGTCGGTCTACTGATAGATTACATAAATACAGGTTAACTAACTCGTTGGTTGAAGGAGCGTGAATATTGCATGAGTTGTGTAGCAACAAGTGCAATATTCTAAGCGACTGAAACCAATGAGTTAGTTAAGAGATTTATTACACATGCTTTCAATCATGAAAATAGAACAAAATCGAGTCATAGATTTGAATTTTACCGGTAATGTTAGTAAAAAAACCAACCCCAGATTGGTTGCCATGACAACCCAACTAAATCACTAGTGAAATAAGCAATATGCGTAAATCACTATAGATACGTTGTTTTCAGAGCAATGCGTGTATAATAAAATAAAAAAAACTCACCTGAGACAGTCCAGCTAAGGTAGCAGCTAACACTAAAGCCAAAAGACCTCCTCGTCCTGCTCCTCCCGCTCCCGTCCTGGATCCTCCAGTAATTTGTAAACAACTCATTCTGCTAGTTAGTACATCCTACAGGTGGAGATAATTTAGCTTTAATTAGTGAAGCCCTGCTGAAGAAACCCTTACTTAAGGCCCTTTTTAATTGTCCTTTGAACGCCCTGCTTCATCAACCACCTCCGCCCACTGCTCTAACTCCCCTGACCACTGGTCACTGGTCAAGACTAGAACCCCTTCATAGTTACCCTCTATATTAGGCCAGAGTACATTTACTCTTTGGGCGGTGGCTAGTCTCAACTCTTCACAAAGTTCAATACATTTTACTTGGTCAAACCTTGGTCAAACTTACTAAAGCCCTTAGTAAAGTAAAGTATAGTGAGGGTGGGGGGTGTAGGTTAGTGGCAATGACCTAACCCACACATTAAACCATGAAAGACAGAGCTCTCATGTAAGGCAAGTACATATAGACAAAGGTGGGTGCTTAAATACCTATACACCTGCCCATATTGAGCTTATAGCCGTCTAGGTCGCAGGCACACATTTCTGTGAGTGTATGGGTCAGAATTTCAGAAAATTTACAACTCGCCTTCACCAATCCGCTCAAATAGCCCACATTTAAGACAAAAATGAGCTTCAAAATGCAGTTTAACATACCAGAACTGATACTTTAAATCAATGCGATACCAAATATACTCAGATATACCCGGTATTCTTCATTGTTCAGCCTAATTTGGGAGAATTTCCTATATGTGTAGAGCTGCCAATTGTACATTTTCTGAAAATCTGACCCGTTTACTTATCCTCTGGGTCATATAGACACATCAGGAGGGGCCTAGAATCACCGACGATTGAATAAATATTTGTACAACAAACAAGATTGACGTAATGGAGGGTTAGGTCGGTATTGCAGACGTGTATGTGTGATTTATCATTAGAACATATGTGGCTTAGTCTAATTAGGGGGTTCACCATCTTCTGGAGAGGTGAATAACATGCATCTAAGTAAAAAGCTAAAACATTCATTTCTTCCACTATAGTTTTATCAGAGACGGGTGAACGATCTTCCTGTTGAAAGGTATATTTAACTTATTTGGTGTTGGATTCTCAATGTGACGATGGGTGTTGGTTATCGGTAGGTGCGAGTTTATTGTTGACAGTCGGGGCTATATATTTCCAATTAACAAAACCTATTCAATTTTCAGAAGGAAAAAGAGGGAGATATTTGTTTGTTCGAAGATTCTGGGAGTTCGCTCTAACTGCTTTGGGTATATATAAAACAGAAGAGCTGGAAGTAATGATATAAAGAGAACGAAAAATGTAGATGCATCTTCTGATGTATTTGCATCAGGATTAACTGAAAGTAACATCCGAAAATGACGTAAGGTTATTTTCTGAACTTAAAAAACTTAATTTAAAGAGAAGTTTTGGAGAAGTACGTATTCAGCTTTATTAAATTTTGTTTTTGTTTTTAAAAGGTTTTTAAAAGGTTTTTAAAAGGTTTTTAAAAGAATTTTCTTTCACTCACCATCAACAATTTGATTTTTGATTTTCATTTACACAGTATCAACACAAAAGTGTTTTTTTTGACGCAAGATATTTACGAGCTGAACAACAATAATTTCTACCGAGACCTTGAGTTGCCTCATGGAAACAAATATTTATGAGCTCCTATTCCCGGACTTCGTATGCCAAGCTTGAATGTCATGATTTTTCCTAATGTTGGACTTCGTATCTTTATGTAATTTTGAATAAATGTGAGATGACTACTTCAATCGCTACTTGTCCAACAGCAGGTGTTATGTGCATATATTACTTTCATTGATTCTAATTTCATCTCCAACGATAATCATCGTGTCGAAGTTAAAATACACATTATGTATGCAACAGAATCAGACTGTCGTCGTAGAATTGATAGTAATGATACTAATCCGATCTTACATTGGTGGTCCATAGAACTAGAAGACTATCGATGGTATATGGTATGAATAACAATTCAAATAACATGAGCACGTCGTTTATCTAGTACTACTGCAGGTGTGTGAATCATGTCTGACCGTTGATCCCATAGATTCCATAAACATGATTTAAAATAAGTTGGCAAATCACATAATGAATAAATATTGGGTAAAAAGATTTAAAAACCTTGCGAGAATACAAACCTGACTCTGCGAGCATGCATGGTAATGAATCCTTATATTTGTTACAGACACAAAGGAACGGAATCAATTATATACATGCCGCCATGTTTAATAATAAAAGAGTCCAACATAAAGCGTTGACGTCAGACTACAGCGTTCCCCGCTGATATGGAGATACAGAGTGACCTATGTCGGATTGATCTCTGCTTGTTACGTAACTAATCCTATGTCGATCACATTAATTTCTTTATCACATATATTCTGGTCTAACATAGATGTGTGGCACGACGCACTTATATAGATATGTGTCTTTTGTAATTTCACATTTTAAAGTGTTTGATCAATAAAAATGTTTAAAAAATGCATATTATGAATATATATATCTGCATCGTTTATTCAATTCAATTCAATTAAAAAATTATGTATTTCTGATGTTATTACAATGGTGGATCACCTCTGACATAAACAATGGTGCCAGTTCTTCCTGGGATTACCGTCTGTTAGAACTTAGGAGTTGAGTTGTAACTGTTTATGCTACGACAATGAACAGTTTTCTAAGTAGATGGAATTTTAAACAAATACCCCAAGGAATAACTTGTAAACATAATTATATTTCCTCGTTACTTATTTGAAGGTTATCTAATCAAATTTCCCTCCAAGTTTAGATTAAGAAATGAAACTGTCATAGCGTAATAGAACATCGATCACAGAAAGACCGATCACGAGGGAGTGAATTAAGAGTTGTCAAGAGATTTCGAAGTAATTAAAATAGTTGATGAATTGATTAGGAAATGATAATGACCGTTGATAACCAGTATATATGTGATGTGTTAGAGAACAATGAGTTTAGTTTCTAAAATTGTATTTTTCAATTGTCTTTATCACATGAACTCGTTATAGGAATATTCTCGTTCTTTTGGCAGTTGAGTGTTCTAAGTAAGATCAATACATATATTAAATTCCAGGACTGTGCTAAATGTATACCTATGCGTATATCAGAGGTCATCCTGAGCATTATATTTAGCTAACATTAAAAAATATAGCTAACGTTCTTTCATGCATAACTATATATAGAAATACTTATTTCTTATTAGAGGTCCTAATGTTAACCATCATTGGAATCCGTTTGATCGCATATTTTCAAATATGATGGTATCTCAAAATCTATTTCAGTGCGACTTGTGACTTATTTTCCTGTGACACATCACATGTATATATTATATATACAATTGTGTAAAACATTCTATCATGGCTTCAACCACATACACCTGCATATATTGATAAACAACTTGTCATTCGTCTAGTACGGATATTATTGAACTATGTTTACGCAAACCGATATTATACAGATGGTTAAGTAAATTTTGACAGAGGTCCTTTGGACGAGGAGAAACGTGTTGCAATGTGCTTTGACAGCTTTGGGGTGCTTTTCAACATTGATCCATTCACACATGGGAGTCACACTGATTAATATGTGTAGTTAACATCGATATATGAAGCATCCTATATGCAACGTACTCTTTTTGCTTTATTTTGTTTTAGTTCTCAAATTGCGGAGCCTATAAAATTGTCTGGAATTTAGTATTCTGGGTGACCGGTTATTCCGGTTTGTCAGGAATTTAACAGAAATACTTAAATAGAATTGCTGAAATAATTTGCAAGTTAACTCCAGAGTTATTATGGTCATTTCAATATTATGAATGTGTTTATTTATAAACATGGTACGTCTCTAGGTCTTTGATAGATATTCAAAAAATACCTTTCATTAGTTTCTGTCATGATCTCAAAACGTCATTATTAATAGTAAGAAAGATTTTTTCTTCACAGTTTGAATCACTGAGTTTTGGTTCTTACATATAGTTATACCGGTAGATTTGGTCTCTTCAAAACCGTGTTTGTTACAAAGTGAAATATACACTCAAAAGGTAAATTATAATGTGGATCTGGAATACCTTGCTTCAATTTTCTTTAATTCTAATTCCATTTCCTCAGAACTCACACAGGATATTCAAAGAACTATGGCCCAATTGTTATTAAAAATGGACTTCAGTCATTTTGAAGTGAATGGGAAATATTGCCCAAGTACATTTCTCTTTTCCCCCGGAAATTGTGAGTGATTTTTAGACCCCTGGATAGCGGAAATATATATGGGTCAGATTTTTAGAAAATGTACAATTGGCAGCTGTATAGTACACATTTAGTATGTTCTGCTTAATTAGGCTGCAATTTGGTCAATACTAGGTAAATTCGAGTATATTCGGCATTGGATTGATTCTAGCAATCTGTTTGGTTAGGTTGAACTGTATTTTGAACTTTAATTTCGTCTGAAATTTGGGTTATTTCAGAGAATTGGTGAAGGTGAATAGTACATTTTCTGGCGTCTTCACCCATATATATATACCGGAAGTGTAGGCGGCGTCCTAAACTGACAACTAGGTGCGCTGTAGAATGGATAAATGTAATAGGAACAGCTATCCCATTAGCATCTACTCTGACACGTCACCAATGATCCGATACTAATATATCCTAAAGTACTTTGCTTAAAATGTAGTTCACTGAGAGTAGGCGATGTTTCAAATGGTAAGAATGTGGCTTTCCGGTCGGTTCCGTTTGTCATTAAATAGATTTTTCCATATGAGATTTGATCAAGCCAGCCAACATCTCTGGATGGCCCTGGATCATTGATGGACTTCTCTGGAGTAGTATATATCCAGCCAATTTGTAGTACTATATTTTAAATAGAATTCCACAGATAAATTGAGAAATACTGTAGATCAGGACCACATGAAAAAGATGCTGAATAACATGTATTGGGAGATATTCTTAAGAACTGAGGTGTTGTGCAGGTTTTGGACACTAGTGTATTCTATGGGCCAAGTCGATAACCGGTACTTTTTTTTATCTATATAATGAAACACCAAAAAAGAGTATTTTAATATGCCTTTATATATCATGAACTGAACGGTTCTCTAACAAATCTATACCCATTTAGATCATTGATACTATGGTTTGTATAGGCTTATTAGCTTATGTTAGATCTGGTATGTTGAAGGACATCTGAATGGTATATTGTACACACTGTGAAGGATGTAGATGGAAATTGGGGCCAGTGTTCGCCAGAATGTTACCCCACATACATCTAGACCCTCTAGTCATCATAACATCTAAAGAATGTAAAATATATAAACAGCAGTCAACGCAGTGTTCACAAGAATGCCAGGACCTAGATGATATTGAAAATGGGATACACTACCTGTATAAGCACACAACCCATTTTCGCTCATTTTTATCCATCAAACCTTAATTAACCCAAATTTAACAAATGGACGATGTCCACAAAAAATTATACCCAAGGAAACTCAATACCATGAGTCACACCTTGATGAAGATATAGCTAGTGCATCCCATTGCAGTAGTGTAGGTAACTAGTCACTTTATTCTCCTATATACCGTTAATTATAACTTAAAAGTCTAGTCTAAGGGACCCTCTGGAAGAGCTGTGGCTGCCACAGAAGAGGATCGGCCCATTTCCGATGTAAATTATCTATACGTTTATCATGTACTGTCTTCGGAAATACATATATAGTTTATAGATGATCACTTTGCCTTCTGTCAAGTAGGTTATACATTGCGTTATTTAATGTTAAATACTGTACATTGTTACTTTTATTTTTATTATATATTTTTTTGTCCAACATCGGATCTTTACTCAACATGACATAATTATATTAACAAAGTTATAATTTGTTATTTTTATTGGAAGTATTGAATATTGGAAGTGTTGTTATACCTCATTCCGTCATATATATGTACCCCTAAAAGTTTCATTCATAATCACCATTAGGTCGTACCTCGACGGCAGTTATCTACAAACTCTGATACTTCGTTCACTTTTGTGTTACATCACTTGTAAAAGTGTTGTGCCAGTTAAAACAGATTTTTGATTCCACCATTGAGTTTATGTAATCGCATAAAGGTACCTCTTAAACGGGGAATTTGTTTACTGCATTCCAGAGTATAAGTCAATAATTATACGTCAAGGGTCTGTTTGCAAGACTACGCTGGCTAAAGTAGCAATGGAGAGTCTGTTTGCAAGAAAACTGTAACTGAAGTAGTTAATTAGAGCAATTAGAACACTGGTGGTAGTACTTGGCTAGGCATAGTAGGCATTGGAGATTGGGGCAGGGTGCAGGACTGGCATGGGGGATTGGCAGAGTAAAAACTTACTGAGATATGGGTCAGATTTTCAGAAAATGCACAATCTATTTTTTTGTTTTTCGGTCACCAAATTTCTGACCGTTTTTTTTCTCGGTCACCAAAAGTGATGACCGGTTTTTTTTCGGTCACCAAAATCTGACCGGTTTTTTTTCGGTCACTGAAAATCTGACCGTTTTTTTCTCGGTCAGTGCCTGGCAATTGGATGCCAGCGAATTCCTGAGAAAAAGCGGTCACTCACTGAGGTTGGGTCTTTCAGTGTACAGTTCTACCCATCTATCAAATTCTGCTAAATTAGAGTGAAAATATATAAATACTAGGTATATCTGACTGTATTCTGTATTGTATTCATTAAATAAATCTGTCTGGTTATGTTGAACTGTATTTTGAACCTGATTTTCGACTTAAATTTGGGTTATTTGAGAGGATTGGTGAAGACCAATCATACGTTTCCTGAAGATTTGACCCACATATAAATATATATCCTTATGTCCACTCGACTTCCAATTGAATTCATTTCAATTAAAACATAATTAAATTCAATCAACAAGAATAGATTCAAAACCCTTGCCAGGGCAAACCTGATTTGGAATGACGATTACTTTATATAAATATAATATGAATACTCATGTTACTGTATACAACTATAATATGAATGCTCATGTTACTGTAATACCAAATTGTTCTCTCGAGAAATACTATTGTTAAAACATCACGCCATATTAAAAAACACTGTAGATATTTAAACATGACTAGAATAGCAGAGAGCTGACACCCTTCATCGAAGGGTGCAGTATTGTTCTCTGTTACCGATACTATTGTAAACAAAATTATGAGGGCCAAGGATACCTCCCACTTGCCGGAGACCCCCCTCGATTGCAGCCCATGACTGAATAAAAATGTTTTTCAATTCAATTCAATAATACACAGACAGAAGTGATAGGGAATATAGTGATATGACTGTTGAAGTTTCTACACCGTCCTTTCTTTCCTAATAATCTAGATGCTTAGAAATCTAGGCTACTCTTACATCAAGGTGGACAGAACCTTTGGATTCAAGGGGATTAAATCACACATGTTTATTCAGTAGTTTATTCAGTGGTTCAGGGACCAAAGTACAGTGGTTAGTGACTTTACGTGAAGAATGTGAACATAAGGTTATGTATGGGTATAGTATATTTGCTGAAGGTGGTTCTTAACAGTTGTATGAATGTAGAGCCACCTTCATTTAGGTGAGGGAATGCACAATATCAACCGGTTTGTATGATGTGCGCGAACATAATTCTTAGCTTTTTTTCGCAAATTTTATATTTGTCAAAGTGTTATACTCACAAGATGTCTTTGTAGGAATGTTTTATTTTAGCTGCTTAATGCTGTTTGTAGCATGATTACATTTACGAAATGTCAAGACTGTATTAAATATATCCATGTATTTCTAAGGTCATCGTATAGAGTATACATGTATTTAGCTACGTAAAATGTTCAACTAGAAATACTTGTTTAAAAAATAAATTGATCAAACATAAGATATAGAAATAAATATCAGATGTCCTAATATGTTGATCATTAATGGAATTCGCTTCATCACATCTTTTCAAATGTGATGATATCTCAAAATTCTTTTTTTTGCGACTTGTCACTCATTTTCCTGTGACAAATCACATATATTGCCACAATTTTAGGGTGGGACATTGCCCCGTTGTTGCATAAACCGTAATAACCCCTTGATATTTCCTTTAAGACGTCAGAATATATAACAAAATAACTTTATCTTACAAACTAACCCACAAGTGAAACTGAATTAAATTACATTAAAAAACGACACAATCAAATGCAAGTCATGAATTTTATTACAAACTTAAAAATATGTAACAATATAAACTTGATACAGTAGTGGCAAATCCTAGGGCATTGGATAATCATGACTTTTTTCTTCAAGTTTTCCGACATAACCCGTTGATATTGCACATTAATATGTAGAAAAAAATCATCAATCAAATCATTTCTTCCAATATCATAATTTATACATGGCATCGTCATCTGACATCATCATTTTACATCATCATTGTCATCATCATCATCATCTCCATAACCTCCGTCTACTGTAATAATCATTATTCTCACAATATTATATAATATGATCTCAAAACACCACATCATTGATCAAAATAAATATATATTCTCACTTTTATAGATATTACTTTTATATAGATTTTCCACTCACTATATGTACAGGGATAAGCGCATCTAGCCAAGTACATTAACATACTGTTAATAGAGAGGTTAGGAATTTGTACGTATACGCATACGGTTTGGGCGAACTGTTGTTTACGTTTGATGATCCCCAAAGACAACTTTAGTGAGAGTGGGATGGATTTTTGTTTCTTATTTAAGGTTTTAATGCAGTTACTGTCCTCTCACTTAATCCAACTAAAATAAAAGCACTTGAATGTTGTCTCTCACTGTATGGACTGAACCATTCATGTGATAACAATCATATAGCACTCAGCAATGCGTACAGTTATCACAAAAGTTGAAAACAAGCTTGGATCAACTGCAACCAAACAACTGTGTCTCATATTCATGTTCTTTCGTAAGGGCCCTTTTACTGGTTAGCAATTCACGAGAAGCATTTAAACTCCATTCTCCAGTATTGCTACAAAAGAAATCTTACTATATTTAATTCATTGTTTGACCCGTAGGACTGAAGTTATCAATATTCACCCATTGTTTGACCCATAGGACTGAAGTTATCGATGTTTGCTGTTGTAATACAATACTCTTGTTTATCAAAATTTGAAGTCCAATCGGCTGAGAGAAAACGAGCGATAATAAGTGAAACCACTGTATCAAAGGATTACGGCGGTCCACCAAAATATGAATATGAAAGAGGGTGAAATCCTCCCCAATTCAAAATGACTTTCTGATGGTTAGAAAAAGCAAAAATTATTAACTCTTGTTTTTTTAACCAATGTTAACTGAGAATGTAGCATTAATGGTGGTTCCCAACAAAAGGCCCTAGTCCACTAAGCCGATTCTCATGCGATTTTGCGCCGCATAGGACTCTTTTACACTAAATTATGTGAGAATCGCATGAGAATCGGCTTCGTGGACTAGACCCTAAACACTGGGCATGTTTAATTTTAAAATCCACATGTTTTGCAATCTTTGTTAAGTCACAAATTTAAAAAGCTCAAAAAGACAAACCGCCAATTTCTCGTATGTGTATACGCCTCCATCTTAACCTCTCTAATACTCTCAGTAAACCTCGCTAATGTACAATCTCTTGCGGTAGATAATAAAGCACACCCAGATCATCATTGTGGTTATCATAATATTATTCCAATGCTTTGAACGTAGAAAAGATAGAGTCCTTTGTATTCCATATATATAGATACTGATGCATACACACATACAATGTTGTTGTAGCACATATCATATCTTGATAGTAAGTAGCAAATTACTGGCAACTGGTGACCAAGTTTCATCATTGAATGTGCTTAACTAGATGAGGTTTCATTTCTAAATAATTGAAATGACATATAAATTCAAGTACATCGATATCTCTGTTGAGATCAGCGCCTATTTTGTTTTGATAAGTTACACGTGATGATACAGTAATGTGTTGATAAATTAATTATTATTATGAATTTAATTCAGTTCAATGTCCCTTTAAGCAAAACCAGATAAATCGATTATTTTTCTGCCAGGAGACTCCATTTAAATAGGGAATCTTGGATCACCCATGGCGTCCGGATTTCTCTGCTAGTAATATGCTAGGATAAAGGGCCTAGCGCACTAAGCCGATTCTCATGCGAATGTGCGCCGCAGAGGACTCTTTTTCACTATATTCTGTGAGAATCGTATGAGAATCGGCTTAGTGGACAAGGGCCTTAAGTCTTGCTAACTTTGGATAATTAGATGTAGCTTGTCTGATGTCTTTGAAGTGTTCGCATACAAATCTATTCCCAACGTATATGTTTTAAGATGGAAATGTAACAGCTCAATCAAAAAGATTTGATCCCTTGAGAACGTTGTTGAAATTCTATAACATATATCTATATATAAAAAGTATATCAGATTTGACAATTTTTTACATAATATTGGTTCATGAGAACGCTCCATTTTTATGCATGAAAAAAATAATGCACATGTCATAACTCAAATACAGCATGGGTCGTACGTACGGTACGCATACAATTTAGTATAGCGGAACGCCATATGTTCTATGCATCTCTCTATGTAAATATCCTAAGACACACATTATGATCTAATTTACATATATCAATATGTATTATTCACCATGTTTCCACCATGTTGATTATAAAGTATGAAAATATCATTTATTATCATGTGACATTGAGAATATCTGCCAATTGATAGAAAGAATGATGGTCATGAACTTTTTGATTGTCTGAAAGATATAGTCAAATATTATGATGAAATTACAAACGTATAACAAAAGTGAATTTGAGGAATTATTTCCTGACAAAGATTAGTACGCACAGTCGTGATGGTAATGCAAGTTATTACCATACCAAATGTATTCAAGAAAGATAACAGGGTTATCGAGTTATACCAAAATATGACCATTTATCGAAGAGTATTAACCTTGTGAGTAATTATGATCGCTCATCATTCCTTCTATGAATTGGCATAAAGGATCTTGCAAAGAACAATATCATAATACTTTTCATATGACAAATATGTACAGGCACAATTGACACTCAGTGTCATATATTCATTACAATTACCTTGATATATCATGTAGGATATCTATGGCAAAAATAATAATAACAAAAATACACACTATCAAACCCGTTATCACACCTTGCAGAGGAATGAAGCTTCAAGATGACTTGACAAATATTTTAATTTATGTACATATAATTTATAAAGCACAATGAAACACATACATAGGTATAAAACATGTCAATACCAAAATTATACTTTGGTATTTTTTGCCATTTATCATTTCCTACCGCCCAAAAAATAGCTAAGAATTATAAAATAAGTCACCAATGAAATGCATGTTTTTCAGAGTGCCTTTTAAAACACTGGGGCCTGAGAGGCGACGTTAATAGGGGAGTTGCATAGCCGCCATTTTGAATCTTGATTCGCATGGAATTATGGGAGTAATGGTACAGTATAAAATCTAAAGAGAACATGTTATGTTCAGCATCGACTATTTATCAATGCTCTAATGTCAATATCCATGTGTTATACATGTTTCCATAACCCTTTACTTCATCTTTCCCATCATGCATTTGGTTTTCAGAAATCATCTATACAAGCTATGATATTGGTGAAAACAATTTTGCAATTTTTTTATAAAAAAAATGTTGCCAAATATTTCTATGTCAGACTTGAACTGAATCCGTCCCAGCATGCACTGTGACAGACATGCGCAGTAAGACCTGCAACTCCCCTATTATCAAGTAAAAGCATGGTGATTATGTCATATTTTCTCAAACAATCAACAAGCTGAATGATCATAGGAATACAATCAAACAATAATTCCCAATTAAAACTAAAAGTATTACTTATCTTTAAGCAGATAAAATTAAACGCCGTTATAAGATATTAATTTTAATATTGGATTGAATCAATCACAGAAATAATCTATTTGAGGAGATACAGTACATAAAATCAATATTAGAATAATTCTGACACCATCATACATCTATAATATTATAACATACATGGGTCAGATTTTAAGAAAATGTACAATTCAACTTCACCAATCTTCTTAAATAACCCAAATTTCCGACGAAAATAAAGTTCAAAATAAAGTTCAACCTAACCAAACAGATTGTTAGAATCAATGTAATGCTGAATATACTCGAATTTACCTAGTATTGGCCAAATTGCAGCCTAATTAAGCAGAATTTACTAAATGTGTAGAGCTGCCAATTGTACATTTCCTCAAAAACCGGCCCACATGTCAAGTTTTATGACCATGAAATATTGAACAAATCAAACCCACTCTGTAGTCGGCAACCCTTGCACCATACACCTGTATAAGACGAGGAAAAGTAAAAAAACACCTTCCATAATAACATGAACGATTTAAAATATATTACTCTATAGTATAAAAGTAATTATCTATCACTCTACGCAAACACTAAAAAACTTGTCCGTCTTGTAATCTTCATCATCAATATCAGCAACCCCTGACTATAATCTATATATATATTCTAGATTTGCAAAACACACTAAGACGTTACAGTTTTTCATATCACAAGGCTATAATAAATACACCACCTCTTGGGTGACAGCTAATATATAATTCTCTTTGCATTTCTTTTAATTTAAATAAGTATTATAATCCAATAACTGAATTATCATAGTAGTAAAATAGTAATAATGAATCTACTTATTAACACCTCATTTCGAATTGAACCTTCATTATTTCTTTTACATTTCAAGCATCGATTTTCAACTCAGATTTCTAATTAAGCTCCTTTTGGTTGTTTTGAGTCCATGATAACTGTTTTGTCAAACTTATGAAGAAATACCATTTAAGATCAGGCATGTTATAAATGTAAAAAAATGGCTGTGACATTTTCCGATTTGTGTGAATGGATAAAAACTGCGTAAATATTTTGAAATTGAAGTTTGAATTTTGAAATTATTATTTATAAGGCAAAATATATTCCAAATGGCGACTGACACCGACAGTGTTATTAACTTCTGCTAATTCATGAAATAAGGCATTAACTTTGTGAAATGGGCAACATGTTATAAAATGTGATATATATTTACATTTTAGTTTCTACTTTGTACATCTCAACTATATTTGGCTGACTCAGGAGAAAATTACAAAAATAAATAAAATCATCGATGCTTAAGTATCGAGATATCTCTGAGACATTTTTATAATGCAAAGATGTATAGCGACTTATAGGAATTCATAATAACTTAAAAATGTATCGTAAAATCAAAGCATACCCCAAAGACATAACAAGGGTCCTTGGGATGTCTTTGATGTCTCTAATTATGAATATTTGACATTGACACGCCAGATTCATTTTAGTTTCAATCAATATTTTTCAGCTAATCGTAATATTATATTTAACATGACAAATACTGTCATGGTTTAGAATTGAAATCTACTTTTTGAAATTCAAAACCCAAATCCAAATTGACATGTTATATTTGTTGCGAGTACATCGTATAAAAGAAGAAAATGATATACGTTATAGCAAATGCTGATGAAATGTTTATAATTTCCCCTTAATTGGGGAATTAGTTACATCCCAAAATATCCGGCTTCATGGTACGTCACTTTCCATATGATAAACAGCCAGTCAGTCGCACGAGCGTAATTATCTTCAGTTTCAATCTTCCAGGGTATCTTTCACAAAACTTCTTCTCCTTCCATTTCACAATTACAAAGACGGATGCATGATTGTTGCGATAATCCTTCTGGCGGCCAAAACCACCCTGAGCCAGCGAATGGCAGGACGAAAGTTCGAAAGAGAGATGGAAAAGTTTGCAGATGCTGATCAGAAATAGATCCAGCGGATAGATAACCTCCATATTTCTAAAGGTCCATTATCTGTTGTGCAAAAGGTCAAACATGGATTAGTCATCGTTTTTGAAACCCATGACATTTGCAAAGTAAGAAGACGAATAGTTGTGAAATGATAAGAGTGGTCAATAAAATAAATGTGTGACCATGGCTGGAAACTATGCATTCCTAAATGAATATATAATATAATGTAATATAATACAAAAGTGCAGACAGTTTGTATTCTTTTTAGGAATAAATAATCATCAATATTTCATCTTGTCTCTTGACAAACTCAGCCTCCATCTCTGGTTAAAATGTTTCTTCTCCCTTTTTCGCAATTTCATGCAAGGAAATGTGACGTAGCCATCCATATATAACTCACATCATATCAGTTTCATGATTTCTAAGTCTATTCAAGCATTCCAGTTGCTTTGTTTTTTTTAGAACGTTCGAAGTCAAGATCTGTTGATACGAAGATGACGCAATATTCTGTCATCAGACGACGTCATGCACCCCAAGGATGCGATTTAGTTCCATGTCCTCCAAAATGTAGTTTTTGTTTTGTAACTGTTTAATTTGCCACCAGGAGGTGCTGCAGGCTGGGGTAATTGGCCAGGTTATTTTGGTTGAGACTGTCAATGAAGGTTTTATGAGATAGATTAGAATCTGGAGAGGGAAGCATCTGGTTTATACCAGAAGAGGCAGCAAGATTGCCGCCGGGGTTTGTGCCATGCATGGCCGTGAAACTGCCGCCGTTGTTGCGACCTTGTTCAACCATTCCACGTTGGCAGCCACTTGTTGCTGCCGGGTTCCCAGCGCCCCCTAGGAACATATCCTGCAGACCGGAAATGTTGTTTGAGTGTCCGCCGTAAGATGGCGATTGTGTTAAGATGGCGATTGTGTGAAAGGTCCGAGCATTGAACCGTAGATATCTGTCATGGAACCGTGGCCCCCTGGGGAAGCCATGCCTGACGGCGCCATAGTTCCGCCGTGGTGAAGGTTCCCTGTTGTTGCAGCCGCGGCCGCTGCAGCTGCTGCAGCCCCCTGTGCAACAGCTGCCTGTTGCTGCATGAGGAAGTAATGTTGCAGACGGTTCTGGCTTCCATCATGCATCGCCATTGGGTGATGGATAGATCCTGGGGGTGCCCGCACTGGGGACCGGGGACTGAGTGTCCTTGGCCGGGGAGGAGGCCCTCCAAGAGTCTGGCCTTGGTTAGGAATAATGTTTGTGACAGAAGGGACAAAGGAATGTTGCATTGGAGGACAGCTTGGCCCAGGAGGGAAGCCACCCGGAGAAGACGACACAGGGGACCTTTGTTTGATGTAAGCCCCGAGCTCGGTTGGGGACAACCGTGAGGGCCTTTTAGCTTGTGTTTTCAGCTTCGTCGAACCAAACTTCGTCTGGGCGAACATCGCTGTTGTCATCGTGTTATTCTGTTGGTTGCGGTTGAGGAAGGAAGCAATAGGTGCGTTCCCTTGTCCTGTTCCAGAGTTGGTCTGTCCTGATGAACCTGTACTTCCAGCTGGAGATGTTGAACCAAAGCTTCTTCCTGGACCTATCGGGGAAACCGATCCTGTTCCCCAAGGACTGGTGGCTCCGGACGTTACTTGAGCTGACGGCGTCGGGGTCGGGGAGGCTGTCCCTGGGGAAACGCTGAGGTTGGACAGAGATGATGAGAGAGAATCAATAGGTTTGAAGCACTGTGCATCAGGATTGAATCCTTTGGATGCACTAGCAATTTCCTTATCAACTCCTTGGAATGATTCATTGTCACCTCTGGAGGAATAAAGAACCTTGACAACCCCCTTCTCTCCTATTCTATAGGACACCTCACCAGGGTCAATCCAGATTGTAAGATCTTTTGGCAGATACTCTTTGATCTCTTCAATGTCTAGCCTAGATATCCTAGCAGCCAGTTCCATGACAGGTTCCACTTTCTCTGTGGAGACCCGGATACATCTGTAAGCAGAACCTTTGTATGGCTTATCATCATACCAATGACCTTCAAATTTGCTCTTTATTCCCTTCTCAAGCTCTTCCCCAAACATATCCACCCTTCTCCGGGGCAGTTTGTTGTATAGATAGGAGATGACGAAGTTCAATGCAACGGATACCTCCACATGCATCTTGGTGCTTCACAAATCCGAAATTTATATTTTCAAGTTCGGAGTGAAGGCTTATAAATCGTATCTATCCTACTAATGGTTTCACTGATCCCTTTTTGCCTGCTTGACGACGTCAATCTCTTCTGTGGACGAGTGCCAATATTTCTTCTTTTTTGCCCCAAATCTGGACACATATGTTTTTCTCCACTGTTGTTGTAATTCGTCGTTTATGACCTCTTAATTCTCTGCACCCCTGAAAAGAGAAGAGCAGAAATGTGAGGATGGGTTGAACACTGTATACATACTATTGTGATCTAAATTCATATCGAGACAATAAAGCTGTCTACTCTAATCATCTAGGTGCTGTTTACTTATGTCATTAGGGAGGTTCAGCATGTCTGACCTATACGTAAACGTAAACGTATCCGTATCTCTGATATACCAACATATGTTAAAAGGAAGAAAGAGGCTTAGCAAAATATGGCGGGAAAAACCTAACGTAACATATCAAGCAAAATGTGTTGTCTCACAATCTACCTCTTATACATATAAATGCGATGTAATTCAGAAAAAAAAGATATGGATACGGTTACGTAATTGAGATTGTAAGGTGTGCTTGCAGAACCTCCTATTATATGGATGGAAAGTAAATCTATGGGCTTACCAATAATGTATGTTACGTGGTATGGAATCTCATTAATTAATATTTAATGTGACAAAACCATGTGACATATCTTTGAGATTCAATTAGTAATATATCATACTATCGATTGTCACACACTGCCATGTACGTGATGAAGAATTAGGTAAAGATTATAAAGAATAGGTAAGGTATGAGATAACAGTCTAGACCCTGAGTATATACCATAAGCTATTCTTTATTCATGGACTGATTATACAGATAGCAGTTAGTTAGTTAGGTATTGGTAGCATTGGTTGAGTTGAATAACAGTCCCCATATCCTATCGAGGTGTCGCATGTGCATATGTTCTCATCAGATACAGACATAGATAGGGCTATCTGGGCAAGAAACTTATCAATGGAGATCTATAATACCTTTAACTAATAATCTAAGTACTATCTCTATCTCGAGCGTACTCCAATCTCGAGAGCATGCTTCTGTACATGGCCATGGATTATTCTCAGGACCATTCATGTGATATTGCTGGAGGTGTGTGAATGGGTCTATAAGTGTTGGTGTCTGTTTTCCACAGCAAGAACAATGAAATATTGATCATTCTGTGAAGAAAGCCCAGAATATCACACGACATCTATCCGAACCATAATGTGTAAAAAATATTGAGTAAATGTGTCGCTGTAACGATTTATGTCAAAGGTCCAAACTGTCGATATTGTGAAATTTCTTGCTGAGAAAATATCCATTTGGGTGAAACGGTTTTAGTGAAAAATCGCATGGATTCTTTCTTTGCAAATTATAATCATCATATATCTTTACCTTCATATAATACGCATATTACCAGGAGTCATTCATAGATTATACACTCTATATCCAAACCCTCAGATCAGATAAGAATGGTATGTCAGCCTACTTCGCTAAACGGTATCCCTGCCTAGAACTCGGCGTTTTAATGGGAATATAATGACATTTTGCGGTCTTAATGGAATTATAATGACTCTTTGCGGTTTGAGGCGAGAGGCTTTCCCTTCACTGGAAGGGACATTCTCAACTTTGGGCCTAGACTGTATATATTTCTTGGCTAACATTTCTGTGGGAATACCCACACCTATAGTGGAAGGATGTATTCGTCCACTCTTTGTAGAATCAATAACACTGTGAGCCTTTGTTGATTTGGCGAAGCATTGATACTGACTGAAGGCATGTATTTTGAGAAAACAGTTGCTCCCCTAAGGGGTGTGAGCGACTCGGACTGAGTCACTGAAAGGCCATACAATCTTGATAAAATCACAACAGGCGACCGCTCAAGATAAATAATGGAGATTTGGAAGAAGGGAGGAATATGCAATTAATTGGGGAAGGGCGAAATCGGTTTTATCGCTGGCTCGTCAAGAATTATGCTTGATTAAAATATGATATAGCACAATATGATATGATATAATATGATATAATATAATATAACATGATATGATATGAAATGATATGATATAATATAATATGATATATGATATGATATGATATGATATAATATGATATAATATGATATGATATGAAATGATATGATATAATATAATATGATATATGATATGATATATGATATGATATGATATAATATAATATAATATAATATTATAATACAAAATGATATGATATAATATAATATAATAAAAAGAACTACATTATATAAACTTTCCCACCAAAGTTCACTACATGATCTAAACATACATACATGTTTCTGTGTAAATACAATGAAGCTATAGCTAAAGTGCAACCCGGATGTACTGGTTCATATAATGTAAATTTCATTCCAGAAATGTGTTTAACTGCTCATCTAGATTTGGGAAAAGCATCAGGAATAAACATAAATACAGCCAAAAATCTCCAATGAATTATATTACCAACCGTATTGCTCAGTGAGAAACGTAGCACGTGCTACCAGATTCATGTTGAGCAATCCTTTCGGGGATTCCTTTAAAAATGTGTTTTATTGCATTCGGTTCCTATGTATCAACTGCGCAAAAGCTTTTGGTAACATAAAACAGGAGTTCTTGGATGAACTTCTTATGGGCGTTTGGGGATCTGTTAGGGACTATGTATGTATGTATACATGTATAATATTTATTCATGGAAGTGAATGTGTACAACTATGTAAAACCAATATTAAAGTAATTTTACACCGGAAAATGGTGCCTCTCTTCTATGAAACCAAAGCTCTTCAAGAGGGCCCCTATCAAATGAAAAATGAAGTTGTATAAAATATAGTATGAGTTGAATAGAAGGTATAGTAACCTAAGCCTAAACTAATATAATAAAATGGGACAAGCTACATGTTACAAGGCTAGCTCTGATATAAGCACTCCCTTATGTGTTTTAGGATTCATGAGTATCTTAGGGGATTTTAGTGAATCTTTCGAAAAGTATTGTTAGTTCGTATTGCGGTTTTGAATCACTACTCGTATGTCTATTTCTATAGTCTTGATGGGTGGATTATACATCTTATATCTAGGTTATAGGTAGTATTTCCCATTGTATTGTGTGAGAGTAACTAAGACCCAGTACCAGACTAAACACCACTGTATACACATATATGCAGTTTTAATATTTCTTAAGTCGAGCCTTCCAAAGAGCTGCTCAGAGATGGCTATGAGTCATATGAGGACGGGATCAATACAGGAGAATAAATGAGAGTTGTAGACTTGCTGAAGAGTATAACTTTTACATGACTTGCATAGCAGCAGTGTCACCGTCGCCGGAGACAAGGGGTTAATGCTGCAGAGATGCTATAGTGAATAAAGGGTTAAGAATGAGTGAGGAGCAATATGATGTGGCGCTAATGATCTCATTGTGCCAATCTATATAAGGCAACTGACTTCAGCAGCGGATCCAGGGGTTGAGCTGGGGGTGGGGGTGGGGGAGAGTGGGTGGGAGGGTGGGTGGGAGGGGGCATAGGATCTTCCACCTCATCTTGTAAGGGAGGTTATTGCTTATGGGAAATGTTCCCAATCCGGAGGTTGTCCATACATGGAGTTTCTTTCACTTAATAGGGGATTTGCATAGCCGCAATTTTGAATCTTGATTCGCATGGAATTATGAGACTATTGGTACAGTCTAAAATCTATAGAAATCATGACAAGTTCAGCATAGAATATTTATTAATGCTCTAATGTCAATATCCATGTGTTATACATGTGTACATGACACATGTCCCCATCTTTCCATCCCAGAATCCATCCCAGCATGCACTACAGAAGACATGCGCAGTGAGACATGCAAACCCCCTATTATTCTGTGTCATTGTATCAATCTCTCTTACTCCCTGGCACCTGGCAAAGATTACATTGTCTCGTGGACAGTTCAAAATGAAATATTTATGGACTGTCGGATTTTAGACTTTGATTCCATGAAGAGTTGAGTAGTTCCTTGAAGGATCACGTCAATCTAGTTGATTTGAAGGGAAATTAGTAAGACCTCCTCATTAAGCGGGTATTTTTTGTCACCAATATTGTTTACATTTGGTTCTTCGGTTGACTGTGTAAGGCAAGAATAGCAGACACTATTTATCTGAATACCTTTAGGTGAATCACGTTCTCAAGGTCAGATATACCTACGCATTTAGCTATGGTTAAATGTGTATTACAAGCACATACAAACAATGCATATTGAGGGACCCCCGCCCCTCAAAGTCCACTCAGGTCTCAGCTTTTAGTAAGTACGTAATATGACGCAACTCGATGTGGTATATTAATTGTGATTGATTGAATATTAATCATATCGATACCTCACAAAAGGATGCACTGTATGCGATGACGATGGAAACTTGCTTGTTTTCCTGCTCGCCCAAGACAATAGGGAATCGTCGCTGAGTCAAGGGGCAAGTGGTAGAACCATTTTCTGTCTCTTTACTCTGTCTCTCTCTCCCTTCTCCTCTATCTCTATATCCTGGGTAAGATCATAAACTGCCTCCCTCTCAGCTCTCCCGCCCTTGATATAACCATCTTAAATGTGTTGATAAGGGCGTAAAGCAACCAATCTCACTCACTCACTCCCTCTCAGCTCTCCCGCCCTTGATATAACCATATTAAATGTGTTGATAAGGGCGTAAAGCAACCAATCTCACTCACTCCCTCTCAGCTCTCCTGCCCTTGATATAACCATATTAAATGTGTTGATAAGGGTGTAAAGCAACCAATATCACTCTCCACAGATCATTAACTTATCAGGAAAATACCTGACAATATACTATACCCCTACTCACCCCTTCTTCCCATTGGCAAACCATGGAAGTCCAACACCAAAGTAATAACGCTATGATTTATCTGTTTTCTATTCAATATTAGAATGGCGGATTGCCTCCCCAATATCTGGCAATTCCCGCCCTCTAATACACTACGTATACATGTGGGTCAGATTTTCAGAAAATGCACAATTCGCCTTCTCCAATCTTCTCAAATAACCCTAATTTAAGATAAAAATCAGCTTCAAAATGCAGTTTAACATAACAGAACTGATACTTTAAATCAATGCGATACCAAATATACTCAGATATACTCGGTATTCTTCCCTTTTCAACCTAATTTAGGAGAATTTCCTAAATGTGTAGAGCTGCCAATTGTACATTTTCTGAAAATCTGACCCATGTATGGTTCTGTTCTGTACACCTATATTGGTGGGAAACAGGCCGTGCAAATATTTCACAACAAAGAGTAAAGGTACAAACTTAAAGTATGGTATTTAATATGAGAATAATATCAAACATACAAATTACATGGCATGTACACACATCAGAGTAAGTATTCTTCCTATAGCTCCACCAATAATCCAATATCACCGAAATTTGAAGTATTTATAGGAAGTAGAGGAACAACTTGACTTGACATTTTATATGTTTGCGTGTAACTGAGTAGAGAAATAACATTAATATCGTTCCACTCTATAAATTCCATACAGCCAACAAATCTTAATTACTGAAGCAATTATATAAGGAATGAATATGTCATATCTAAGTTTTAAACAATAAGGATACTCACACTCAACAACCTTCCGCCTTTCCCCATCCCACTACTACAATGGAAGCCTACCCGCAAAATCCTGCCTCTTACTCATAACCATATTAGTGCTGTGATCTATCACGAAGGGTCATGTGACTGTATGAACGACCATGCTGCCAGCCTTCAACCCTTATCGCTTCACCTTGGTAAAGGTTATGGGCAGGATGTAATAATGAATCTTTGTTGTTGGTGCTGCGAATGTTTGGTTCATATTCCTTGTATAGTGTTCTTTATATGGGTTAGATTTAAAGAAAAAATGTACAATTCACCTTCACCAATCCTCTCAAATGACTCATATTTCAGACGAAAATAAAGTTCAAAATACAGTTCAACCTAACCAAACAGATTGCTAGAATCAATGCAATGCCGAATTCACTCAAATTTACCTAGTATTGACCAAATTGCAGCCTATTTTGAAGAATGTAATAAATGTGTACAGCTGCCAATTGTACATTTTCTGCAAATCTGACCCATATATAACACGTAATTGAAAGCAATACAAACCTTCTAAATCTAGTGTTTCGTTTTATTTTCTAAGATATACGCTGCAGATATTGCGTTCCATTTCAAAGCACCCACGGTTAGATGGTCATGGAGGACTGGGATTAAATGCAATGTCTTGAAATGCGTAATAATCGTTGTCAGAAATGTTCAAGCAATAGAGAGCTCCAGATGTAGCAAAATATCCGTTTTTAAAAGAGAATTCTACTATCCCCAAATGTGATGTGTTTCAGGGAAATGAGTTACAAGTCGCAAACAGATTTTGAGATATCATCATATTTGAAAAGGTGAAACCAAGCCGATTTCAATGATAATAAACATGAAGGACATCTAAGAAGTGTTTCAATATCTTAAGTTTGATATTTTTATTTTTGAAAAAGAGTTTGCAATATATCTGGATGGATATTAACTGGTAAAGTAGCTAAATATACTTTATTAGATGACCTTCAAAATGCATGAATATATTTAATACACTGTCCTGAAATTTGGTATATGTATTGATGTTACGGAAAGCGTTAAGCTGCCCGAACATGAAAACATTCCCACAAATACATCTTGTAAATAAAACACTTTGAAAAATATAAATTTTGCAACTTGTGACTCATTTTCCTGAAACACATCACACACAGGAAGTGTTTATTGCTCACTGGATACACTTGTTGCTTTTTCTCTGGATCAATAGAACTAAGCACCCCTGGTGAGCACAAATAGTAAAATAGATTAGTTTTTATGTACATGTATTTATTTAAGGGTCAGATTTTCAGAAAATGTACAATTGGCAGCTGTACACATTCAGTAAATTCTGCTAAATTATGCTGCAACTTGGTCAATACTAGGTAAATTCGAGTATATTCGGCATTGCATTGATTCTAGCAATCTGTTTGGTTAGGTTGAACGGCATTTTAAACTTTATTTTCGTCTGAAATGTGGGTTATTTGAGAAGATTGGCGAAGTTGAATTGTACATTTTCTGAAAATCTCACCCATACACTCAACACTTGCACCTTCTCCTGTCCGTTCCACTCCCTCTACACCTCAGCTAAACGTAAAACATTACACCCTAGCTGGCTCTCAACCTCCTCCACTCCAGGGACGATCCATGTTTACTATTGAGTCAATATCATACCAAAGGTTCGCTCTCTCTCTCCACTCAATGTCCTCTGGGGGGAGATCTTGTATGTAAACACCACTGCGATCATTTCAGTGCATTTTTGGGAAAGCACCATGTCTCAAACTGTGTCCAAAGGTTTTAGTTTGGATTTTCAACTTCATTTTTAAGCACTCCTGTTAGAAAGCCCTCAACAGGGCTGTCTGTCTGCAACTCATTACACACATTTCTCCGTGATTAGGGCTGGTTATATATATTGCCTATGGAGCAGACAGACGGCCAGTTCTTAGTAGAGATCTAGAACATACCTGGAAATGCATTGTTATATTAAGCTATGGCGTGGGAACCTTCGGGGAAAACAAATATATATGTAGAGTGAGTGGGATTGGTTGCCTTACGCCCTTATCAACACATTTAAAGGTTCTATCAAGGGCGGGAGAGCCGAGAGGGAGGCATTTGATGATCATACCCAGGAAATAGAGATAGAGAAGAAGGGAGAGAAAGACAGAGAAAAGAGACAGAAAGGCACGTTATGGTCATACACAGGAAATAGAGATAGAGAAGAAGGGAGAGAGAGACAGAGAAAAAGCAACAGAAAGGCACTTAATGGTCATACCCAGGACCATAAATACATGTAGATTCCAGACCTGTCTATTATCAGCACATCTCCGTGTTTGAAAAGCATACTCTTAATTCTCAGAGATCTAGTTCAAAATCAATAAAGCAGGCAGCAAGGGGAATATGAAACCCATGGCAGCTATGGTAAATCTCCAATAGATCCTCGAGACGTGTCAAGCAGCTCTATTTCCAGGCAGAATAAATAGACACGAAGCCCTGCATCCTGACGTAAGAGAAACAGCACCTCTATTTTAAGGCTTTCCTTGCTGCATTGTACAAAATAGTAAACACAATGATTTATATATTACCTTTGGGAGGGAGCGGAGCCTATTGATCAGACCGCCGGTCAATATATAGTCCGATTCGATGGAATTAAGTTGTCCACTGATGGGCTTGATAGCATTTCGTCAGAGGAATTATTTGTAAGATATTGTACCATGTGTGTAATTTTCCCACTGGGTTTATCTGCACTCATATGTATAATGGGTGACGTTTTCAAAACATGTACCATTCACCTTCACCAATCCTCTCAAATAACCCAAATTTCAGACGAAATATAAAGCCCAAAATATAGTTCAACCTAACCAAACAGATTGCTAGAATCAATGCAATGCCAAAAATACTCGAATTTACCTAGTATTGCAGCCTAATTTAGCAGAATTTAGTGAATGCGTACAGCTGCCAATTGTACATTTTCTGAAAATCTGACGCATACATGTATGGAGGTATGATAACGTATGTGTACATGCGCTTGCATGTCTTTTTAATGATGTACACGAATGAATCATACATGTATTGGCTTGTACTCTGTTTGTGTTGAAACTAGCGATCATATTGAACAGGTTCATGGAATAGAGCACACAACTAGATCACATTACTGATTCATGTGTTAAACACTCATATATAACTAGTTAATAATTGTAAGCTAATGTAAGATTATTAATACTTAACGTTGCATGTGTTTATTAGTGTTGAGTGGATATAGGCTGGTTCCATACAGGATCTTCCAAGGGTAATAAATTATGATGTTGTGCACGCGTATCAGAAACACAGTTAGTGGCATAGGAAATGGGAGAGGGTAGAGATAACGAATGAGATCGAGTGAGCAGAGAAAGAGATAGATAGATAGTAGATAGAGAGCAAGAAAGGAAGAGAGAGAGAGAGAGAGAGAGAGAGGAAGGCTGTGTGTGTGTGTGGGGGGGGGGGGATAGATAGAAAGAGACACCCTTTTGGAAAAATATCACTTCAATAATGACACTACCGAACCTAACAACTAGTATAGACTAATCTTGTGTTATCATAATAATATATTCATCTTAATTATTACAATTTGTATATTATTTAATACTATAGACAATTTATTCATATTCAATATGTCTGTCTTGTGTGGAAATGCTGAATCTGCCTTATGGTATATAGAGATGAACGCAGAGAGCCAGAACAACGATAACAGAACCTGTAGAAGGGTCAGATCGTCAGAAACTCTACACATTGATCAGATTCAGCAAGATTAGGCTGAAAAATGATAAATATAACTTATATTTGATATCAAATTGATTCATAATATCAATTTCGTTATGTTGAACTGTATTTTGAAGCTCATTTTTGTCTTAAATGTGGGTTATTTGAGAGGATTGGTGAAGCCGAATTGTACATTTTCTGAAAATCTGACCCAGATACTCGTTGGTCAGAAGGGATAGAAGCAGATACAGAAAAAGAGGAGAGAGAGAGCGGACACATTAATATGAGTCTAGATGGCAGCCAATCAATATAATTGTGGGTCAGAATTTCAGAAAATGTACAATTCAACGTCGCCAATCCTCTCAAATAACCCAAATTTCAGGCGAAAATAAAGTTCAAAATACAGTTCAACCTAACCAAACAGATTGCTAGCGTCAAGGCAATGTCAAATATACTTGGATTTACCTAGTATTGACCAAATTACAGCCTATTTTAGCATTATTTACTAAATGTGTACAGCTACCATTACTATGAGTCTAGATGGGAGCCAATCAATATATGTGCACGTGGCTTGAGGTATGATACTATTGCGATAAGGATGTTCTCTGAATGGAGGGGATGTTTACCTATTTAATAATTAAATTGAGTAGCAAGGCATGACAAATCCGGATATGACATGCCCATTCCATTTTTTATTTTTATCATTATTGCGCTGGATCATATCTCGTTATGGTTCTGCAGTATTGATCAGCATTTTGAACTCATTCATTATATATATTTATGTTGTTTTATGCCGATAATTTCGTCATAATTCTGATCCCAGACCATTAGAATAAGACCTTTCTTACTTATTATATAGTCAAATATATATGTTCATCTGGTCCTGGGTAAGACCTTGAAGTGCCTTTCTGTCTCTTTTCTCTGTCCCTCTCTCCCTTCTACTCTATCTCTATTTCCTGGGTAAGACCATAAAGTGCCTTTCTGTCTCTTTTTTCTGTCTCTCTCACCCTACTTCTCTATCTCTATTTCCTGGGTATGATCATAAACTGCCCCCCTCTCAGCTCTCCCGCCCTTGATATAACCATCTTAAATGTGTTGATAAGGGCATAAAGCAACCAATCTCACTCACTTATACTCGTACCCTCTCCTATTGTGTTCGAGGATAACATCGATGTCACAATCAACCGAATTATTTAAATCAAAAGAGAGAATTCGGGAGAGATCAATGCTACAGAGGTCAGAGTATTATCATCATTGTTATTATTACTATTATTGTCAGTAGGGAATCATCTATTGCATAATCTTTTCAGAATAGAATCAGTATAACACAGGGCATCAGAGTAAAGAATGGTAGTATCATAAAGTTGTAGAGTTGTCGTATTGAAGGATGTATTTGGGTTTCTTTTAAAAATAATAATTCCTTGCCTAGTTGAGGAACAGTATAGAGAGATTAGAAGTACATATAATTACCATGGAGCGTGAAAGATTTATATAAGCTATTAAATCGTATAGTTTAGGTATTATACAGTCCTGGCTTCAGCCCCACAGCAGTGATACCGATCTCCATTCTCCCTGTATATAAATTAATTTTCACTTCACCACAAATTGCTAAGGTTTCAGAGAATAGGGCTCTAGAAGCTAAACTGTACATGGGTTTTTTGTTATTTTGATGTGTGTGTGAGGGCTTAGATTGCCTGGACTATACATCGTCGGAGGCCTCACTGATGCCACACATAGTTGTGGTTAGGCCTGTTGGTCCACTCGGTCATGGGCTACTGCAATCGGCCGCAAAATCGACTTCAGACCCAGGACTGTATAAAGATTATCATTTCTCTAATGAATTTACAACAGAAGGCAACGCGACAATACGTTAACCATGTTGACACACGTTTTTTGTATCACTTGTAAATGTTTGGCCTGAAATTTCAAAATAAAAAAAATAAGCCTACCTTGATGTTGACTACAATTGGTTGTTGACTCAAAGTTTTTTTCTTATTGGCCAGAATGTTTTGCCCACTGATTCAGTCAATCAATTATTAATTATGAGCCTATTTCCACAATGCTTCAAACAGTAATCACTTGTCTAGAGGATTGAGGAGGCAGTTGTAGTATAGGCAGGGCAGTGGATATTGCCTATTAGTGGGAGACCCTATAGAGAGTAATGAAGGAGGAGGAGGAGGAGGCAAGGCATTCATATTCACCAAGGAAGGTGATGACACAGTCTGAGGACAAACTGTCTAGTTTCCTAATACCCCTACACAGTATGACTCACTCTGCTTCCCTCCTCCGACTCTAGTCTTCTGTACTTGGTCATCCCTACATGGGTCAGATTTTCAGAAAATGTACAATTCACCTTCGCCAATCTTCTCAAATAACCTGAATTTCAGACGAAAATTAAGTTCAAACTACAGTTCAACCGAACCAAACAGATTGCTAGAATCAATGCAGTGCTGAATATACTCGAATTTAATTAGTATTGACCAAATTGCAGCCTAATTTACCAGAATTTACTGAATGTGTACAGCTGCTAATTGTACATTTTCTGAAAATGTGACCCACATAAAAGTGCTCCCTTCATCTACTCTAGGAACTTCCTCCTCTACCACCATTATTTTTTCCAATAGGGGATTTGCATGTCTCACTGCGCATGTCTACTGCAGTGCATGCTAGGATGAATTCTGTTGAAATCTGAGATACAAATATTTGGCAACATTTTCATCGAAAATTGCAAGAATGTTTTCACCAATATCTGAGCTTGTATAAATGAAAACCTATAAGCTGCATATTTGATATGCAATAGACAGCGATTGGACTGTTTTCAATGGTAATAGCCGCGGAAAGGTTCTGATATAATATATTGCTTTAAACAATAAACTGTCTAACCTGCAGGAACTGACGGATCACTGGCTACTCATAGGGATATCTTCATCGTGACAGAAAGGTCACAAATACTCAATAATTCACAGATGTCACATTGGCAACACTGTATACATGCACAAATAAGCTGTTTTGAAGTGTAGTTCAGAGCATACAGTATTATGCATTTCTATTATGATATGCATGGGATGATTTACAACAAATAAAGGAAATGATGTGATTCGATTAGATTAGATTCGGAAAGGCCTCTATAGTTAATTTAGCTGATAAGAGGAACATTGTATTGTGGTAATAAACATTGTAAGCTGTGCACTTTCAGTAACATTAAATTAATATATTCCTACAAATAATATGCATAATTGCTTAGTAATTCTGATTCACTTGATGCGGAGAATATGTGGAGCATTGAATAACAAAATAAACTAAATGTGTTTTGGCAAATATTGTCTGTATTGCTGTATATTGTCATAATTGCTTATTAATTCTGGAACACCTGAGCCTTGAATGACAAAATAAACTAACAAATAAAGAAATAAGTGTTCATAACTTGCAACACAAGGTGCTGACAGGATACACCATATAAAGGTGACTATACAAATTGCCAGACTTGGTTTGGCTGTGGGTGGATATGAAGTATACACTGCACGGGCACATTTTCAGAAAATGTACAATTGGCAGCTCTACATATTTAGGAAATTCTCCTAAACTAGGCTGAAAAATGATGAATACCGGGTATATCTGAGTATATTTGGTATCACATTGATTTCAAGTATCAGTTCTGTTATGTTAAACTGCATTTTGAAGCTCATTTTTATCTTAAATGTGGGTTATTTGAGAGGATTGGTGAAGGTGGATTGTACATTTTCTGAAAGTCTGACCCATACACTGCACGGGCATGTTGTAATTCATAAAGCAGTCTAAGAGGAAGTTTGCGCCCACATTGAGCAAACACTGTAGTTTTTATAGCACGCCAGCCTCTAGTACACCTCCATTGTAAACATTCATCACTGATAGGCCTTCAGGTGCTCACGTTGCAACTCGAAAACGGGTCAGATTTTTAGAAAATGTACAATTCGCCTTCACCAATCCTCTCAAATAACCCATATTTAAGACAAAAATGAGCTTCAAAATGCAGTTTAACATAACAGAACTGATACTTTAAATCAATGCCATACCAGATATACTCAGATATACCTGGTATTCATCATTTTTCAGCCTAATTCAGCAGAATTTTCTAAATGTGTAGAGCTGCCAATTGTAAATTCTCTGAAAATCTGACCCAAACACAGAATCATCATGACATCCAGTCCTGCCCACCTGAGATTATAATCGAAAATCCCATAACTTATTTTAGGGCTAATTCGTGAGACATGCTGATATGTTAATGAATTTATAACATATATAAATATATGCGTCGTTTATGCACATCTTTATCTTCACAAGATAATTCTTCAGCATAATTTTCTAGGTGGTCCTTTCAATTTAGCTACTAGCAGTATCTATAGGCCCAAATTGAAATAAATATGGGGGGTAATATTACTAAGAAGTGCCCAGTTTTATTATTTGATATGTTAATTTGTGTTCACAAATTTAAATACAAATAAATATATTTAAGATATATTTAAGCTTCAATATCACCATCCATATTTATGGGGCATCATTAATAATGATGAACCATCATAAATATATATACGAAACATCGTTAATATTAGTATTTGAAACGTATATATGGGTCAGATTTTCAGAAAGTGTACAATTGTCAGCTCTACACATTTAGTAAATGTTGCTAAATTAGGCTGCAATTTGGCCAATACTAGGTAAATTCGAGTATATTTGGCATTGCATTGATTCTAGCAATCTGTTTGGTTAGGTAGAACTGCTTTTTTAAACTTTGAGACTTTTTGTCTGAAATTCGGGTTATTTGAGAAGATTGATGATGGCCAGTTGTACAATTTCTGAAAATCTGACCCATATAGGGACCAACGTAGAAAGGAATCGAAAGAGTCAATTATTCAACTGCAGTAGATAGGCGTAACCTACAAACAAATCTCATGTTATCCTTTTACTTGTACTTGTGTGCAACGACACACCTGAGAAAACATCCACTTGCTGTTCAATTTACGAGCATGAGCGGCATATCATAAAATATAAGACAGGTATAAAGTATTTCTCTGGGCCTGCAGTTCATCACTCACTAGGTGGTCCCATGCGAAAGGTTTACCTTCCGGTGACTGCAAGGTGTAATTTACTACCATACAGGTGTATAATATTGTGATGAGATTCAGGAAAATGAGTTACAAAAATTTGATTTTGAGATATCAACAGATTTGAAAAAAGGAGATCACGCCGATTCCAATGATAGTAAATAGTAGGGCATTTAATAAGTAATTCTAGATTTTAAGTTTGATATTTTTTTAATAAAAGGCATCCTCCCATGTTAGTATAATAGTTAGTCGATGTTTTTTTATCAATTGCCCTTCGAGTCCAGACCTAAAAGTGTCTATTTCTTTGGCTCTTGGTATAACATAAGAATAGGAACCTAGAAATAAGTTTACGAGCAGGCAGTCGGAAGAACGCCGAAAAGCCGAATCTGTGAAATGTAATACTGCTCCCAAAAAGAAAGAAAAAGAAAAAGAAGAAGGCATATGCCGCATGCTATGGTAGTTTCAGGTTCAAGGTCAGAGGCTAACCCCCACCTCCCACTCAACCATACTCCATCTCGCTGGACAGCTCCTTCCCCGAGACTCTGCCCGAGACTTGACCAACAGCTTCCAAGAGCATCCGCTATATGGGTCAGATTTTCAGAAAATATACAATTCAACTTCGCCAATCTTCTCAAATAACCCAAATTTCAGACGAAAATAAAGTTTAAAATACCTTCAACCCAACCAAACAGATTGCTAGAATCAATGCAATGCCGAACATACTCGAATCTACCTGATATTGAGCAAATTGCATCCTAATTTAGCAGGATTTACTGAATGTGTACAGCTGCCAATTGTACATTTTCTGAAAATCTGACCCATATATACACTTGTATACACCCCTTATTTTTTCGGCTGTGGAATAAAATCATATGACGATTGCCTTAAGTTTATCCTATATAATAACATAACTATCACATCTAAACAAAGATATGAAAATGATAAATTTGGGCAACTTTGTAACAATTTAAGTCACGATCCTGTCTTTTCTTTAATTCATAAATTGGTCAGATTTTCAGAAAATGTACAATTCGCCTTCACCAATCCTCTCAAATAACCCACATTTAAGACCAAAATGAGCTCCAAAATACAGTTTAACATAACAGAACTGATACGAGCATGTCGCGTGCGATACGACATGATATATGTGGATATATCACCATATGCTTATCTACTCCTAATCTATATGATTGTGGGTTGAAATGTTCTAGATTTGTGTCACAGAAAAATATAAGTTATCATATTTATCTTTGGAAATGGAAAGAAACGAGAATGAAATTCGATCATTAATTATGAAAGTTTATATATATCTGCAACATTGAATGTATCTTCTACAGTGATGCGGGAATACTATTTCTTGTATCTGGGAGGACATTTACATCTTGCAACCTATGCATCTTGCAATTTATGTATACTACCATACGTATGAGGGTGAAGTCGTCAGAAAATGTACAATCCACTTTCACCAATTCTCTCAAATAACCCAAATTTCAGACGAAAATAAAGTTCAAAATACAGCTCAACCTAACCAAACAGATTGAAGGCAACTCAACTGAAACAAACCATGGTGTTGAATTTTGTAGATTTTCTATTTGGCGAGCCTTTTATGCATTTTGCCTTTCTTTGGCTTCTTCCGGAGCTTCTTCATATCTTATATTATGTTAAGTTGAATTATGTCATAAGGACATATGACTGGTAATTTATACATTCTTCATGAAAAAGCTTAATTAACGGTCTTACAGTGAGACTGACTTACACCTCACTGAATTAATTTGATATTTAAAAGTTCCTTTGGTATTTAGTCCCTTGACTCCTTGATCAACCGTGACACTGCCATGTAGATGTCTGTTTGTGACAGAAGCCTCCATACTAGCTGTCACAATGAACAATGGTGACACTGTCAATGAAAGAACTTGTTGATGTCACCATTAGGATATAATGTCCAATTTGAACAGCTAACACACAACCTTACATGTAGTTATATAAAGGCTATATTGTAAATAGAAAGGAGGCTATATTGTTATAGAAAAGAGGCTATATTGTTATAGAAAAGAGGCTATATTGTTATAGAAAAGAGGCTATATTGTTATAGAAAAGAGGCTATATTGTTATAGAAAAGAGGCTATATTGTTATAGAAAAGAGGCTATATTGTTATAGAAAAGAGGCTATATTGTTATAGAAAAGAGGCTATATTGTTATAGAAAAGAGGCTATATTGTTATAGAAAAGAGGCTATATTGTTATAGAAAGGAGGCTATATTGTTATAGAAAAGAGGCTATATTGTTATAGAAAGGAGGCTATATTGTTATAGAAAAGAGGCTATATTGTTATAGAAAAGAGGCTATATAATTATTGTTATAGAAAAGAGGCTATATTGTTATAGAAAAGAGGCCATATTGTTTAGAAGAGAGGATATTATAGAATTATAACTATAATTGCATTTAATTAAAGTCAATTTGTAACAGAGATATTGATGTGCAGCATGTCATTCGAAACGCACTCATCATTAACAAACCACCATTACAGCCCTCAATGAAAAGTCTTTCAGTTTCATTTCAGTTTGAATGGTTTAGTCCAAAGGGGCCAAGGGACAATAAGGGCCTTGTTAAACCACGTCCTGTTAAGGTAAGTGATATGGCTGGGTCTAAAGATAACGAGCCAATCAAGAAAGGCGGAAGTAGAGACCACACCTGTTCTACACTTACATTAGCTCAGCAACAACTCAGTGTCGGTAGTCACCCATTTCCGTAAACGGATAATTAGACGTATGAGGGGGAAGTCGCCGGAAAGTGTACAATTCACCTTCACCAATCCTCTCAAATAACCCCTATTTCAGACGGAAATAAAGTTCAAAATACAGTTCAACCTAACCAAACAGATTGCTAGGATCAATGCAATGCTGAATATACTTGAATTAACCTAGTATTGGCCGAATTGCAGCCTAATGTAGCAGAATTTAGTGAATGTGTACAGCTGCCAATTATGCATTTTCTGAAAATCTGACCCATGACACTTGTACACTCTAAGAAAAAAGGGTTCTTTTGGGTTCTAGATAGAACCCCATGGTTCTACCAAGAACCCTAGAGTTCTGTGACACCTAAAAGGGTTCTTCGGGACCACCGGGGGTTCCATCTAGAACCATAGGGGTTCTTCAGAGATTTCTCACCAGGTGGCAGTACCGTGGAACTTGGCTTTCACTAGGTGCCCTCACAGGTTACTACATGCTATTTACAATTTCTATTAAAACAAAAGTCTCACTAGTAATACTTATATGAGGCATTTATACCTTATAGATATTACACTTTATAAACTTGGGAATATTGAAAGCAATGAAATCAATACTTTATTTGTATAACTTATCTGCTTGATGTTGAAAAATGTTGTGAAGAAAGCACCCTTATAATTCTAATATTATTACTATGAGTACTACTGAAGTACCAAGATTGTCAAACACCAAGTTGCAATGGATACCTATGTCAGCTGTAGGAGAGGATTATATTAAGGGTAAGTTTAAGTGATGGAAATGGATGAGGAACTCTGAAAAAGTCAAGCAAAGGGACTGCATATAATATGCAGTCTCTCCTTGAATGCTCTTGGGCAAAATGCTTCTGTGGAGAAACATGCTGCCTTAGCACTGAGCACAAATCTGCTATTATAAGGACCAGTCTAGATTCAACAGGGAATAATGAATTCATTACTTTATTCAGAATTAACATTGTAAATTACAAGCAATTTTAGGGATGCCAAATCAGGGTTCTATGTAAAACCCTACCTATTTTGGCCAGAGGGTTCTTCAAAGGGTTCTTCAAATCGAGGGTTCTATGTAGAACCCTGCCTATTCCCGAAACGGGGGTTCTACTTAGAACCCTCAAAAAAGGGTTCTAAGTAGAACCCTTAGGGGTTCTGCCATGTCGACAAGCTGAAGAACCCTTAAGGGTTCTTGTTAGAACCTTTTCTTCTTAGAGTGTACGGAAAAAGCTCTTCCTACGTGTGCTGTGTTAACAAGCTAAGACGTATGGAAGGGCAAGCCTTAACACGTTTGGTAGAATAAAACATCAATGAAATTAGTGTAAAAGATTAAAAGATACCCAATACTAGAACCATTAGTACTTATGTTATTGGAAAAAAAGGGGTAATGTTTCGATTATATCAATCGCAAGCTCCAATAGAGTGGAATGTTTTGTGCTGAGTCTTCCTGTTTTCAGCCAATTAGTGCAACAGCCCTTTCTAATATTATTTTATAAGCGTATGTCCGTCGGTGTCCTCCATGTTGGACATCTTTTACCAGCCATCCCAGCTGCATATGGGTCAGATTGTCACAAAATATACAATTCACCTTCACCAATCCTCTCAAATAACCCACATTTAAGACAGAAATGAGCATCAAAATGCGGTTTAACATAACAAAACCGATACTTCAAATCAATGTGATACCAAATATACTCAGATATACCCAAAATTTATCATTTTCTAACAGAATTTAGCAGAAATTGCTAAATATGTAGAGCTGCCGATTGTACAGTTGTGGATCGTTCAGGCCCACTACTATTGGTCTCAAATTAGATTGATACTGCAGAGGTAGAGAGAGAGATTGATCGGTTAAGAAGACATCAGATCTTCTTTCTTTGAGGCAAGGCCAATAAGACCCTGCTCTGCTGACTGTTGCATTAACCCTTACCTTTCCCTTTCTGCTTTAATCTAATCTTGGCCCAATCGCCATTAAAACATTGACATGCTGTCCCTGGATCACCAGTGACAATGGTTAAAAGGCCAATTCCAGAGAAATCAATTGAACCTTTCTGTTAAATTAAGTTCTCAACTGGAAGGTCATTTCAATTCTCAATCTATAAGACTGTCTCACTGGGACTGCATTTTTTAAAAGGTCACCCCCCCGGGAGTGTTTGGTGTACAAATAGAAAAACTCTCCCCACCCCCATCCCAAAAAAGAAAGGAAAAATGTTGATTGAAACCATATATATAGCAATTTAGATGAATAAGAAGTATTAGAGTTATCCTTAATGAATACACCTCAAGAAATGCATTAACCAAATAAATATTCTGGAAGTTGTGCAAGAGGCCCATATTATACTGTCATACAGGTATTGCTGCATTTGATCCCTGGTACCTCTCTATATATATACTATTGATTATAGCTAATGCCAATAAGCGACTGAAATAAGTTAGATCTATAGTTTACGTAGTTTAGTAAATGTTTCCAAATTTTTGTCCTGTTTTCCCCTACTACTTATTTTATCTATATTGTGCAAGATTTCACTTCATTTTATTTTGCTGCAGGATTCACTTATTATCGCTCATCTTCTTTTGGCCGATTCGACCTCAAATTCATAGAACATAAAAGAGCAGCAAAATATTGATAATTTCAACCCCATAGGTCGATTCAGTAAGATGTTTTCTCTTTATGGGTCAGATTTTCAGAAAATGTACAATTGACTGCTGTACACATTTAGTAAATTCTGCTAAAGTAAGCTGCAATTTCGTCAATGCCAGGTAAAGTCGAGTATATGTGGCATTGCGTTGATTCTAGCAATCTGTTTGCATGGTTAGTTTGATCCGTATTTTGAACTTTATTTTCATCTGAAATTTGGGTTATTTGAGAAGATTGGCGAAGTTGAATTGTTCATTTTCTGAAAATCTGGCTCATATAGCTGAGAATGAAGCTTTAAAGGCAAACGCTACTATTCACTGCCACGCCCCCCTTTACCATATACCAAATCTACGGGCATTTTACGCACTATTCCTTTAGCACAGCAGTCTATGAGGAAACAGCCCATTTTTTCACATTTTATAGAATAAAACAAACAATTAATGGCTTCTCCTACTGTCCCAAATTTTTCAACACATATAGTGCAGGTTATATACTACATATGAAAAGGAAAAAAAATATATGTCATCACTCTAAATTTTTTTTATAGCTGTCTGAAATAGACATGTTTGGGAAAAAGAGCTAGCTGGGGATACCCTCAGTTGTACCCATTTAGTATGCAAATCTATTGGGAAGTGCTGCATTTTTCTTTCACAGTTTTGGAAATAAAACAAAAATGAAAGCTCCTAATGTCCCAAAATTTTCTACACATATAGTGCAGGTAATATTCTACACATATATAGGGAAAAAAATGTATGTCATCGCATGAAAAAAATAGTTGTAGCTGTTTGAAATAGACATGTTTAGGAAACATAGAACACTTTGAAAGCAGCAGATTTTTGGGCTGTCAGCCATGTTTCAAAGCCCCATAATTCAGTAACTAGCACGGTGACCCATTAATTTTTTTTCAGTTCCATGAACACACATACTTCAAGAATCATATATTAAAGAATCAGAAAAATGACATTTATTTTCGATGAGGAGAAAAATAAAATTGTTTTTATAAAAATGGTGAAAAAGAGTGAGTTTTTTCGAGTTTTTAATTTAAAATTCGCATTATGTATTTATTGTTTTCAGAATAAAGATATCAATGCACTTTATAAAAAAGAGGCATATAATTATTGGCCAAATAATACTCTCTCCAAAACTGTTAATTTTACTTAAATTGAGTGAATGTAAATAGCAAATATGAACTATAAAGTCAAGGTACAGTAAAATGAGCCCCCTTTTTGGTCCTCATTGGTTCTTTTGAGATACCAAATTTTGAAGCACTATAATTCAAAAATGAGCACGGCGACCCATTAATTTTTTTCCATCCTTATGACCAGAAACACTTCAAGAATCAAATACCAAAGTTTCAGAAAAATGACATTTATTTTGATTTTCCACTAGATAGTAGCGTTTGCCTTTAACATAGCAGAACTGATACTTTAAATCAATGCGATTCCAAATATACTCAGATATACCCTGTATTCATAATTTCTCAGCCTGATTTAGCAAAGTTTTCTAAATGTGTGGAGCTGCCAATTGTACATTTTCCGAAAATCTGACCCACTTATAGTTCTATCGGATGATGAGCCAGCAATTATACTCATTACATTGAGATCAGGTGTCGTACAATTCACACTTCACCAAAACCAGCCAAAATACTTTATTTATTTAAGAAATATTCAGGTTTTGAACTTATATATACGTGATGTGATACAGGAAAATAAGTCACAAGTCTAAGAAATGATATTAAACATTAAGGACATCTAAGAAGTGTCACTATATTCAATTTTTGATATATTTATATTTGAAAAATGGTTTGCAATATTTCTGGGTGGGCAATTACCAGTAAAGTAATTAAATGTACTCCATAGGATGACCTTCGAAACGCAAGGATATATTTAGTACAGTGGCTTGATATTTGGTACATGTATTTATATGACTTAAAGCCAATCCCTCTAAAGGTCGAAACATTCCAACAAAGAGATCTTGTGAATAAATCACTTTGGAAAATATCATTTTTTGCTACTTGTGACTCATTTTCCTGAAACACACCACATATAGTGCTCCAGTGACTAGTCAATACCAATGTTAATAGGGGGTTTGCATAGCCGCCATTTTGAATCCTGTTTCGCATGGCAATATGGGACTAATGGTACAGTGTAAAACCTATAGAAAACATGTAATGTTCAGCATGGAATATCAATGCTCCAATATCAATATCCATTTGTTATACATGTTTCCATGACACAAGCCTCCATCTTTCCCATCATGCATTTGGTTTTCATAGATCATTTATAAAAAGCTATGATATTGGTAAAAACATTCTTGCAATTTTTTATGAAAATGTTGCCACTTATTTGTCAGATTTCAACAGAATGCATCCCAACATGCACTGCAGTGGCGACTGGGAGACCTGGATGCTATCCAGAAGGCGAGTTCACCCATTTGTCTAATCTCCTTATGTATACTTATGTAAAACCCTAGACAAATAAAGTATTTTTCAATTCAATTTCAATTTAATTCAGTAGACATGCGCAGTGAGACATGCAAATCCCCTATTGATATACAGGACAATTTTACTCGGAGTTAATTTCCTCTCATATTGCAATGGCGCTAACGAGGCAACCAAATGAGACACCAATAATAGACACACAAGCTATATTAAGATGTATCTTATTTCCTCCAGTATCAATAATTAATTTTTGATTGGGGCAATTAGAGGTTATCCCCTTGAAAATAAGTTACCTATATATAACTGAACTTAAAAAATTGTTTTTATTATTTGCGCGTGTATTTATCTTTTGTTGTCAGGTAGCACACAAATATACAAACATTTAATTGTATACTGTAGGGTAAAAATCTTGCTTATCAGTATTACTGTATTACAGTATTACTGTATGGACAGTAATTGTTAAATTTAAAAGGTATGGAAACTTGGGGTGTCTTCATGTATTTGTTAAACCTTATGAATTTATGTAACTATTTGTATTTGTATAACATGAATACATCGTTTATAATAAAACTTTTCTAAAAGATCAATGGGACCCAGGTGTTAAGAGTGTAATTAACACACGACAATTAATCCAACACGAAGCGCGTGACCCTTAATTGCTGTGTTGACTCGTTCCACATGGGTCAGATTTTCAGCAAATGTACAATTGGCAGCTCTACACATTTAGTAAATTCTGCTAAATTAGGCTAAAAAAATGAAAAATACTGGGTATATCTGAGTATATTTTGTATCGCATTGATTTAAAGTATCAGTTCTGTTATGTTAAACTGCATTTTGAAGCTCATTTTTGTCTTAAATGTGGGTTATTTGAGAGGATTGGTGAAGGTGAATTGTACATTTTGTGAAAGTCTGACCCATATAATGGTGTAAAATTAAAGAATAATGCATACGCTCATCCATAGATCTATGTATTCTAAATCATCAGGCACCAATACAATCATGGGATAAATGTGATGCGTTACTGTGAAATGATTCACAAGTCGCAAAAAATGGATTTTGAGATATCATCATATTTGAAAAGGGGAGACCAAGCGGGTTCTAACGATAGTGAACATGAAGGACATCTAAGATGTGTTTCTATATTCTATTCTATGTTTGATTTATTTAATTTTGAAAAAATGTTTGCAATATTTCTGGATAGACATTAACTAGTAAAGGAACTAAATCTACTCCATAGGATGACATTCGAAACTCAAAGATATATTTAGTACACAGTCTTAACATTTGGTACATGGATTAATATGCCCTAAAGTTCTAAGCTCCAAAAAAATGAGAACATTCCTACAAAGAGATCTTGTAAATAAATCATTTCGGAAAATATCATTATTTGCGACTTGTAACTAATTTCCCTGAACCACATCACATATTCGAGGAAATTGCCTTCGATCACCTTCCACCGGAATTATTGACAGGTGCCAAACAATGGCTACATTCATCCTCCAGCTTACATGGAAAATAAAAGTGTCTTAATAATAATAACATTTAATTATTTATGAAGGCTCAAGCTGACGACGACGCCCCCTTCAGGTGTTTGGCCACAACAAGCAATACAAAGACAAGTTCCTGAGAATATAGACTAAGTGTCTATATCACTTCCGGTTGTGCTGACGTCATGAGCAGCGGGCCAGCGTTCCCTGTATTGTGGATCTTGTGGACAAGAGATGATGATGCCACGAGGCATCCTCAGCACAACGCCAAGCACCTACGCAAATCGATGCAATTTTGATGATGTTGTGTCGTGGGGCACACGTTTTACCTGAACAAGGTCTGGTGCTGACCAGTACATGGTTGGGAGGAGGGGGGGGGGGGAGAGGATTGGTAGAATGGTGTTGGTTGGGGGTGGTGCATAGGTTACCAGGCCCAAGCAGTCTAGGTCCAAAGTTGAGAGAGTCCCTTCAAACGGAGGGAAAGCCTCTCGCCTCAACGTGCAAACCGCAAGGTGCCATTAGAAATTCCATTAAGACCGCAAAATGTCATTATATTCCCATTAGAATGCCTAGTCTTAGCGAGGTAGGGTTCTAATCACTGACATACTATTCTGATCTGATCTGAGGGTTTGGACCTAGACTGGAAGGGGGTAGGGGTGGGGGTGGGGTCTTCTAAGCACCCTGGACCGAATTTGTAATCGATGATATAAAGCTATTTATTTATTTATTTATTTATTTATTTTGAATGTCTTATTCAGTCATATCATTTTACATGTATACATGACATTTTCTCAGACACGACTGATATAGAAATCGCAGTAATTGTATACGTTAATTGCGGTAAAACTACATCATTAACTAATCAAGTACATTAGAATTCTAGTTGAAATTAAACACTACCGTACACCAAATGGTTAATGCAGCATCAGCGTATCTGAGATGTATAGCAACTCATCAATTATGGTTGTATCATGTCATCCGTATACTTAACAACGTTTTAACATAATATCTTTCCTTAGTACATATTGATCTACATACGACATTGGGCTTATCTAGGCTCAACCATTCTACCGCGATCAAGTACATCGATGTTATATATTATTAATTTACAGAAACAGTGTTTATTTCTTTCCCAGAATCACATCATCATTTTGGTATGATGTTTTAGTTAAATAGCTTTATATTATTAATTGGTTCAGGAGGATTCACTTTAATAATGATCAATTATTTAGTTTTAGACAGTTTTCTATTATTCCAAATTCTAACTTTGCATTTTGTTTTTGGTGTAGGCTTACAACAGTTATAAAAACTGCTTCGAACAAACCATGGCTTTTAACTAACTAATATTATGTATATTGCTGATCGGATGCAGGGGTTCTTAATGGGTCTTGAAATTTGGTACATATATTCATATGACTGGAAGCGTTATTACCCCCCCCCCCCCCCCAAAGACAAAAAATAAAATAAATAAATAATATATAAATGAAATAAATAATGAAAAACATCTCTGATAATAATGAATGAATAAAAAAAATATAAAAAATAAAATAAAAAAAAATATAAAATAAAAAAATATATATACATGTGTAAATACATACATAAATAAATACAAAAAATAAGTCGAAGATTCCAATGAAGAGATCTAGTAAATAAATCACTTTGGAAAATATTATTTTTTGCGACACATTTTCCAGAAACACATCACACACATATATATGCTTAAGCGCAGTACGTGGTTCATGCGGTTTGTCTAATCAGGTTAACCAGCCTTTCCTTTTTTACCCCTCCCTGCCCTATACACGTCAATGTGGCTAATATAGGCGAGAAGCCAAATCTACCTCTGCTAGGCTGGGATCTTATTGATTTATTGACTCCAAATCGACGGGTCCGTTAACCCAGGTGCTAAACCTGATGCCTTCAGAATGTGCTTCTATTATCGCTCATTGTTTTGTGCTTGGAACTGTGTATATATATAGATGTGCATATATATATATGTATAAAAATAGGTATTGTATGTACGGAAAATGAAATACGAAATAAATAAACCTCTCAATAATTAGTTAAATATGTATTTCAGTAACAGGATTTAATTTTCCTGATAATTAGCTAATAATTATCCAAAGACTACGTAAGTGAAAATAATAAAGAGTATTCAACCATACGTTGATGAAGGTCGATTTGGCAGCGAAGCTTATATGAAAGTGATACTTATGGGTATCATTATTTTATGGTGTTACTATTAATTTCTTTGGATATGCAATCCGAAAGAAATGTTTGAAATGTAACCTCGCCATCCAATTATTTCAATTCATGACCAATTAAGACTACACTGAAATACCTCATCAAGCACAAATATTACCTTAATTGCTAATATGTCAATCCAATTTGAATCAAATTGGAAGTCAGGATGGAAGACTGATAGGGTTAAAGTCCATAGAGCAGTCATAGGGTACACTTGGATCAGTCCACCCGTAGGCCTTGTATTAAAATGGCTGAACACTTTGATCAGTTGACAGTGCCGGGCATATTACTAGACTAAAAATATACTTAAACAAGCGAATTCACAAGATGAATGTGAATGAATTGAGGATGGGTTTTTAATCATAATTGTATATTTAATCCTGGTGTTTTTGTTAATAAATATCATCCAACCCTACCTAACCCCTAGAGTCACATAAACAGAGTCACGAACCAATGATAAAGCTTTTGAACCCCATGCAGGGGAGGGTATGAAAACATGGATAAGAGATAAAAAATAAAGCGTCACAAGGGCAGTATTCATTGTATCATATGATGGAGGAAGAACGGTGCCTTGTGTATGGGTCAAGTTTTCAGAAAATGTACAATTGTCAGCTTTACAAATTTGGTAACTACTGCTAAATTAGACTGTTATATTATACATGCTTTGTATATCTGAGTAATTTTGGCATCGTTATGATTAAAACCATTTCTTCCTTCGTGTTAATCTGCATTTTGAATGTAATTTTTCTCTTAGATTCTGATTATTTCAGAGGATTGGGGAAGGTGAATTGTATATTTTCACAAAATCCGACCCGTATATCAAATTTTACTTCCCTCTCGAGTGTTGCTTCCTATGAACTTAATTACAGATGAACAACATTAAATATAGACATTCGATGAATGTTTTCACGTCCTTTTGATCGCTTTCCAATATAGCACCTGAAAGCTTCGGTGGTGGCTTGTTTCTAATCACTCTAGGCCCAAACCCTCAGATCAGATAAGAATGGTATGTCAGTTATTGGACCCCTACTTCGCTAATCGATTTCCTGGCTTATGATTCGGCGTTTTAATGGGAATATAATGACATTTTGCGTCCTTTATGGAATTATAATGGCACTTTGTGGTTTGAGGCGAGCGGCTTTCCCCCCATTTGAAGGGACTCTCTCAGCTTTGGGCGTAGACAGTAATGTATAGATCTATATTTGCCTATCACAGTGATCTGTTAATTTCACGGATGCTTTCCTCACGTATTTATCCTTACCTTGTTATTGGTGTCAGTAAAGCTCCTGATCACATCCTGATGAATCAATATAATCCAAACAATTTCTCTATTCTTATATTCCCCCTGCTATCCACCAGCTTCATTCCGTTCACCTATCATCCATTGATCCGTCCGTCCCCATCGGTCAAATTATCTCAAAATGTACAATTGGCAGCTCCACACATTTAGGAAATTCTGCTAAACCTAGCTGAGATATGATGAATACTGGGTATATCTGAGTATATTTTGTATCGCATCGATTTAAAGTATCAATTCTGTTATGTTAAACTGCATTTTGAAGCTGATTTATATCATAAATGTGTGTTATTTGAAAGGATTGGTGAAAGCGAATTGTACGTTTTCTGAAAATCCGACCCATTTCTTCTGGCTTTGATCCATCATGTTTGTCCCAACTTCTATCCACTGCGGCTGTCATAAAGTTACTCCATCGTTACATCCGAGATGACTCATCATATTAAAGTTCAAGGTCTCTCCAAGGACATATCTTGGACGCAAGGTCAAGAGTTGCTATAGCTTCAGGACGTAGTAAGCCCACGGCCAAGCCAACGTGTCATCAATCATTCATCTGTCCCAACTAAAGATCGGTATCTTGATTTGAAAACTATTACAATTGAGGACGATCAAACGTTCTTAGTAAGTTTGCGAACTACATCTTTATAAATTGATGCATACAGCAGAGATATCGCGGATATTACTGAGCAAAGACATTATAATATCCCGAAAGTTGACATGGAATTTTCGGTTTTATCTCAATCTATTGAGATTACCTCAGATACTAAAGATTCGCATGATTAATTAACACTAAATATTAGAAGGAATAACTTCTAATAATTTAATCAATGAATCTTGATTTCAAAGGTCTAAACGGACGATCTCCATAGAAAATATAGCATTTATTTAAATGGGTCCTATTACCACGTCTTAGGCCGGGCCCACACATTCAAGAACTCGCTATTCGTTTGTTGGGGAGTCTCGAAAAGTCCAAAATTTTACCTATGCATTGTCGTAAGAACCCATGATTTGTCATATGAATTGAAGGTTTCTTCCTAAGAAAGCCCGCACATTACCGAACGCAAGTATGTTTCTTAAGGAATGATTTTGAATTCATACGAATTGTCTTAAGGCCAATTCGGCTCTGACTTTTGGAATGTGTGGGCCCGGCTTTAGGGGACAGGTCCATAGCCAGACAATGTTCACAGACTCCCTGGGACGCCTTTGTTTATATCTTATCCATGTATTCATTCCCCTGCATTGGGTTCAAACGCTTCATCATTGTCTAGCTGCTGTTCCATTCATACATTCACATTGTCATCTTTTTAACCTGACCCCCTGATGAAGCCAATTTGTAATGATACATTCTGCATCAGGATCTATTGTTATTATGCTAATTAAAGAAGATATATTCCTTCAATTAGTAGACGAGTTTTTAGTTAGATTGTATGTTAGCTATCCTGATGAGGTGGCTATACTAATGGTGGTGATTTAATGTACTTCCTCATGTCTATTTTCTCACCTTTACCTAGGCTAACTTGGATATTAAAATTAAAGCATTTTTGTCGCGTGAGACACTTCACACCAATTATCACGCCATTTTGCGAAGATTGAATAATTTGAAACGTATGTATATTTTCGAATGATTCTGTCAGCAGAAATATAGTGGGAAATGTAAATATTTATAGCTTATTTTATATGAAGATCACGAATCGTTTAGTTTCATTTTAAATAAAAAACAGTTAATTAAGGATATTTTTGAAAACTTCAAGGGTAGAAAAAGAATGAAATTCGAAAATCATATTCACTCCGATATTATATACGAGAACATTTCATTATTGTCACAAGGATCTGTAATTGTATAGCCAAGGAAATACGAAATTTTGCTAATAAATATTTTAGCAATTTCTGATTGAAAAATCGGCATTTATTGAGGCCCACATTTCTATATAAGGGGAAATGTTGCAGAAAAAATGTACAATTAACCTTCACCAATCCTCTCAAATAACCCAAATTTAAGACAACAACCAAGTTCAAAATACAGTTCAACATAACCTAACAGATTATTTGAATCAAGGCAATACTAAACATACTCAGATATACCTAGTGTTGACGATTTTCCGGTCTAATTTAGCAGAATTGACTAAATAAATGTATACAGCTGCCAACTTTCACTTTCTGAAAATCTGACACATAAGCCCACCCACATGGGTCAGCTATTCAGAAAATGTACAATTGGCAGCTCTACACATTTAGGACATTCTCCAAAATTAGGCTGAAAAATGAAGAATACCGGGTATATCTGAGTATATTTGGTATGACATTGATTTAAAGTATCAATTCTTTTATATTAAAATGAATTTTGAAGCCCATTTTCGTCTTAAATGTGGGATATTTGAGAAGATTGATGAAGGCCAATTGTACATTTTAGAAAATCTAACCCACATACTCATTGCACGAGGATACCCAGGCAATTAGGATGTGGGTCAAATTTTCAGAAAATGTACAATTCACCTTCACCAATCCACTCAAATAACCCGAATTTCAGACGGAAATAAAGTTCAAAATACAGTTCAACCTAACCAGACAGATTGCTAGAATCAATGCAATACCAAATATACTCGAATTTACCTAGTATTGACCAAATTGCAGCTTAATTTAGCAGAATTTACTAAATGTGTACCGCTGCCAATTGTACATTTCCTGAAAATCTGACCCCTATACTCATTGCACGAGGATACTGAGGCAATTAGGATGTAGGTGGTCTAGGAGATTAGCTGAAGGGAAGGCACGATTCTGTCAACTCATCAATTGACATCCAACGTGTGCCCAATCAGTTTGTGCTCGGCCTAACTAATTCATCAACAATTTGCCACAATTAATTATTTTCATGCTATTTATTGATGAATTGCATCAATTCAATAAGTATTGCCCTAATGAATTCGTGCTATGCTTTAGCACGTTTCAGTCAACTACTTTCTAAATATATCCGACATCCTGGTTTCATGCTAAATTGTCTATGATAATGTGGTTTAAGTATATTTTGATGAATATCCAGGGCATTGAGGTGACACAAATTCGCTCGAATAATGTATTAATGAGAAAAGAAACCCTGATAGGAGTAGACTATTCTTGTGAATATTCGTGATATAAACAGCAGAATCGAGCTCTTGAGGCGGTCTAATTGTAAGTTAACCATCTATCCACAAATAATTGGCATCTTACAATAATATCTATAAATTAAAATACTTATTTAAATGTCATTTATCTACATTTCCTTCTGTGCTGCTGAAGGGCACTGTATGGGGGTCTCACAGGCCTTCATTAGATCCGCTACTTATTATTTCCAAACACTTGGAACTTTAGACCATGGACAAAAAGTACAAGCAAACACACAGGGGTCAGATTTTCAGAAAATGTACAATTCACCTTCACCAATCTTCTCAAATAACCCGAATTTCAGACGACAATATACTTCAAAATACAGTTCAACCAAACCAAACAGATTGCTAGAATAAATGCAATGCCAAATATACTTGAGTTTACCTAGTATTGGGGAAATTGCAGCCTAATTTAGCAGAAGTTACTAAATGTGTACTGCTGTCAATTGTACATTTTCTGAAAATCTGACTCACAGACACAATTAAACCAGGCTTAGCTCCACAGTGATGGGATTATCTGCATTACAACTCCCCTATTGCAATACAAATGGATGAATACGGCATGAAAAAATGTCAGGTGGTCCTCCATTGCCATGATATCTAACATAACATGTGAATACAGACAAGATGACTTATGGACTGGTGTCTGGGTCTACATGTATGTATATAAACCTGTTATTAGTAAGCAGGGAGGGCATGTAAGCTATGTACAAATGGTGGCACAAAGCCCACTGCTGTGTAGGAGATGTGGACATGGGAGCCATGATTAAACATACACAAGTGGCCTGGTAAAAGGACAATTTGATGGCTATAAGGGTAAGATTTTCAAAAAATGTACAATTCAACTCCGCAAATCTTCTCAAATAACCCGAATTTCAGACGAAAATAAAGTTTAAAAATACAGTTCAACCTAACCAAACAGATTGCTAGAATCAATGCAATGCGGATTATACTCGAATTTACCTAGTATTAGCCCAATTGCAGCCTTATTGAGCAGAATTTACTAACTATTATACAGCTGGCAATTATACATTTTCTGAAAATCTTACCCATAATCGGCTCTTTGTGCTATACACTACACATCACTGTTGTAGATTTTATATTATATACCTGTCCAAAATATACGATAATGCAATCTATTGTTATTGCAACTCTGTCGGTCATACTTATCTCGTAGCTTGTACTTTCATTCATTATTGTCCATTGTAATTATTCATCTCATAACGATTTCCAACTACTGTTAACTTTAAGCCTCTTATTTTCCCAATATTTGTTATAGCAAATTCCTGTATAAATATCAATTCAAAGCTCTGAAGAAAGGCAGTCATAGGAAGACCTGTCTTAGACTAGGCAAAATCCACCTAAATATCACTCTTAATACTCCTAGAGGCATTTTTTAGTACAAAGGTTCATCAGCACTTTTCTGGTTAATTTGGGTGTGCTGAACACGAAAATCACTGTTGGCAAGCTGAAATCTGACTCCTTCCCTGTCAAAAATCAAAAACAAAAATGGCTGCCATTCAGTTTTTAGAAAAATCATAAAACACACATATATAGTCTTATGATACCTCAAAATGATGGAAATTGAGAGGACAATCCATTTTACCCACTTACCTGGATGTCACAGTAATGTGGTTACCATGACAACCAAATATCCACAGATAATATGTATTTTTCACTTATTTCTGGGAAAAATCATAAAAAAACACATATATGGTCATGTTATACCTCAAAATGATGGTAATGCAGAGGGGAATCCATTTCTGATATTCTCATTGTTGTAAGGACATGTCATAGCATATTAGAGCATATCATAACAACAAAATCTGAATAAAAAGTCCATACATTCCTGGCTATAACATCATAGTTCAACCAGTTGAAGAACTGCCATGTGTATGGTGCCTATACACCTAAGTAGTACATCAACTTGATTGCATGCAATATCATTGGCATATCAATATTGCTATGAAGGCTATAGATTCATGAAGGCAATTCAGAGACTTGAAATATATACAATTGTAAAGAATCAGATGTACAGAGAAATGGTCGCAAGTCAGCTTTAATATAGTGTTGTGTCTATTCCCTTATGTTGCAGTAGACACCTGCATCTTTATCACACTGACAGTTTTGAAGTGCATGGTAGAATAGTTTTCCTGCAACCTCAATGCTAATTTGTACTCCCAGTCTTGCATTGACTTGATATCAGTGATATGCAAGCATCAGCTACAGCGTCATTGGTCATAAGGATGGGCACAAGTTGCTGGTCCTTTTGTTTCCATCCAAGTGTTGTAGGGTTAGAAATATTAGGATAAACCATATGAGCAAAGTTCTAGACCAGGGCTTAGTAATGGGTGCAGCATGAATATGCAGCATAAGTGCATCAGCAGTGGATAGCAATGCTTCTGTCTTATACAGTTTTCTGAACAGCAGTAGCCTTGCATTATCAATTAATGTTGCTCCTGGCATCTTGTACATAGCAGAAGAACTTCTCAACTAAGATACCATATCTTGGCTGAGTTCCAGTTTACTCCAAGTTCATGAAGTAAGTCATGTTGTTCAAGAAACACATTGTACATGGTTTGTTGTCTGTGGTTTGCTATGAATGATGTGTCTGACCTTCTTATGGTATGGAAGGCAGGAAAATGCTAGCAGGGAACTACAGGGATATTGTGTATAACCTCATGCACTGGAATATACATTTGAAGAAGAATGGATGGCATGGAGAATGAGTAGTGTCTGCTTAGTCATACTCTGCTACAAAAGGAGCATGGTTAAGGGGGATAGTACTTTTCACCTCACCATTGTATGTATGTATATTGTTTATTTCCGGAAAACAGTACAAGAGAAGGTATACATGTATAAAATAATTACACCGGAAATGGGATCAGCCCTCTTCTGTTGCAGCCACAGCTCTTCCAGAGGGTCCCTTTTAGACTAGAGTTTTTAAATTATAGTTTAGACTAGAGTCATAAATAACAGTTTACAGATATAGAGGTATTAAGTGACTAGTTACCTACACTACTGCAATGGGATGCACTAGCTATAGTTTCATCAGGTTGTGACCTGTTACATACGGTTTTTTGTGTCATTCTTTTCAGAGATCATCCTTTTTGTTTTACTTTAACTTATTGGGATGAGTAATGAAGTTTGAGAAAAATGGGTCATGAGTTTGTATAGGTAGTCTATCCCCTAATAACATCCTTCTAAATGTATTTCTCACTTTCAGAACAGTATCAGTAAAGACATCTGTGTAATCCTCAAAGGTAGTGGCTCCATCCAGTTTCCAAGTGCATTGATTAATGCCTGACCATCTATAATGAGGGTTGAATCTGAAATCACAACAACAGCAGATGGACAGGGGATGTTTTCAGTTAGTCAATCAATCAAGATGGCTTCATTACCAGTTTGTAGATTATCATTGTCTTCTGCCAGGGAGAATGTTCTCATACTTTTTCCAATCCAACTCCCTTAGTGTTTCGATCAGCCTCATTGACACTGATGTTTCTAATTGTCTCAGACCCCTGGGATATAAGTACTGTAGTTTTGCATTCTGAAATGCACTTGTCACAAGATCTTTTGCAGAGAAGAATCCAAGATTAGCAAGTTGGTCTACCAAACGATCCTTCCTCATCCTTATGTCTTTCCATATGTTTTGGCTGACTTTCATTGAGAACAATATCATTCTTCTCAACATTGTAGTTGGCATATACAGTGAGGCTGATGTCGGTACAGAGATTGTAGGACCGTGCCCCTCTGTTCAGAATCGATCCAGTTTTGGTGATGCCTACAATTCCATCAGCACATTTCTCTACTTTGTTGATCCACTCCAGTGCATGATCAGCATCTACCTGGTTGAACTGTCTGTCAGAAAGTTTGACAATGAAGTTTCCATGTTCAAACTTGGTCAGTACATGAAGTGGAAGATTGCCCATCTCTGCTAGGGAGACGGAATCTCACTTTGCATAGTTGGTATGATCATACCATATGAAATATGGTAGCATCTTCTTGAAGGCCTCAATGTGGAGGTGCAAGTCAGCATCACAGTAGGCCCTTGTTACCTGTAGAAGGGGTATATATGGGTCCCATTTTTTATGACTGTCTGAGTGTCGCATGATTAGAATTTTTTCCATGTCCCATGTCACTTTTTAAAACAATTCAATGATGTCTCGTGTCACTTTTTAAGCTATACATTAATTATATTAACGGTTGATACAATGTCGTGTGTCGCCTGTTAAATAAACCACTGTGTCTCATGTCTATTTTTAATTCATTTCTGGATGTCTCATGTCAAATTTTATCAGCCTTTTGGGCCCTGTGTGTGTCGCACGTTAAGGGGAGCGTGTCGCAGTTTCGCCTGTGATTTAGTGGCCGTGTTGCGTGTCAATCGTGTCGAATTTTACCCATATGTACCCATTGTAGAAGAGTCCTAACCATGTCCTTTTTCTGCCACCAGTACAGAAAGTTAATGTTCTCCTTTGCTTTCTCATTTGCAAAGTCAGAGATAAGATAATTTATGTCAGCATTCTTTAGAGTGACTACATCTCCTGATGAAGCTGATACCTCCAAGCTGATACCTCCAAGTTCCACCAAGTGACTAACTAAGGCCTAATCAACCAATATTACAGTATAATACTTGCCAAGTTGCTCTGATACATACATGCACCTGAGTGTTAAGTATGTCCACTTCATGGGCAGGTGCTTGGATGATGGGCATGTAACTGATTTCTGTCATTTTATTTGTGGGTGCATTTTTCTGTACCTCTGATTTGTACAATTGTATATATTTCTAGTCTCTGAATTGCCTCCATGAATCTATAGCCTTCTGTTAGCATATAGGGAGAGCTTAGTAGAAGGATATTGCATCCAATCAGTTTGATGAACTACTTAGGTGCATACACATGGTAGTTCTTCAACTGGTTGAACTATGATGTTATAGCCAGGAATGTATGGACTTTTTATTCAGATTTTGTTGTTATGATATGCTGTAATATGCTATGACATGTCCTAACAGCAATGAGAATATCAGAAATGGATTCCCCTCTGCATTACCATCATTTTGAGGTATAACATGACCATATATGTGGTTTTTTATGATTTTTCCCAGAAATAAGTGAAAAATACATATTATCTGTGGATATTTGGTCGTCATGGTAACCACATTGCTGTGACATCCAGGTAAGTGGGTAAAATGGATTGTCCTCTCAATTTCCATCATTTTGAGGTATCACATGACTATATATGTGTGTTTTATGATTTTTCTAAAAACTGAATGGCAGCCATTTTTGTTTTTGATTTTTGACAGGGAAGGAGTCAGATTTCAGCTTGCCAACAGTGATTTTCGTGTTCAGCACACCCAAATTAACCAGAAAAGTGCTGATGAACCTTTGTACTAAAAAATGCCCCTAGGATTGAGAATTTCTCATCTGTTGCCCAGTCTATCTGGAAAAGACAGAACTGGCCAACCTGATTGTAAAAAACATCTGCAATAAAAGAATTGTTTAATTTGAATTTGAATTTGAATGGCTGATGGTTGGTAGGAAATGGAATGATATAGATATAGGAATGACTGTTCGTGTCATGGGTTGCGCAAACATTTAAAGAATATTTCTATCAACAGATTTATCACACAATTATTGCTGGTGCTTTGGAGGATATTTTTCTTGTAATCTACCCTGAAAGTGCGTTTTTCCATCTGTCAGTCAACTGCGCACACCCTACCCCCTCCACCACACACCCCTCCCCCAAGAAAATCGGTTCAGTAGAGACGGGGATTAAAACAGGGCCATTTGTCTAAGTACACAATTGAAATTATAACTGAACTAAAGGCCATAAGGTTGTTTTGTCTCAGCCGTCCATCCATCTGGCGTGTTGCCTACTGGAACGATGGGATGTACGCATGAACAACACAGATATGGATGTCGGCCGCTGGTTTAACTGATTTGCACTGAGGAAATATTGCACTATTTGATTAATTTAAAAAAACCCACTCGGGATAAAGAGAAATAAAAAAAGTGATAATTTGTGAGGAATTATCAATCTTTTAACCTTCATAATGTAAAATAAACTCTGTGAAATCACCCAAAAGTACAAGATAATACAACCCAAGAACAAATGCATTTTACCCCATGTGGTAAACTAGGAAGAACAGCTTGTGTTTCTTAGCTTTTACACTGTTAGCCAAAAATATTATTTTGGCTATTATTTTAAAGTCTTGACTACCGATTCATACACGTATCCGTATGAGGGCATGAAGGTGATTGAACAATACAGCAGCAGAGTGTATTGATTAAAATATATTTATTTTAACTTTATAGCCGGCATGTGCATCATTTAGCACCATGTCAAATTTCTAGTATATAGACGGACAATAAAAACTACAATCAAAAGCTATAGTAAGGAGGAGATATATTACATGTTTCAATGGACAACATACAAACTATATGTCAATAAATTCAACATATACATCCAAACCCTGGAGGGCAGATTTCACACCTTCCACGTGGTCCCCAGCTACATAACAATGAGGAGGTATGGTGGACTATATGCACCCAGGGGGGGTCAGTGTTTAAATACATACACACTGCATGGTGCACAACAATGACTTTACCATCTAGGCACCATCCAGTATGTGGATTAGAGACAATGAAAACCCTACATGGTAGGTCTATCTATTTAATTATACACGTGGAGATATTTCTATTTTGTTCATAATTACTTGCTACATATTTCCAAGTCATACCATAGAAAGGAATATTGGAAGTAGTATTCTAGTACTCATTTGCATGCAATTATAACTATGCATTCATATTCGGTATATCACAAGGTGCAAATGCCATTGACAATGTGTTTGTATAATTTGTATTTGCATCAGAAATATTTTCGAACATTGAAAGGTATCACCTCAAATTTGTTTCGAAATAAAATCTGTTTTAAAAAAGTTTATTAGATACCCACAGTCCTAACACATGCATAAATGCATACCTTTTCGCCCATAATAATATGCATGATTACTATTCATGTAGATATAACAAACAGTTTCATATTCATCCCCGTTATTTTCTTTTTCTTTTTACACCATTTCTGACTAGATAGGTTATACAAAAAGTTATTTTACTTTTTATTTTAAGATGGAGACTCTGGTCTGAATTCTGGGAAAACGCTGGCCCCAACCCAAATATAATTATCATCAATTAGGGAAGTACTCATTAAGTCGATGAGAGTAGATTATTTTTGTATTATTCATAACGCACTTAGTAACCAAATGCCATCATATATATAATGTAATTATCTACTATAATGGAAACCATCGTTAATTATACCAACCGACATGCCAATAATATGTTTAGGAGCCTGGAGCTAACGTTTCAGGTGCTGATATATTAATTATGATGCAATTAAGTCCATTCAATAACTTCGATCTAACTTGATTTCACAATTTCCTGAATCTCTTTCTTTCTTTTCGCCGTAAGCTACATGTAAATAAGTTTGTTTTCGGGCAATAAACGGTAGTCTGAAGACTTCATGAAACGAAAATAAAGAACGTCAAAATTGTGTAATTTAACACAATTACATCACCTAATGTGCCGAGAACCTAATAGGGGGATTTAGCAACCACAACGCATTAACGCATCCACTAACTATTTGCTAATAATAATTATTGTGCATTACTACCGCTGTGTGGGTATCTCGAGAGACGCTAGGCCTAAGGCATCTGCATTGCAGGCCTCTCGAGTTATCCCCACAATTAACGGTAATAATGTACTAAAAATTAGTGGATGCGTTAGCGTTATGTTGGTGCATTGATGTTGCTAAATCTCTCTATTAAGTCACGCGCCTCACCTCGTTTGACTTCCAGAGAAAGGTGCGACTAGGGTCGGCACGAGCTGTCCATTATTACTACCATTATGCCATGACTAATTAGTGGTCAGTGAGTGGCCAGTGAGTGGCCAGTTACCGACCTACCAAACCTCTTCTTCCCAGAAAAACCAAACAATATATTATAGTCTCTGTCACTAAACGCACAGGCTGCTTAACAAGAAATCTAGCACTCCATTTGTCATATTGTGTAAATAATTACTCTCTTTGTGTGATAAAAATGCACTGATTGATGACCTTTATCCAGAGTAACCTTGAATGGAGAGAAGAAGTGAGAGGAGTGTGAAAAATGGTGATTATTCCATTCTCTGAAATTTGGCCTCCACAAGAACATACTCGTAATGAGTGATCACTAGTAATAGTATGTAACACCTAAGGTATGCTTTTGATGTTTTGGAAGGAGGAATATAAAATATTGCCGATGTGTCAAATCATTTTTTCCCTTGTCTCTTTCATTTGTTTGGTCTGACAGACTGATATTTGGTAGTAAATAGGAGTACATTTGTTTGGATTTGGTGTAAGGACATTGGTCAAGGGCAAATCGTGATATTAAATGCAATTATCAGATTAATTAGTATCAAATATAGCTTTATTTTGCAACATCGTCTTCAGTATAGAATATAGAAGAGCTGTTTTTATATACATGTACTCCTTTTAGAAGTCTTACTATGCTAATGTTTTTCCCGTGCAGTGTTTTTTGTTTTTCCCCAGCCATGTGTTATGTTGTAAGACCTGACTCCCATCGTCAGATACGTGGGTCAGACTTTCAGAAAATGTACAATTAGTAACTGTACACTTTGAGTAAATTCTGTTAAATTAAGCTGCAATTTGTTCAATACTAGGTAAATTCGAGTATATTTGGCATTGCATTGATTCTAGCAATCTGTTTGGTTAGGTTGAACTGTGTTGTGAACTTTATTTTCGTCTGAAATTTGGGTTATTTGAGAAGATTGGCGAAGCTCAATTGTACATTTTCTGAAAATCTTACCCACATAGGCCTACCACCTATTTGCCATTGCTTGCAAGCTTGATAAATAAAAGATATTGATTGCTGGCAGGAGGAACGATAGTCTATAAAATGTATAATCACTTAGGCATATAATAAATGATTATCGTTATCAAATAAAGAACTAAAAGCAATATTTAAAATGGTAGTACGTGTTATATAACATTACGTAACATTGTGTAACCTCATTATATTTATATTAATTATTAGTTATCACACATTTATTATATTATCTCATTACTAAAATCGTTATTGACTCGATAGAATAGACATCGGTCAATAATTGTATTATAGAATAGATTATTTCGAAATGTCGTCAAATATTTCCAATATACCCATTTATATAATCTAAATATCAGAGACATGCTATGAATATTAAGTCAGTTGTTTCTGGGTGTTGGCAACTGCTTAATACGATACGATTAACAATGATCTATAGTTTAGCATTTCTAATTCAATCTTTCCTCTATAGATACTATTTTGCCTACGGATGTCTGTAATGATAATCTAAATTATGCGCTGAGGCGCTTTTTGCTCTGTGAAACGATTGTTTAATATGGGCTTCAATCAAGGAGGCCATAAATCACATCACAGAGAGACATAAATATTGCTGGAAAACAAACAAAAAGCTGTCAAAAAAGTAATTGGGAGTCCATTATGACCTTCTAATAAGGACATCTCACTAGAACACTGACTTTTATTGAGGCAAGATTACCACCAGGTTTATGCGATTGCACAAATTATGCATGTGGGTCAGATTTTCAGAAAATGTACAATTCGCCTTCACCAATCCCCTCAAATTACCCACATTTAAGACAGAAATGAGCTTCAAAATGCTGTTTAACATAACAGAACTGATACTTTAAATCAGTGCGATACCAAATATAGTCAGATATACCCAGTATTCGTCATTTTTCAGTTTAATTTAGCAAAATTCCGTAAATTTGTAGAGCTGCCAATTGTACATTTTCTGAAAATCTGACTCTTATTCGATTGCACACATTATGCATGTATGATAATATTAGCTTCCTGGGGGCATGCCCTCTCTATGTCTCTGTCTCTCTTTCTTCACTGAATGAATCTTAGGTGCACAAATGTCAGCAGCAAATCGGTATTCATTCTAGATTCGGGGATTAACAGGGTCGAATATTTAGATTTTAAAGGCCAAAGTACGCATGTTTTGCGAATATGACATGTGTACTATATTTGTGTTGCCATAACGATTAAAAAGTCATTTAGACGGAAGTCAAAGGGACTTATCAAAATCTACTATCACGAAAGTATTTCGCAAAATAATTATGTCGTTTACTTGGGGGGGGGGGGGGGGGATTCCTTGCAAGTAAAACTGCAGAAAACATTTTACATTTCAGCGCAGATAATTTAAGCCCTCGAGGGTAGAACCTCGGACATTGTGGATGAATTATATAAGGGAGTTAAAATTATAAATTGGATGACGAATCTGTCATCCAATATCACCATAAGTCACTATAATTAATCAATTTGTAGTGACTCTTTAGTCACTTGAACCGTATTCCAAAACACGGTAATTGCCGGAAGAAATGGGTCAATTCATCAAATTTTTCCCATAAGGTATATCGACCAGTTTGTCTTCCTCATAAACAAAATATTTTTGTACATCTTTAAAGACAAAAAAAACAACCCTTATCTTATCAACAGGAAACATTGCACTTTCTGGACATTGGTGGCTTCAAACAAGCCTCTCACCTTTTCCTCTAAGCTTAATACAATAATAGCAGAAGCTCAAAGTAATTATCATGAAAATATCACTATTCACCATTAGACATCTGTTCAACTTATTGGAACTTGAGCCGTTACAGACATCAATTAATCTCAGGTAGTGCATGCAGTAGCAGCCCGCTGTTACGTAATGTTATGAACATGGAGGCTATTATAAGTTATATCGTGTGGCCGCCGTATGAACCACGCAGGTGACGCGGATAATTAGGGCTGGGTGTATTAATTACACACCTACGCAGTCTGCTAATCATTTCCTTTGTTAGCCAGCGTTCCCCCCATGTAAGAAATTGAAACATTCTCTCACATTGTCATGCACATCCTCGTGTGATCATTTGGTGGGTCAGATTTTAGAAAATGTACAATTGGCAGCTGTATTCATTTAGTCAATTCTGCTAAATTAGACCGAAAAATCGTCAACACTATAGGTATATCTGAGTATATTTAGTATTGCCTTGATTCAAATAATCTGTTAGGTTATGTTGAACTGTATTTTTAACTGTAGTTTTGTCTTAAATGTGGGTTATTTGAGAGGATTGGTGAAGGTGAATTGTACATTTTCTGAAAAATTCACCCTTTTAGGATTTCATCCTGTGATCATAGCCATAGGATGCAATCCATTTAAAATTTCATTACAGTTTTTGCATGGTTTGAATTTCATAGTCAGATTCTGAGAGGTTAAATTCGATTCTCAATGGCTCAATGGCTCCTCTGACTCTTTCTATTTCCAATCCAATTATCTGCATGGCCTGAACAACGAATTGGGATTCACGGTAGCAAGAAAACAACTGATTATAGATGAATTATGCTGTTTTTGTAGGTAGAATGAAGGAGACAAGATGGTTCGCCTGAACAAGGTGCAGTGAGTCATGTAAGTAGTATGGGGAGGATGGTGACATATGCATTGGGGTCAGATTTTCAGAAAATATACAATTGGCAGCTCTACACATTTAGTAAATTCTGCTAAATTAGGCAGAACAATTATGAATACTTGGTAGATCAGAGTGTATTTGGTATCGCATTGATTTATAGTATCAGTTCTGTTATGTTAAACTGCATTTTGAAGCTTATTTCTGTCTTAAATGTGAGTTATTTGAGAGGATTGGTGAAGGTGAATTGTACATTTTCTGAAAATCTGACCCATAGGCCAGCGGCTGAGTCAACACGGAGTCACATGATGTCACGTGATTGCCCCGGCAGGTTTCATCAGGTGAAAATGGCACCAACTCATGAATGTACCTTCTCTACAGGAGAGTGGTATCAGCCGACACACGTTAGCTAAAATGGACACCTCTGTAGAGATTATTGTGGAGCTAAAAATACCAGTATGGAAAATTACTCCTTTATTTTTTATGAGGGACGGCTTGAGTACTGTGGGGGAATTGGGAATGAGTAGAAAGCAGTTCTTTTCCCCTATATTCCCTCGATCTAACATCAGAAATGTATAGAATAAATTCTGAGGTAGAATTAGGTGGGGTAGAATGATGTGTAATATGGTAATTATAATGATTGAGATAATGATGAGTAATATAAATCTGTATAGGCAACGCGATAAGACATCGACATGGTCGACATGCGTGTTTTGTATATTTATAAATGTATTGACCTCTATTTGCAATAAAATAATAAGAAATACATTTTAGTTGGTAGAACACCAAAACTGGACAAGATTAGGTTTTATGAAGTGGGTTTTTTGATTAACATATAGTTAATTTGAAGGTGTGATTCCAACGTTTCGGTTCTAATAAAAAAAGAACACTGAGATAAAACCATGTAATATTATGTATTATGTATGTATTATTGATATTTCTCTGCCCTGTTTTCACATCATAGATAAACAATAATGGTCAGTTTAGTAAGCAGGTGTTGCGGCTTCAATATTCTAAAGGTAAACTGTATTTAATTCTATACTTCAACCAAGTGTAACGCAGAATTCTTCAAAGATGACAGCATCTCTTGAAGTAATAGGGAGGTTCAGCAAGTCTAACCTATACGTAAACGTAACGTATCTGTATCTCTGATATACAAACATACGCGAAAAGGCATAATGAGGTTCAGCAAAACATGACGGGGAAACGTAACGTAGCTTATCAAGCAAGATACTTTCACATCATAATTTATTTTTCATACATTAAAATGCGACGTAATTCACCAAAAACGCATACGGTTACGTAATTGAGATATGTTTGCTTGCAAAACCTCCCTATTAACTGTTACACCGGCACTAAGTTCATAGTATGTGAAAATTCCTATAGTAGAACAGAAATATTCGTAATGTTGACTCAGATCTACCGTTTTTACTTGTGTTATTCTAGTATTGAAAACGTTAATTTAGACTTTAAAGATAAAAATAAAGAAATATTGGGACAAGATTACTAGAACAAAATAACCAGTATAAATTGTTTAAAGCCTGTTAATAATGTTTGACGAAATTAAAATCCATGATGTTGGTATGATTCAGAAATAAACGGACAAGGCAAAAGCTCTCCTCAAACCGTAATATTTCTCACACACTACTATATGGGTCAGATTTTCAGAAAATGTAAATTAAACTTGGCCATCTTTCTCAAATAACCCAAATTTCAGACGAAAATAAACTTCAAAATACAGTTCAACCTAACCAACTAGATTGCTAGAGTCAATGCAATGCCAAATATACTCGAATTTACCTGGTATTGCCCAAATTGCAGCCTAATTTAGCAGAATTGACTAAATGTGTACAGCTGCTAATTGTACATTTTCTGAAAATCTGACCCATACATATATATACATAGCATTCTAGCTTCATATATGGTAGGTGAACAGATGTCCAAGCGTTCATAGTAAGACTATAAATACCTCTTAGTACCAGAAATAAAAAACGGAATGTAGAACTATAGACAATATTAATACAGAGATAACGATTGTATTGTCTAGCCAACACTATACAAGCATAGGAAAGACAAAGGCACAAAGCCGGCTTTTTGAGACTATATATATTCAGACTATTGATATATCATATATACAATGGCTTAACTATTGTCATCATTCATCTCAAAGGGCCTACACGGTCTGGCCTTTCAACAAGTCAGTATTATAGCATGTAAAACGACCCATTACTAGCATTTACTATTGTGGTGGTGACCCAGGTGATATTAATTACAATAGGTGTTTTATATGAGTCACTTCTTACAGTACTCTATGGTCGCTTCTATATATAGTGTGTCCACAAGAAGACTTATGGGGTGAATACATGAATTAATATTATCTATGCGATGATCAAAAGATCAAAATAACCATGAATAGCAAGTTAGTATCTATGTTTAGATCTAAGTGAAATGATAGAATAAGACATATGAATAACTCCATGCATATAATATGACGAAACATAGCAAATTCTTGTCTATGTTATGAATTTACTTGATGATATGTATGATATATAAACGGTTCTATCTGGTTATAATATAATTATGTTCATATTCTGTCCTTTTCATTTGCATATTATAAATTTAGATATTGCATATGTATATTTGTATAAAGTATATACCATGTGTAACATATGTTGGTGTATCATATTAGGCAATAGTCTAAATATATATTCAAGTTATAAACCAAGTTATAACATGTACTATGTCTCTTTCTGTCATACATAAATGCGCCCCTACCTCCCACACCACCTCCCCATTTCAATCAGTCATAGTTATATATGGAGAGGAAGAGAGAGAGAGAGAGAGAGTAAGAAATATGTATATAAATGACAAGAAGCCCACCTACCACAATTCATATCTAAGCTAGATTGAAATGACGTCAGAGCAATTGCCTGATAATGTCCATGTCCACACGCACAGCTGTTACATCCATGAACGAGCGATAATTAGTGACAAAGCAATGCAGACTCAGGTTGCCTTATATTGCTTCTACTGCGGCTGCAGCTACAACTACTGCCCACGCACACCTTGTTGAATAGCTCCTGCTTCTCAGGACAAGTTTCCGAACACAACCGCCTTCTCTTCTACCTTTCCATAGACTACCATCACCATCACGTACATTCTTTATTCCCAGCTCTCCTCCATCTCCTCGATGGAAGAGGGTTGTGGGGTGGTATAGGGTTTACAAGGGTTGAAGATGGTAAGGAAGGGGGTAGGATTGAGAGATTGGGACAATATACCCTTCTGTCAAACTGTCATGTAGAAAATGTTGAAGGACAATGTTTGGTTTAATACCGTAATCCTCCTTTCTTCCCCCGCCCCCTCTTTGCTCCTCCTCCTCGTCGTGAATTAATACCGCCCCCATCTGTCATCCCTCCGCTCATCATCCCCTCGTTACCATTTCTACCCACATGTACATGTACATGTATGTTCTGTTTAATTTATACTAAATGATTTCACAACGTGGATGCCATTGTTGAAGTATAGCTAAAAATAGATCGCGGCTAAAGCTGAGTTATAATGAGGAGTCTTGTTATTGTTGACAATCCTAGAACGGCAACATGGCGGGGGGTAGGGGGGGTACTCTCAATAATGAGTGAGTGGATGATATTGGTTGCTTTACGCCCTTATCAACACATTTAATATGGTTATATCAAGGGCGGGAGAGCTGAGAGGGAGTCAGTGAGATTGGTTGCTTTACGCCCTTATCAACACATTTAGGATGGTTATATCAAGGGCGGCAGTTTATGGTCTTACCCAGGAAGTAGAGATAGAGAAGAAGGGAGAGAGAGACAGAGGAAAAGAGACAGAAAGGCACTTTATGGTCTTACCAGGACCATCTCTCAATAATGAGGGGCGTAGGGGTCTTATTATACAATTTCCTAGAAATGTTCGATTATTAAACTACAAACCACCGTACCGTGCATGTGTAAGGCTTGGTCAGTGTATATAGGTGTGGGTGGAGTTTCAAAAGTGATTCCGATCATGGGTCAGATTTCCAGAAAATGCACAATCTGCAGTTCTACACATCTTTTAGGTTCTGCTAAATTAGAGGGGAAAATGATATATACTGAGTATAATAATAATTCAATAAATCTCTCTGGTTACGTTGAACTGAATTTACCTGATTTTCGTCTTAAACTTGGGTTATTTGAGAGGATTGATAAAGGCCAATTGTACATTTTCTGAAGATCTGATCCACATATGGCAGATAATATGTGTGTACACACCTTTAAGTAAAGAAAGCCTCATAATTTTAATATAGAGGATGTTTTACCCTGTTTTGGTATATACGATAATTATGTGTATGACAATGTAACATCTTCATATGTATGAAAAGTATTTGAATAAAAAATATATACATCGCTTTGTCATGTACGGTAGGGCTTGAAATCCTCCCTATGTTGCGAGCTTAGACCCGCCGACATGGTCCTTAAGACCCAATAAAAGTCTCAACAACAACAATATATAATTGGTAATTATTTTACTATTTCTTTTACAGAGTACCCCCCCCCCCCCGACCACTTGCCTACAACTGTACTAGTGGGTGGCTGCTACCATGCAGCTCATCTAACCACACGTACCGGGGGAGCCATATGGTATCCTTTCACGCATGTTTGCTCTTCATATACTCTATGGATTCCTCCTCCCCTCCTTGCCTGCATATATCACACACCTTCTCCTCCACAGGGAACACACAAGAAAGAAACAATGATATAAGTATCTCTGTCTCTTTGAATGTCCGCACTTGTATCCGACAACAGCTTTTATTTTGTTTGATCCCTGCTGCACTGTTGTTGACATTCTGTCTCCGGTATTTCGCCGGTATTGATTGTTTTAACCCACGTAGGCTGTTTGTCAGTAGACAAACTCGCCAAGTAGTATACTACTATGTGGGTCAGATTTTCAGAAAATGTACAATTCAACTTCACCAATCCTCTGAAATAACTCATATTTCAGACGAAAATAAAGTTCAAAATACAGTTCAACCTAACCAAACAGGTTGCTAGAATCAATGCAACGCCGAATATACTCGATTTCACCTAGTATTGATCATATTGCAGCCTAATTTAGCAGAATTTACTAAATGTGTACAGCTGCTAATTGTACATTTTCTGAAAATCTGACCCATGTACTGCCAACGGACTATTCATATAGCGATGCATTGTGCTTTTGAGCCGACCGCCCTTTGATGACCCCTAATCCATCTGTCACCACTGACTGGTGTAAATACAATACTTGATATTCAATTATCAATTATTTAATTTGTTCCTGTAGGATTATTATTATCATGTAGATAAGATAGTAAGGGATACAGATGAAATCGGGTCAAGTTTTCAGAAAATGTACAATTGGCCTTCACCAATCCCCTCAAAAAAACCCAAATTTCAGACGAAAATCAGGTTCAAAATTCAGTTCAACATAACCAGACAGATGTATTGAATGAATACAATACAGAATACACTCAGATATACCGAGTATTTATTATTTGTCAGCCTAATTTAGCAGAATTTGAGAGTGGTGTAGAACTGTAGATTGTGCATTTTCTGAAAATCTGACTCATACATGAGAATAATAATAGTTGTATAGATCTAGAGTGCTATCGTTCTCTTCTCCAACTCTACACTCATTGCTTCTATTTCCACTCTACATCCAGGGTAGCGTGCCACTCTCTATAGATTCCCCACTTCTTTATATCTTTCTATATCTCTCCTCTTTTGAAATCTTCCTCTGGCAGTCTCATCGACCCAGGCAATACTCTCTCCAGTATCTCTCCCCATCTTTTTTCTTTTTAATCTATAACTATATTCTCTGTCCAGTGTTCCTTAGGCCCCCTCTTCTCTATCCTCCGTCCAGCAGCAGTCACCTCTTAAACTTTCTACTTTGTTTACTCTTTTCTCTTTCTTTCCCTCTCTTCTCTTTCTTTCCCTCTCTTCTCTTTCTTTCCCTCTCTTCTCTTTCTTTCCCATGGTCCTGGGTAAAACCATAAAGTGCCTTTCAGTCTCTTTTCTCTGTCTTTCTCTCCCTTCTTCTCTATCTCTATTTCCTGGGTATGATCATAAGCTGCCTCCCTCTCAGCTCTCCCGCCCTTGATAGAACCTTCAATGTGTTGATAAGGGCGTAAAGCAACCAATCTCACTCACTCTTTCTTTCCCTTCTGTCTCAGCAGGCTCCTGCTCCTCCTGCTCCTCCTCATCGCTATACCTTCTCTTTCTACATAACGTTTACTCTCTTCTCTTTCTTTCTCATCTGTCTCAGCATGCTCCTGCTCCTCCTCCTCCTCCTCCTGCTCCTCCTGCTCCTCCTGCTCCTCCTCATCGCTATACCTTCTCTACATTACTTTTGTTGTTATGAGCGAGCAGTCTTTGCCTCCTACTACTACTCCTACACCAGCCCACTGCACCCTTGCCTTCCCGTGCCTCATCACACGTAAAAAGACATCTCTCCATCACTCCTCCAGCCTCTCCCTCTGTTTACATAAGCTTACTTCCACAACTCCTCCACACGTACGGCAAGGTATGTTCATATCAATAGCACTGACAGCCATGATTGTTCAATGCATTAATTAGGCAGAGATATTAGATCAGGTATAAGACCCTCTGTGTTGGTTCTTGATTATATTGCATTCATTTATCGCTGTGTCATGTGTTGTGCAGGAGATTGAGGGCAATTACTGATTCAGCAACGTAATTGATTTCAATGATAAATTCGAGTAATTCCCGATTCCCCAAATATCTCTAAACTGAAAGTACTACGTTAATTAACTGGTGTTTTCTATTCAGTAATCATTATGGATACTAACAATGTGTTAACTACTTATCAAACTGATACAATTAGATTAGATTTACGGTGAGATTTACGTCATAACTCTCACAAGATATTATATGGCGTATGATAATTTCTGTAATTACCAACTATTTATCTCTACTTATCCTGATCTGAAAAGCTACACGTCAAAGATATTTTTAAAGAAAACTAATATTTGTCCCCTGCCAAATTAGTGTTATTATATACAATCGTGTAAACAATTCTCTCTAAATTGCTAATTCTCATTAAGGTTTCTGGCATACAGCAACAGAATGACTAATTATAGCTTACAATTAACATATTACAAGTACATGTATGTGTGCTGTTGTGTGCATGCAATACATGTCTCTGAGTAGTTAGGTGTGCTTTCATTCCTTGCCTTCCACGCATTGCCTCAGTTAATTGTTTATTTTAGTCAATGTTGGGACAGCCGTAATTAAAAATAACAATGTGTGTGTATTAATAGAGGGTTGGTACCAATATGTCTAATCATATCTATATATAGCTGCCCGTACCTAGATATAGCATTCAAGGATTATGAAAATGTTTAGTGATGTAGAAGAAGCCAAGACGGCAATAAAGACGTTGCAAAAACAAAACAGCTGCCCTTCGTCATGTACCCCTTATTAAAGTTTCTATTTTCTGCCCCTCCCATATCACAATATTTACACCGTACCGTTCTTATTGCTAACGGACATTATACTCAAATTGCTCAAGAACAAATAAAAGGTTGGAATATATCACGCATTCGCACCTAAATTGACTATGATAAGTTAATAAAAGGCTAAATTGGCCAATAAATAATGGACAAAGTTGCTAGAAGATTCGTTGATGCAATCTGTGAACAAACCCTTCATCGTAGCAAGATGGAAGACAAGAAGAGGTCGGTTGTAGATAAGGTATCAAAGTATTGGACGTAACTTTCAGCAAGAATACTTCCCCAGTATTATTTATAGGCACATAATAATGTCCACGGATAAAATATGATCTCCTGTAATATTGGGAACGATAGATCCTGAGACACTCCTCCTCCTCCTCCTACACTGCATCATACAGATCTGCAATCAGCAGGTCATTAATTATCCCCGACTCTGTGCTGGGGTGCAAGGACACCTCCGTATTCTCCTCCATATGGTCTCCTACACCAAACATTCATTGTCCGTGTGTGAGGGGAAAGAAACCTCGGGATGAATTATTTGCCTATCTCAGACAACAGCCCACACACGCACCCACACACTGGACCAGAAGAAGATCACATATTTCGCCTCCGTAATTTCATCACAAGCCAAGGAAATTCATGTATAGACACTTCAATACACATCTCCTGAGGGAAATAAACCAGAGAAGTTGTTTCAGAATGTGTTACTTACTTTTTGGGGTGTTATTAGAAGTTGTTGTTGTTGTTTTCCTCCTGTTAGAGTACGTAATGAGTTTTTGTATATAGAAGGAATATCACACACGGGTACAGTTAGTTATCCAGCTGTTGTTGACGGTGCGAAAGTATGGTTCTTCTAATGTGATTTGTTTTATAAAATAATATCAAAATGTGTCAGTACAAAAATATAAAAGATAGATGTGTGTATGTTCACTAGTAGTGGAGCAACACCACCATCAGAGCTGAGCGGCGATCATTCCAACTATAACAACTCCGAGCCAAATGTCGTCTGCCTTATATAGTCCCCAGGTTAATGTATTCATGCGCGTGGGCGGGAGGAGGTGGAGGCAGAGCATCACTGAAAGCTGTGCTGCGTCCCTCTCTAATTCTCTCCCTCTCAAGTTCTGGGTAGTCAATCAATCTATGTATTTCTTTGTCAACGCTAGGGTTTCATGTTTTCATTCTATTCATATCGTGCTCGAGTATTACTCTGTTATTTTAATTTTGTCTGTCGCTATTTCTTTTTTTAAATTTCCCTTCTATCGCACCTTTTCCATAACCTCTCCCCACTCTAGGTCCAAACCCTCAGATCAGATATGCATGGTACCTCGCTAATAGGTTTCTTATCCTAGAACTCGGAGTTTTAATGGGAATATAATGACATTTTGTGGTCTTAATGGAATCATAATGACTCTTTGTGGTTGGAGGCGAGAGGCTTTCCCTTCATTTGAAGAGACTCTCTCAACTTTGGGCCTAGACTGTTTAGGTCATTGCCCTCTCAAACTCTTCGGTGTTGCTTTTCGTTTTGGAGGCAGTTATTGTCTCTTCCCTTCACCTTGAACCCCAATCGATTTTAGCTCACCAATCGCTCTTTGTTTCCCTTCTTTTTTGACCTTCCCACTTCATGTATGCCCTGGTGATTATAAGAGTCAGATTTTCAAAAAACGTACAATTCGCCTTCACTAATTCTCTCAAATAACCCACATTTAAGACAGAAATGAGCTTCAAAATGCAGTTTAACATAGCAAAACAGACACTATAAATCAAAATGATACCAAATATACTCAGATATACCCAGTATATTCGTCATTTTTCAGTCTGATTTAGCAAAATTCCCTAGATTTGTAGAGCTGCCAATTGTACATTTTCCGAAAATCTGACCCATAACGGGCCATCCACATTGTTTCTTCTATCCCCCTCCCTGTTTCTCTTCCTTGCCAATTCATTTGGTCTCCCATATTCCTTCTCCTTTATGCCTCTTTCCCTGTCTCTCTGTCTGTCTGTCTCTCTCTCTCCCTCTCTCTGTCCTTCTCATTATCTCTCCGCTTCTCAAAATCTATAAAAAGAAACCATGCGAGATACACATTGGTAGAGAGAGTGTATTTATTGTTTGTTCTATAAAATGATTGCAATCAATTGGGAAGACAAAAAACGCATGACCATCACTCATATCTGTCTGTGTAAAATAGATCAATATTCAGGAAGACTTGATTGCTGTCGATGGTACTTGGCCATCAATCTTATCTAAATGACACCTGATGCCTGCATTTTAAGAAAGTAGAGTTCTTTTCTCGCCAGTATCTTTTATAGATCTACTTCCACTCTTGTATTGCACTCAACTCACATAATAAGGTTGTACAGTCTAGGCCCAAAGATGAGAGAGTCCCTTCAAACGAAGGGAAAGCCTCTTTGCCTCTAACCGCAAAGTGCCATTATATTTCCATTAAGACCGCAGCATATCATTATATTCCCATTATAACGCCTAGTCCTAGGTCAGTGAACCTATTAGCGAAGTATGCTTCCAATCACTGACATACGATTCTTATCTGATCTGAGGGTTTGGGCCTAGACTGCTGCACGGTGGTGATTACTCAGGAAATAATCGGCTCATGCTGAACATTCCGCCTTCTTCCCACGAGGGAGAACCACCTTGAATTGTGCTTATCACATTTGGTATCTCGCATGTTCTGCCCTATAAGAACCATGTCACTATATATGAACATGTATGTATACATATAAGATCTATGTGAGTCAGATTTTCAGAACATGCATAATCTACAGTTGTACACATCTATCAAATTCTGTTAAATTAGAGTGAAACTTGATAAATACTGAGTATATCTTTGTATATTCTGCATTGTATTCATTCAATAAATCTGTCTGGTTACGTTGTACCGTATTTTGAACCTGATTTCCGTCTTAAATTTGGGGTATTTGAGAAGATTGGTGAAGGCCCATTGTACATTTTCTGAAGATCTGACCCATATATGAACATGTATATGGGTCAGATTTTCAGAAAATGTACAATTGGCAGCTCTACACACTTAGGAAATTCTCCTAAATTAGGTTGAAAAATGAAGAATACCGGGTATATCTGAATATATATTTTGGTATCGCATTGATTTAAAGTATCAGTTTTGTTATGTTAAACTGCATTTTGAAGCTCATTTTTGTCTTAAATGTGGGTTATTTGAGGGGATTTGTGAAGGCCAATAACGTACATTTTCAGACGATCTGACCCATATATGAACATATATATAAGATCTATGTACATATGTAGCAAACCTATATATAGACAGAGATGTATGGGAGAGTCTATGTGTCTTATTCAATGAACGGTAATGACATTGGCATGCAGTGCAGCCTCTTATCTTACCTACAGAACTTGGGCCCTCAAGGAAACCTGGCATTACTGGATCATTAAAGGAAAGCCATTAATCTCACTACTTGAATGGTAAATGGAATGATGGGGAAGTTTTCCATCAAATCAACAATTAATGAGATTTACTCGGGCGAACTGCGGCTGGGCAAATGTGTGCTTATTTATTAAATTCCTTTATCATCAGTTTATGACAATCCATCACGACAGCCAAGTCAGTTGTGATGACAACGTTGTTATAATGTAGACAACCTCTCCTTTTAGTGCTGCTCATATTTATAACTAGTTTTGGTTTCTCTTTTTGCCACAACAGAGGATTTGCATGTCTTACTGCGCATGTCTGTTACAGTGCATCATGGGATGGAATCAGTTCAATTCTGTCATACAAATATTTGGGAATATTTTTATCGAAAATTGCAAGAATGTTTTCACCAATATCATAGCTTGTGTAAATGATCTATTAAAACCAAATGCATGATGGGAAAGATGGTGGCTTTTGTCATGGAAACATGCATAGCACATGGATATTGGCATTAGAGCATTGATAAATATCCCATGCTGATTATGACATGTTTTCTATAGGTTTTAGACTATCATTAGTCCCATAATTCCATGCGAATCGAGATTCAAAATGGCGGCTATGCAAGTCCCCTATTATTACAGTTATCATAATCATCCTCACCCCACCATCGTCATAAACATGTGCAATGATAATGGCAGAATTAAATAGGTCTATACGATAAGTAGGCTTATTCTAGGTTAAATGCATTTTCGTTCAAATTGAGAATCGATGTTGAAACTCTTGCATTATTGTTAACCTTTCGTACGGATGTAACTTCAGGATGGCAGGGACCTTTAGTATTGCAGTCTCTTTAAAACTATTCATGGGTAATTTATGTAAATGTAAGCTGGAAATATCAATATTGGCTACAATTACGCTAAACTATTGGGCCGAAAAAAACCTTCACTGAAGTTTCATGTAACATTATTGGCAGTGGGGTATTTGTTCTCGTACATACTCACGGGCATGATACTTGTGCATTTGGGGAGGTACATATATGGGTCAGATTTTCAGAAAATGTACAATTGGCAGCTGTACACATTTAGTAAATACTGCTAAATTAGGCTGCAATTTGGTCCGTACTAGGGAAATCCGAGTTTATTTAGCATTGCATTGATTCTAGCAATCTGTTTGGTTAGGTTAATGAACTGTATTTTGAAATTTATTTTCGTCTGAAATTTGGCTTATTTGAGAAGATTGGCGACGTTGAATTGTACATTTTCTGAAAATCTGACCCATATATATGCCACCATTATAAATGATATATATGTGTGTTAGACTGAATGAAATTAATTCAACCATTATTTAAGTGCCTCGATTGATAGCACTTCGCCGCGTGTCATTGCTTATCAATTTCGGCTAGAAGGGAGTTGTAATTGATTCAATTTTGCATCCAAATGAATGCTTAGATGAAATTAGTTTGTACATTGTGCATATTGATAAACGATACTATGCTAGCATGCATTCACATCCTATGCCAAATTTAAAACGATTGATAACGAGATGTGCCACAGGAAAATGGGTCACAAGTTAAATATGGATTTTGAGATATCATCGTATCTGAAGTGAACAAAAAGTTAGTGATATTTCTAACTAGTCACTCACTACAGTAAAGTAGGTAAACTTAGTTAAATATAACCCTTAAGTTAACCTCAGATATGCATAGATATATTCAATACATACTCCCCAAATTTGGTACATGTATACATGCTACTAGAAGGGCTAAACACCTGATGAATGAAAACATTCCGAGCAAGGGTTTTTGTGGATAAACAAGAAATATCAATTTTGCGACTTGTGATTCATTTTCCTTCCTAAAACACAGCACATATTTCCTGCTCTCTATAAATAATCACACAAATTCTATACAATCCCAACCTCCTCCACTTGAGAAATCTAGTGAAGTATGCTGATAGTTAACTCCTTTATTGTTCCTCTATTGTAACCAAGGTCGGCCACACGCGGTGCCCGCACCCATATATGGGTCAGATCTACAGAAAGTGTACAATTAGCAGCTGTACACATTTATTACATTCTGCTAAACCATACTGAACAATGGACAATACTAGGTATACCTGAGTATATTTGGTATTGCGTTGATACAAACAATCTGTTTGGTTATGTTGAACTGAATTTTGAACCTCATTTTTGTCTTAAATCTGAGTTATTCGAGAGAATTGGTGGAATTTGATTTGATTTGAAAAATATTTTTATTCAGGACTAAGGACATTACATCACTGATGCTATTCTCAGAATTGCCTGATGTTACAAAAATATTACTACAATATTTTAGAACATACTCTACGAGATGACAATGCAGAAGTTAATATTTATATAAAGAGATAGTCTAAATAATAATATAACACTTAAAGGAGTATAGTTCATTAATTAATGACAATGTTTGACAGACATGATAAGACAAGCCTTCAAATTTCCCTTTGCGAGCAGACATATAATATCAAAGCAAATTGTACATCTTCTGGCGACTTCACCCAGTACATAGATATATGGGTCAGATTTTCAGAAAATGTACAATTGGCAGCTCTACATATTTAGGAAATTCTCCTAAATTATGCTGAAAAATGATGAATACCGGGTACATCTGAGTATATTAAGTATCACATTGATTTAAAGTATCAGTTCTGTTATGTTAAACTGCATTTTGAAGCTCATTTTTTTCTTAAATGTGGGTTATTTGAGAGGATTGTTGAAGGTGAATTGTACATTTTCCGAAAATCTGACCCATATAGATGGTTGTGTAGGATTGCATTAATGCATGCGGACTGTTATACACTGCAGGATGGTAGCATGTGTCCATCACCTGTGCTGCCTGATACAATAGATTAACACTCAGCCCCGTCTCACTAAAACCATTCCTGGGTCAGATTTTATGAAAATGTACAATTGGCAGCTGTACACATTTAGTAAAATTTGCTAAATTTGGCTGCAATTTTGTCAATACTAGGTATACATGTCATTGCATTGATTCTATCAATCTGTTTAGTTAGTTTGAACTGTATTTTGAACTTTATTTTCGTCTGAAACTTGGATTATTTGAGAGGAGTGGTGAAGGTGAATTGTACATTTTCTGGCGATTTCACCCTTCTCTTGCATAAAGTATTAAAGAATTGGCCCGCCAAAACTACTGCATAACAACAGAATTTATATATTTATAGATATCAAGGTTGTTTTCAATATTGTATAGTGATAATTGACGTTGTAAAGAGTAAAGAAGATCCATGCCAAGAGATCTGACAATATTGTGTGGGTTTCATTGCTAATAGCAGTTGCCTGGAAGCAGTGGAAGGAAGGGCATATGGTATTGATGTCAAGTGATTATTATACAGTACGTATCGCTGTATTTAAATGATGCTGTAGCTATTGATACGCTGGCCTCAATTGTGTTAACATTAAAATGACACTTTATGCGTTATTGTGTTGCATTCAGTGTATGAGTGTAGGTGTGTGTTAATCAGAATAAAGTGCGGGTATTGTCTGTCTTGATAGACGTTTCTTCCACATAGATTTCGGATTAATGTATACGGGTCAGATTGTCTTCAGAAAATGTACAATTAACAGCTAATCTAGTAAATTAGGCTAAATTAGGCTGCAATTTAGTCAATACTAGGTACATTTGAGTGTATTTGGCATTGCATTGATTCTAGCAATCTATTTGGTTAGGTTGAACTGTATTTTGAACTTCATTTTCGTCTGAAATAGAATTGGTGGAGGTGAATTGTACATTTTCTGGCGACTTCACCCATACAGTTATTAAATAGCAAACCCTTGGATCAAGGGATATATGAATGGATTGTTTTCAACTCTATACTAAGATATCATTGCTAAAATACATTAAGCTATGGCAATAGTACTTGCAAAAGTCCATCGTTTGCACATGGAAGGTCAAGGCAAGATAGAATTATTTATATTTCTTTTGAAGGAAAACTTACAGTTGTTTTGGGGGAAATTGTGAAGGAGACCGCCTCGCGCGAGTCTACGCATATATCTCCAGGGAGCTAGCTGAGGCTGGACATTGTGACGTCACCCACTATGACGTCATGTGAACGTTCTCCAGGGCGTCTGACGGCGATCCCCGCACCGCCATTACCTGAACTAGACATTCAAAAAATATTTTCATGATGAAATTCCATTTCATGTTATTGCTTGGGATCAATAAACCCCTCAGGGTTTAGGCCCTAACCGCCCTTACGTGTTGTGTGCTTCTATAATTATTAATATTCGTTAAGAGTGACTGCGTTTAACGTTACTTTGCGTACTATTCCATGTGCAACATAATTATCATTATCTCGTTATCATTACCACCGATAAAACAGCAGAAAACATCGTGTTTTCTCTCTCATGGTCTCATGCTTGCACGACACCCAATTGACCTAGTAAATGTTATCTTTGCATGTTCTATCAAGATGATTTATCTTTTTATTCTTTTTATTCATCCTGCTTGATGTATTAACTAAATATATAGTTTAGAGCATAAATTCAATGATATTAATAATGAAATAATCCTGTTTCATCATTCATATGTTACATAAAGTTGATTATTATGTAACACAGCCCCCGTGTTGCAATTACTCCAACTTTTCAAATTTGAGAGCGATGAGATTGTTACTACGGTAACAACTCCACTGGTCTGTGTTGCAAAACAAAGTTCTTGAGTACCTCATATGTTAATTTACGCTCCAGCAGATCTGACCAAATGCATGGGTGAAACTTCAAGACAATGTACAATTCACATTCAGAAAGCATCCAAATAACCCGAATTTAATGCAAAAATGAGACTCAAAAAACAATTCAACATAACCAAACACATCCTTTGAATCAACTCGATACCGAATATGCCGAGATAAACCCAGTATTTTCCATTTTTCAGTCGAATTTAGCAGAATTTACTAAATATGTAGAGTTGACGATTGTCCATTGTCTGGTGATCTGACCCATATACATAGATAGCTGAGAACGAAGACCCGCTGTGAGGTAACTAACACATGTGGTCGTGGTACAGAACTTTACTAAAACAGCTGAGAGTAAAGGATTCTCAAGTAGTTACATCCCTCCTCATGCCTCCCCTTTCATCTCAATGACCGTTGAATTTGAAGTACTGACATGCTGCTTGGATACATGGGTCAGAATTTCAGAAAATGTACAATTGGCAGCTGTACTCATTTAGTAAATTCTGAAAAATTATACCGAAAAATCGTCAACACTATATAGGTATATCTGAGTATATTTAGTATTGCCTTGATTCAAATAATCTGTTAGGTTATGTTGAACTGTATGAACTTGATTTTTGTCTTAAATTTGGGTTATTTCAGAGGATTGGTGAAAGGGAATTGTACGTTTTTTTAAAAATTCACCCACTTGCAGTACACTGTCATCCTGGCTGGGCTAAAGGTGATTGAGTGTACATGTATAATGTGTGGACAATGTTAATATATGTGATGTGTCACAGCAAAATGAGATTTTGAGGTACCATTATATCTGAAAAAATGAGATCAAGCGGATTCCAATGGTGGTAAGCATTAATGACATCTAAGAATTTTTTCCAATATAAAGATCTTGTAAATGGGACACTTATCAAATATCGAATATTTTTGCGACTTGTGATTCCTTTTCCTATAACATATCACACATATATTCTATAGAAATGTTAGATCTGTCTGGCTTGAGTTATACTTATACATTGTGGAAATAAGTTGTAATTAAGTAAATTATTAGCTATTCATCTATTTGTGTATGTTATACTCTTTAAAACAACGCCCAAATGAGCATGGGGTCAAAAGGTCAACTCTCATTTATGTACATGCTTTTTTGTGAAATAAAAACCTTCGGGCCCCATTGAATAATATTTTTTACATTGGGAAATTTTATATTATTAATCTTCCTTTATAGAATACTCATTCAATTGCATTCGTAAATCATCCCGACTAAGAACGTTAATGATGATCTGTGAATTAAAATGTATAATAACATTTAAGTGTGAACATGCGAATATTGGTTTCTGAAATAATAGGATCAATATGCCCCTTGGCATAATGTTTATATGAAGAGTTTTGTGGGTCAAACGCTCACTTTAGATGACCCCATTAAAAAGTTATTTGGATGATTTATATATAGCTTAAGATAATTTGGTAAACACCAATGTGTACGACAGATTATGAGGTTATCCTCATCTATTCGTTCCCTAATTCCCATTCCGATAATGGGCCAACAGGGTTGACTCCGAGCGTTTACATAACATTACATTTTATTCCAAATGAAATTAAAATTGTATTTTGGTGACAGCTATCATTATAATATAAACCATTAATCACACCACTTTATTTGCCTATACTTACAGGTGCATGTGTATTATATATTATTATATATGTTTGCTGGGTTATCGATTACAACCTATAGTATAAATTACATATAGTGTTTGTACTACCCTGTACAATGTTCGTACCATCCTGTATAAAGTTGGAATTATAAAACACCATGTATTTGTATTTAAATAGTTTTATTCAACAAAAAACATTATGTAACAAATACAATATATCTCAGTCGGCGCTGACTCTTACAAATCAAAGTTTATCTCAAAGAAAAAATAGAAAATCAATATAATAATCGTTATAATAACTGTACATGACCTACAAGGTAAGAACAATACATATATTTTAAAACCAACACCTACGCATAGTTCAAATCATGACAATCGGTGAGGTTTTTTTATATATAGATCCAATTTCAACAAATAATCCAAGAAGATGTAACCATCCTATTCATCCTTATTCAGCTGATTACACCCATTGCATTCCATCCTATAATTATTAATTTGGGTTAACTGTTGGGAATTCATATTGATCCTTGGATTGTACCTAGGCTATTAATTATTATTAATTAATTAATTAATTAATATTCATATATAGTACTTAGCAACCCAGATAATAAAGTTCGTTCCTTGAGAACCTCCACCAAGACAACTTGTGTTTTCTCTGAGTGCCCTACATCCAACTACCAGCTGTACCATTCAATAAAACAACATTGTAACCTCCCCTCACCCTCCCACATATATATAATATATCAACAGTCTTGTTTAATGATAAGACAAGACATCGAGTAGCGATCTGTGCCTGTTGCCACGGTTTCAGTGTGAGCCAATCGCTGGGCGGATCCAGTTTTACGTCATCACGGAGAACCCCTTAACCCGCAGCGTCTTGCGCCAGCCATCCACCCACGTGGTCTCTGTGATGACGTATACAGAGTGTAGCGGCGACAGCCACTAGCTGTGCATGGGGTTTGCCGCTTCCATGTCTATAGGTCTTCCCTGCAAATAAGTCCACAGAAATAGAATTCTGAATTCGGTTTTATAGACATGTATGCTTCAGGTAGCTTCAGATCTCCGAACCAGGTCCAAACCGTATTTTTGAGTAATTTGGAGATTATTTGTGATGTGTTACAGGACAATGAGTCACAAGTAGCAGAATTGATAATTGTCAAAGTGTTTTATTCACAAGATGTCTGTGTGTGAATGTTTTCTTAGGGTGCTTTTACGCTGTTTTTAGCACCAATACATAGATATACAAAATTTCAGGACAGTGTAATAAATATATCTATGCAATTCTAAGGTCATCCTAATATATAGATTATATTTGCTATTTTACTAGTAATTGTCCACCCAGAAATACTGCAAACTTTTAAAATAAAAACATCAAACTTAAACTATAGAAATACATATTAGATGTCCTAATGTTTACTATCGTTACAATCGGCTTGATCTCATCTTTTCGAATATAATGATATCTCAAAATCCCTTTTTTTGCGACTAACGGCTCATTTTCCTGTGACACACCACGTATAGTATGTATGACTCAAATTGGCAACCATATATGTGACATCTGTTTAAACGACCTTTTTCTGGTAATAGTACATTTATTTAATAAAATTTCAGCATCCATTTTGGTGAATGTAGGAACAGATTTATTGTATCACAAGCGTCTCATAATATTGCGATGTATTTCATGCAGTAACATCGCTAATCACTGAGACTGCTTTCAACTGGACAGATAGGAAACTTTTAGTACTTGTATTCTGGCGCAGGCATTTATGATCCGTTTTAGGAAAATGAGTCATAAGTCGCAAAATATGTATTTTGAGATATCATCATAATATACGAAAAGAGGAGATCAAGGTGATTCCAATGATAGTAAGCACTAGGACACCTAATGAGTATTTCCATATTTTAAGTTTGATATTTTTATTTTTGAAAAAGAAATTTGCAATAATTCCGGATGGGTAAATACCAGTACAGTAACTAAATATACTCCATACGAAGACCTTCAAAACGCAAAGATATATTTAATACAATGTCCCGACATTTGTTACATGGATTCATATGACAATGAGTGCTAAACCCACTAAATATCAGAACATTTCAATGAAGAAATCTTGTGAAAAAATCACTTTGAAAAATATCAGCCTCATTTATGTCCATACTAGGCGATGACCATCTATAGTTGGACAGCATTGGTTTGTTTACAAGCAGCGGAGAGCGTGTGTAGGGGAAGGAGAAGAAGGAGAAGGAAATTATCATCGTTCGTGTGGGAGGTGGGCGGGAGTGATTGTCACCAACTCGTCCATTCAGGCATTGGGAGAAGAGGGATGCCATTACGGACGATGAATCGGGGAAGATGGGGGGTGGGGGGGGGGGGGGGTGGGGGGGGGGGGCAAGATGGAGGATCAAGGTTGGATATGGTAGCAGCAGGGATCGTTCCGTACGAGATATGGTGTTGATGGTTGAGTGGGATCTATATATCAGCAATGGTTTGGGGTGAGGGTATATGAGGAGGTGAGATACACGGTATTCATAATGAGTGACAGGCTGAATGTTGCAATAAACAATATATCGTGTAATAAACAATAACAATAAGCTACATGGGTCAGATTGTCAGAAAATGTACAATTCACATTCACCAATCCTCTCAAATTTCAGACGAAAATAAAGTTCAAAATACAGTTCAACCTAACCAAATCGATCTGAAAAATAATCAATGGAAATAAGACAGTATCAACATCGAATGTCGATTAAGATCAAATATATATGTGGACCCGGTCAAAAACGCTGGCCGACTGGCACCAAGTGTTGAGGCTTCGAATCCTGGTGTGGCTGCTGACCCCATCCTATAGTTATAGGAGAAGACCAAACAGCTATGTGAGGGAGCAAAGTCCTGGCAAAAAAAACATTCTTTAAAAAACCACCAGCTAGGTTAGGTAGACAAAACGGTATATGGGTCAGATTTTCAGAAAATGTAAAATTGGCAGCTCTACATATTTAGTAATTTCTGCTAAATTCTGCTAAAAGAATTATACATTTTGGGTACATATTTCTGGTCTCATAGCGAGGTGGTCTCTTTAGAGGGTTCTACATCTAATAAGAGGGAATAATTCGGGACTGGGAAAACTGGTCTTAATAGAGGGGTGGTCTCTATAGAGAGGTTGTCTTTATGTGAGGTTCCACTGTACCACTGCCCTAGTAATGGGAATCCTATAGATCTGGATAATCTCCTGTCCTTGGGGGGATCAGCTCCCTCTATTTAATCCCGTTTTAGAGCATTAAATCGTCTCCCAATAGAGACTGAGCGCATTATCTGCAACTAGAAGCGGAAGGGTCGTTTTGTTACGGATGTAACATTGACATTTCCCTTTTTAAATCTTTAAAAACTAATCTAGATCAACTTCCCTTTTTAAATCTTTAAAAACTAATCTAGATCAACTTTCCTTTCTTAAAGCTTTAAAAACTAAACTAGATCAACTTTTTAAAGTTTCTCCTTGCAGCGATCATGCAGGTCCTCGGAGTGATTTCTAAAAGGATGAAACTAATATTTCAAGCAGGTTAATAGAAATGGCTTAATTAAGGAGAATGTCATTTCTTAATGCATGTTTTCTTTTTAAACCAGAGATTAATAAGTCTAATTCTTTCCTATTCTGACTCATTTGAATTGTTGGTAATACTTATAAAAGTAACCAGTATACGTAATATACATCTTCGAAGTTCTTGGAAGGTATTTTGTTTTATTATTGATAAAATGTCGTTATTGCGAGGCAAAAGACAGCATTTTTGATGGAGCAGTAGCAATTGGGTCAGATCTTCAGAAAATGTACAATCGGCCTTCACCAATCCTCTCAAATAACCCAAATCTAAGACGAAAATCAGGTTAGAAATACGGTTCAACATAACCAGACAGATGTATTGAATGAATACAATACAGAATACTCAGATAAAACCTAGTATTTATCAATTTTCACTACTAATTTAGCAGAATTTGATAGATGTGTAGAACTTTGGATTGTACATTTCCTGAAAATCTGACCCAATTGTGATCCGATCGGGGTAGACATCATGATGTTGTGATCAGGTACGCCTATAATGCCACACCCATCATTTGAAACTCAGCAATTTTGATTTGCAATGTATTATCCAAATTACATTTCCTATAACCCCTTCATAGGTTAATAGTTTCGGACATACACAATTATGTACATACACAAATACTAATTAAAAATGATATAGAATATGAATATGAAATATGAGGTGCATTTTAGTTCTGAGTATCATATAGTACTTACCATCCTGTAGACACAGTACCAAGTCCACTAAGCTGATTCTCATGCAATTTTGCATCGCAGGGGACCCTTTTTCACTAAATTATGTGAGAATCGTATGAGAATCGGCTTAGTGGACTAGGCCCTTAAATCTATTGGACTAGGCCCTTAATTTCTATTTTTATACGTGAAGGCATCATAGCATGATTCACCTTACGCAGGTTGCCGCTTCAAAGCTAACATCCCTCTTCAGTTATATCTAGCAAAAGACTAATGTACCTACAGAATAAATGTATGTACATGACATAGGTATTCGCGTTTTAGTCCTTTATACATCTTGTTTAGTATCGTAGACGCCCAGATGGCAGGCTTCATTAAATAAAGGATTTGTAAAAAAAAAAAAAGGATTCTGAAAAAAGGATTCTGAACAATTATGATATATGACCAAAGTGAAATCGAGTATCCATCAGTGTTAAGGGCCTAGTCCACCAAGCCGATTTTCATGCGATTTTTGCGCCGCACAGGACTCTTTTCCACTAAATTCTGTGAGAATCGCATGAGAATCGTCTTAGTGGACCAGACCCTTAACTATAAAACCATGAATACTCATCATGAAGGTGTTATCCACATTCTTTCTGCCTGTTATAGTTACAGCAATGATCCATTAAACAACCAAATAAATGAGGTGAATTTCGTGGCCTTTCAATCAAATTAGCTTTCGATGATTCTGTAAGATTCGTGCTCTCTGTACGATAAGCACTAACCTGTAGTTCCGATTTCCGTTGATGGAGAGGTTTGGTAACGACATCTATTTGTGTATACCTATTAGGAACCTGATAGTTTAGAATATTTAGTTGTCACGATCCTTGGAGGAAATCCGGGTCTAGCCTTGATATGTGAGCCACAATCTATATATCCTTATTAGCCTTGTCCGTCCTTAGATCTTGCTGTCATTACCAAGGTTCGGCAAAATGATATTTCTCGTCTAGGCCAAAAGAAGGGCCCTCATGTTTTTATATATAAGCTCCATACTTGTGCAATTAGCAGTGCTACACATTTAGTAAATTAGGCTAAATTAGGCTGCAATTCGGTCAATACTAGGTAAATTCGAGTATATTCGGCATTGCATTGATTCTAGCAATCTGTTTGGTTAGGTTGAACTGTATTTTGAACGTCATTTTCGTCTGAAATTTGGGTTATTTGAGAGGATTGATGAAGGTGAATTGTACATTTTCTGGAAATTTGACCCTTGAGCTCCTATGAGCAAGGGATATGTCGTTCTAGTTGTTCTCATGGTGCAGAGTGCTAATGATTCTAACATTAATTAAGAATGTGCTAATTAAAAATTGACGGAGTTCATCTCAGGTCTGAAATTAATAACGATTATTTATTCTATTCATAATTATAGTTAATCGCGCGTGGTGTATGAATATTGCTTGATATACCGATCCACTCCCTGCTAGTATTTACTCATATAACAATTACTGTAAACGTATTAATGTTTGCGCAGTATTTATTTTCGCGATTTTCGCGCACACCCTTAGGTGCGCGAATTTAAATCCTGCGCGAACCTATAATTATTACATAAACAAAGTGTGAGGCTTCCTTGCTGCGCGAATTTAAATCCGCCTGAAAAGGTGTCAAAGTACTTAGTGCGCGAAAATTTATCCGCGCGAAAATAAATACGTTTACAGTAAGTTAAATCAATTACATTCATATCCACGAAACACTCCACTTACAAACACTAACTGTGAATGCGCAGTTGCAAATATGTAATTGTAAAAGACTTTATCAGTAGTCATCAAGTTTCAAGCCTTTATGCAGTGACTCCACTATATATGGGGAAAATGGCAAAAAACGGCTGCGACGAATTTTTTGCGACGAAATATCTAATCAAGTTAGATATTTTGCAATTGTTGGCAACAAATAAATGTGTTGCCGACAACCTATTTTACCCCTCTTCTACTAGTGATTTTTGGATTTTAGATTTTTAGTGAATTTTTAGTCATGTCGGCGACGAATTTTGCCTGTCGGCGCCGTTTTTTTACCTATATGTGGAGTCGCCCTATTAGAGCTGCATTCTCCAACAAAATCTTACCAAATTTACTCATATTATGACTTATAAGACTAGATTCATCAATATGCTTATGCTGCTGCTGTTATATGTTTAAGCGGTTCGGCCAATGTCGACAAAACCGTTCGCGATGCGTTGACGATGAGCTAGTCGATAACAATTTTACAAATTCTTATCGACTACCTTCATCGACTTGTCATCACTGAACATCAGCACAGCAAGAGAGAACACAGCCGCCGGTGAGCGATAATAAGTGAAGTCATCATTGGAAAAGATTCGGGCTGGTCCACCAAATACAAATGACGACGCCTTTAGAAGCCTTATAGCAAAAACAAACAGACAAAATCTTCCAAAATGTTGGTCAAATGACTGGTTGGAAAAGAATGGAACCAAAAGTAGAAAATCTTCAGTTTTTTTTTACCAAATCTTCCAAAATTTTGGTAAAATGACTCTTAGATCGAACCCAAAGTAGACAAACTTTAGTTTTTTACCAATGTTAACTGAGAGTGCAGGTAAGTGACATTGTTCAATCGACCCGTGATTGATTGATAAATCATAAGATACAATGGCGTTGAATCCTGAGTTAAGGATTACCAACCTTGACTGACTTATCAGCGTCTATTCATGGGTCCATCTCCATATCGATCATCTAGTCATCAATAAAGGAGATATTTTTCTTTTCGTTTTTTTATCTTCTGAGGCCATATATGGATTTTTGTATTGATTTACAAGTCATTAAAACTAAATAGTCAGATACAATGCCTCATATTTCAGTAGACGCATGTTCTGATAATAATAATTCCAGATATAAAGATACAATATAGCTTCATTCTGAGAAACCTCCATTGTATGGACTTTGGACAGATATCATATATCATTAATTTCATATCGAACTTATATATCGATGATACTTTGCCTTTCATGTAGGCAGCGGATAATGATCCACCTTGAAGCTAGTTGACGGGTATACTGTGTTATATGGGTCAGATTTTCAGAAAATGTACAATTCTCCTTCACCAATCCTCCCAAATAACCCACATTTAAGACCAAAATGAGCTTCAAAATGCAGTTTAACATAACAGAACTGATACTTTAAATCAATGCGATTCCAAATATACTCAGATATACCCGGTATTCATAATTTCTCAGCCAGATTTAGCAGCATTTCCTAAATGTGTGGAGCTGCCAATTGTATATTTTCTGAAAATCTTACCCATATCGCGATTATAACTTGTAGATGTATTTAGAATATTATATATATCTAGGAAAGTTATTGTAGGAGAAGCAATAAATAGAGACCGGAGGCTTTGAATCACGAGATCCGACTGAAGAGTTTATTATTGAAACCGATCCACATGAGTGGTAGTATACTTGTATGTATATGTATACCCCTCCCTCCCCTTGTCATGTACTCGTCATTCACCAATTCCATCTCATCTACCATCTCACTTATCATGTAATTAGGTACTGGTCTTGGAAACCATGTAACCAAAGTAAAGTTCAAACAAGAATTAGGCACCCAGCGGAAGACCTACCTAGACTATTGTCTATTTAGAATGTTGGATAACCTCTGTAAAAACATCTGTTGCAATAAAAGAATTCTTGAATTGAATATATCCCTCACTCATTGGTTAACCTTTATCCTTGTATGTACTCTGCTGTTACCTGGTCCTCGTTAGTAGACTTTCTAATAACACTGCAATTAATTATTTTAATAGGGGTAATTAGTATTATTATAGATCATAGATAATTAGATCATTAATTATAATGTGGTTAATCACCATTACGTCATTGTTACGTAATATGATATAACAACTGGAAATGTCGTATTCTTCCATCTTCAATATAAACGATCAGTAAAGAATACTTATAATATCACAATATCACAATATCTTGTGAAGCCAATCCACCAGTTTCAGATTGATATGTGTCATATTTAAAGTGGCTAAGGTCACTATTTTGACTATATGTAATTTGGAAATATGTTTGTACTTTTCGATAACTTTCAATAAGTAGGGACATTTGTGTGGAATATCAGAGCTATATATATATATATTCCTTAGAGTATTTGATATTTGTTGATGTAAATGTGGCAGGGATTCCAATGGGGAATTCAAATCGGAGAGAGGCAAGTTACTTGACAATAGAGTGCCGCCCTCAGAGCATGGTGGAGGAGTGTGAAGTATAAGCGAGGCAGGAGGTGCATGGTCACATATCTATCCTGTCACCACCAGGTGGTATTACTCAACCAATTAAGATAAGATGCATTAGAGGCGGCGGGGGCTTGCTCCAACTGTCATGTCTGAGAGAATACATCAAGCCAGCGGGTTGATAGAAATTTGGAGATTTAAACTTTTATATATTCCAAATACATGTATTTCATATGGGTTACTGATATAATGATTTAGAAAATGGTTGAAATCCAAAGATTCTGCGCCAAAATCAGGAACTCAGCGGCAAGTGTTACTTTAAAGGATAGTTAAAGGCAACTCAGAGGCATATGTGACCACCTTTTCTGTATGGGAAGCCGTTGGTATATATTCATTCCTGAATTGTGGATATCTGAATTGTTTTTATGGATATCCACAAAAACAATTCAGATATCCAGAATTCAGGATGGATATCCACAATTGAATTTTGGATATCCACAATTCAATTTTGGATATCCAAAATTCAATTCTGGATATATTTAATTTTACCCAATTTTATATATCCAAAATTACATTCCACATATCTACAATTATGAATTTCCACATATCTACAATTCGAATTTTGGATATCCAGAATTGATTTATGGATATCAAGAATTGATTTCTAGATATCCAAAATTCAATTCTTGAAAAAAAATAACAAACTTGAACTTGAATTGAATTTTGGATATTTTAAGTATAGAATTAATTCCTCCAACACAGTTTTAGGTATAGAAAGTTTTAGATCACATATCCAAAATTCAATTTCAGATATCCAAAATTCGAATTTCAGATATCAACAATTCAATTCTTGATATCTGAAATTCGAATTGTGGGTATCTGAAATTAAATTTTGGATTTCTGTTATTGAATTGTTGATATCTAAAAAATCAATTTTGGATGTCTTTAAAAGATGTTTATTATGGATATGTCATTTTTAATTTTGGATATGTCACTGGTAATTACGGATATCTATAATTCAATTTTGGATATCTAAAATAGAATTGTGGATAGCTAAGATTAATTTTTGATATCCACAATTCAGGAATAAATATACCAACGGCTTCCCATATTTCTGAAGGGTAAGATGTCCGACCCAGGATTTCGACCTCTCTTTATTCTATGTATAGGCCATAAATCAAGGCAAGTAGTATATGGAAATGGGGATTATTGGCAGGTCCACTAAGATGTCCTAAAGTAGTACACATCATGCTATATTACTCAATGCGAGGGAAGGAATGAAAATCATTATTACGACCATTGATAATGTCTAATAGAACACGAAATACAGCTGAAATTATACTTATAATTATTATATCACTTTCCTTGCTGGGATTCTAACTGGTCTAATGTGTTCTGTGGCAGTCAAATCTTTTTCACAATATGAACGCAAAACATCAGACAATCTTAACGCGAGATTCTTCCAAAACATTATTCTAGCTATGATTGCGATGAATAATAATAATTCAATGGTAGTAATTATCATTTTCATGAATATTAATTAGTTTGCCGATGAAGAAGAGAGATTAATGAATGTCTTGCATGGTCAGCGATCCTTACAATATTATGACTATATAATAGTCCAGTCAATCTATGATTAGACCTAAAACAAATTGCAAAAGAATTTCTTTTTTCAGGAATCTCTTCCTTATACCTCCCTTATTAGTACCAAATAAAGTTTTCCGCTCTGGCCGCGGGGGTAGTTTCTAAAATCGCCACTAGGTGGCCCGACTTTCACGTTTTTGTGTATAACTCTATAAATATTCCTTTCACAGCATAGGTCATATTAGATAAATAAAACTAGACAACATTTCTGATCTTTTGAGCTATTGTATAGGTCGATATCATTATTCATCACAAAGATATGCTAATTTCAATATAAGGGGAAAATATAGGATTAGGCAATTACCAACATTCAAACCTAAAATTTATAAAGAAAACATTATCTAAGATCTTAGCTTATATTAAAACATTTGTTAAACATAATGTTTGCTTTCATTAGTAATAACTGGCATTATTTTAGCAATAATATTCAATTTTTTATGAATTTATGAATGATAAAATATAAAAACCTTTTTTTTCGACATTAAGCTGAAAGTAGCTTAAATTCAGTTTTCAGATTTTTTATGCATTATTTACCCAGCGCATGCCATGTTCTACATTGCTTATCCATATTAAGTTCCACAACACATATTGCTATAGGCCTAGATCAGTTAACACTCAATATTATTGATGTCTGTTCATCACCCTAAAATGTAGCATATACTTACAATATGCGAAGTAGCTGCATATTCGATGTCATGTCTGAACCATATAATTTTATATCACTTAATGGTTAAGCATTCCAATTTTATGTTCTTTTTTTATGTTTCTGCAGGTCATTTTAAATTTAGTAGATATTAACATTATTCTCTGGTTGACATACTTCATAGTTGCTAAAGGATGAATTCACTGTCTTCCAACTTATTCCTCATCGTCTGGTAAAGGGTCCTGTGAATTGTGGCAAGATGTCCCCCTGCATTCCCCACATGCAGAAGAGCATTCTAAGCCATGTTTTCTGCAGCTACATTTTAACCCAGCACAAGCTGAAGTTGAACAATTACATTTAATAACATTCAACAGTGAGGGTGGGGCTGGTGCCATATCCAATTTGATTGGTTTAAAGGTTCCTTCCTTGAGTTTCCAACCCCAACTGCAGGGATCTAATTCTTTACCAATCCATTGCTGTACTTGATGATAAACTCTCAGGCTGTGGTAGAAGCAGGCATTTGCAGTTAGGGGTAAGCTTTGTGGATGGACACATTTTGAAACAGTAGCAGTTTTTTTGACAGAAACGCTGGTAAGGCAGATCATCAATTCTTTGCCCAATTTTCCCTTTACAGAGCATGACCATAGCTTCATTCAGTGTGATGATCGGTACATATGTATATTCCGATAGAGTAGGACAACCCCACTTACACGGTAAGCAACACTAGCACCTGCTCCTGAACCCAAAGTAAGATTACTTGGAGCAATCATTGGGCGTGTGTGGGCGTATGCAGTACACAAATACAGCTGCAGCACGGCCAGAAGGCGTGGGGGTGGAGGTACTGACCTAGTTATTAGGGAGGTTCAGCAAGTCTAACATATACGTAAACGTAAACGTGTCTGTATCTCACATATACAAACCTACGTTAAAAGAAAGAAAGAGGTTCAGCAAAACATGGCGGGAAAATGTATTAACGTAACATATCAAGCAAAATGTTTCATCTCACAATTTATCTTTTATATATAAGAATGAAACGTAATTCACAAAAAATAACGGTTACGGTTGCTTGCGGAACCTCTCTACTAATACCAGCAACCTACTATTTTAAAGCTATACATTCTCAGTCATATTAACATCCATCTAAAACTAAAGGTTATCTAAATCAGGTCTTTTCCCAATCCATCTAAAAGATATTTGACCAAAATGTTGGGGGATTTTGTCCGGTTGTTTTTGCTACATAGCTTAAGAAAAATCCACATTTACCCGCCAAAAACCTTTCATGCGATTGCTTCACTTACTATCGTTCACCAGCGGCCGTTTTCCCTCGGCCTGTGCCACTCCAAATTATTGTATTTAAACATGTAACAGCAGGAGAATATAGATTAAATAAACCCAGTTCTATGAGTCATAATAATGAGTAAAATTGGTATGATTGTTTTGTCGTGACTGAGAATGCAACATCTTGAAGTGTTCTACAACCAATAATTTAAGAAGACAGGACATCTCTTGTTTTGGCCAGAGGGAAAAGTAATTCATTGGTATCTTCTTATCGGGGCGAAATAATTCTGTTTTTACTCGGAGAAATGACAGTTTAAAAAATAATTTAATCAAAGGGCGATTCATTGGTTCAGCATAATTCATTTTATCGGCTTCTTAGGAATCAAACATATTGTGACACATACAAGACTTAGAAGGATCGTTCTTGTTTAGGATCTTTAACGAAATGTGTAATTGGGTCAGATGTTCGGAAAATGTACAATCGGCAGATCCGCCCATTTAATAAAGTCTGCTAAATTAGACTGAACAATGGTCAATATTAGATATATCTGAGTACAGTTGGTATTGCCTTAATTCAAACAATCTGTTCGGTTATGTTGAACTGAATTTTGAACCTAATCTTTGTCTTACATTTGTGTTATCTGAAGGGATTGGTGAAGGCGAATGGTACATTTTCTTAAGATCCGAACCAATTATGTCAAAACCAATTTGACTGTCTTTTGTGAACTGCAATTCCTGTTGCTTCTCCCTATTTAGATGTCTTCTATCTATTGGAAGAGTACACAGCCATTGCATGACTATAGAGGCATCACATCAAAAGTAGAATCTTCCCCTGCCTGGGAATGTATACAACGGCTCTCCTTGTACATGGCACTGTCCGAGGGGTGGGGGGTGGGGGAGGAGGAGGGGGGGGGGGAGGGGGCAAACTGCTGCCCATCAATACTTGCCTATGTTGATATTCCTGGCTCAATTTAAAGATTCTTTTTTTTCCTCGAATTGAATTTGTTATGTAAAGGGTGGTCTCCACTGGCTGCGGTAAGCTCTGTGGTAAGCCTTGCAATGGTGTTGTGCTGGTTCTATAGGTGGTGAGGTATGGCGAGATCCTGCCTACATGGTTCACTGGCCATGTATAGGCAGGTCCTAGCCACTCATCACCATCACAAGGCTTAATGCAGAGCTTACGGCAGAGCTTACCGCAGCCAGTGGAGACCACCCTAAAGCCTTCAAATTTCAAAATATAGAAGGACATTGATATTTATCAGGATTATAAAAATATTGTTTGCTGCTACAAAACTGTAAGAAAGTAGGGAAGGCTTACAAACCTCCCAAGCTGCTGAGAAAAAGGCCTTCCCATAAGAAATCAATATTGATAAATAAAACCGTTTAAATACAAAAAATACAAATAGGCCCTAACATCCATTGAATAACAATCTGCAAGCGCAATATTAAAGGTCAAGTCTAATGAAAATTTTAAAAATTGAGATAAGAGCTGATTTACATTCATGGTGCTGGTATTGATGGCATCTGGGGTCAAAAATTAAAAAAAAATCGTCAATGCCCGTTTTTCACAGCTTTCTGGTGAGTACACAAATGGGACTCAGTTTGCCTTAGTAGAGGGTGTGTATTCGCTACTCGCAGATTGTTATGCAACGTTCGCAATTATAGTGTAGAGTGACAGAACTACACAAGGAAATAGGTATCTAAGCAATATTGGCTTTTCCACTAGGATAAGCGGGATATTCATTTATCCATGAATACTTCTCTATTTTGTTATTGGAAAACTGCTTATCAGCCTATATATTGGATCGTGCTGGACAGATGACTGAATGGGGGAGGAGCGGGGGCGTATTGGCCCCGGGCGCAAGTAACAGAGGCGCTAATATCTCGAATGCGATTGTATAATATGTCGCCAGGACAGCTGTGCTTCCCATTTTGCCAGGGAATCAATTAGGCAAACAGAAACCATATATATGTATAAATTTGAATATACATTCACAAAAACATTTACAATACAGAAAGAAGCATAAACCACACGAACTGCGAACTTTTGTATAAAAAGAATTACGATACGTACGGATAGTTCTGATCAGGTCGCAATATTTAAGTAACATATGTGTCCACATATACGGTCCAAGTATTATATGGGTCAGATTTTCAGAAAATGTACAATTCAACTTCTCAAATAACTCAGATTTTAGACGAAAATAAAGTTCAAAATACAGTTCAACCAAACCAAACCAATTGCTAGAATGAATCCAACGTCGAATGTACTCAAATTTACGTGGTATTGAGCAAATTGCAGCCTAATTTAGCAGAATTTACTAAATCTGTACAGCTGCCAATTGTACATTTTCTGAAAATCTGACCCATATATATCCTCACAGAAATCTTGGTTAAAATTACAGACATATATTTGGAAAGCCACTATCATTGATGGTACCAATACTCCACAATTGACAAGATCGTAAATATGGCATGGAAATGGGTCGGCTGCAGTTCTATGGATACAGTAAGTATATATGCGGGGGAGGAATGGCACTCTTCATACAATTTATACGCACACATTCACCTGAATTGATTCTTTCCGTTGTACAGCATAAACAGCTTATACCATGCAGTTGGTTCTAAACCACTGCTCTTTTGACCGCCCTTGCTGCAGTATGTATGCGAACATGAATATATACCATTCATAACATTTCTATTTCTATCCAACTTGATCAAGTTTCTAATTCTAATAAATCACCTGAAGAAGGGCAAAACAGGCCCGAAAGCTAATGAAATAAAAACCCAATCAAATATCAATATTTGGGATTTTTCCGAACCTCTCTAGCAACCAAAAGACAACTACCCGCGATTCCTAATTTAAAAGCGACGACCATACAACTTCGCTAATTCTAATAAAATCTATATAGAAAGTATGCAGTTTATAACAATGTGATATCTGATATATGAAAATTAAAATGTTAAATAAAACGCAATGGATGTTAGAAATGTATCAATATAATCCCAGTAAATACATATTCCAGAAACCTGAGTTTTTTTGGAAAGTCTTTCTTTGAATTTAATAGAATAAACCGATCAATGCTATCACCACCAAATGAACAGTTGTTTTCCCACACATTGTCTCTATTCGCGTAAATTCATGTTTAACAATACCAAAAAGGTTGAAGTATCTCCAGCTCGATGAGAAAAGGGATTGGCAGCCATCTGTTCTGCTGATTCAATAGTCGACAATATACTTAACATGACAATGCATATGTTTTCATTCAATAAACATAAGTAACAGTTTGCACATGTGTTGCTGTTGAATGAGAGGAAAAGATAACGTTTGATAACTTTAGTAATTTAACACATAATTATAAAACAATTTATACAATTCTCCAAAGCGAGTTATTGATTTGAAATTATTTGATCCGTTGCACAGTTGTATTGTCGTTATTATACATCATGGTTTATTACTTGTTGCGCGTCTAGATGATCAATTCATTTCTTTTCTTAATTATTTTTGTCAATAAAGCAGCAACATTATAAGGTTTACTAATGGTTTAAGAGCAATTAAAGGACAACTATGAATACTTGAACTTAGTCTTTTGGCTATTTTAATGCAAACGAAAGTACATCTACAACCAGCAGAACTGGCGTGATGCGGATACAGTATGATCAATATCAACAGAAAAATATTGTTTGAAAATGGTATACCAAAATAGGAGATCGTATATATATGGAATACAAGTAAGAAAATGTGGGATAATTGTACCTGCACATATTTTCCTCTATACCATGAACATGGTTTTACAATTTCTCCATTATACGCGAGGGATATAATTATATCGGATCGGTTACAGGAAAATGAGTCACAAGTCGCAAAATTGATATTTTCCAAAATGGTTTTATTCACTAGAATAGAATAGAATCTGCTTTCATTTGTGGGGTTGCTTAACTCTTTTCGTAGCATAACTACATATACCAAATTTCAAGAGTGTATATCTAATATATTCATGCATTTCTAAGGTCATCTTATATAATATATATTCAGCTACTTTAATAATAAATGTCCACCCAGAAATATTACAAACTTTTCTATTCAAAATAAAAATATCAAACTTAAGATATAAAAATACTTATTAGATGTCCTACTGTTTACCATCATTGAAATCGGCTTGATCTTATCTTTTTGAATATGGCAATATCTCAAAATATATTATTGGCGACTTGTAACTCATTTTCCAGAAACACATCACTTTATTTTCTTCTATACTTTCTCCACAATTTATCCAATATACCGGAGGGGATATAATTACATTACACCATGCATAGCCCCTCCACAGGGTGACGGGGTAATTTATAAACATTTTACTCTGCCAATGATTGTTATTTGACCAGAATATTGATGGTTTTAATTGTTTAATCCAACAACAGAACCAACACTATATGGGTCAGACTTTCAGAAAATGTACAATTGGCAGCTGTACACATTTAGTAAATTCTGCTAAATTAGGCTGCAATTTAGTCAATACTAGGTAAATTCGAGTATATTCGGCATTGCATTGATTCTAGCAATCTGTCTGGTTAGGTTGAACTGTATTTTGAACTTTATTTTTGTCTAAAATTTGGGTTATTTGAGAAGATTGGCGAAGTTGAATCGTACATTTTCTGAAGATCTGACCCATATGTATGTACAGCTGCACTTAGTATACTATGGTTTCCATTGACCTAATTCCAATGCAGGCGACCTTTTAAAATAAAATGTTTAATGCAATGTGGGGTACAGTGAAATGAATGGTGTATGCTAAATCGACTCAAACTATTTTCTCAATTACTTGATGGGAAAAAATACCACGACCCACAATGTTTTGGTATCTTGCTTTTTATTTTGACATTCATTGGTACTTAACTATAGTGTATCATTAATTTATTTCTTTGGGCCATGGAATGGGAGATTCGAAAATCGAAAATGAAGAGAAATCGGTATCTCCTCTGTTTTCCCTCACGAATTCATGCCTTTTTCTCGATTTTTATTATTATCTGATTTTTGCAGTTCTACAGTGGCAATTCGGTGTTAAAAGAATTGAGTGTTTTGTCTCTTCATACATCGATTAAATTTAGGTAGTGCTATCCTATATAACAGCTTCATTTTTTTCAGATTTCTTAAAGTTTATCAAAATAAGGTGAATGAAAATAGTGGGTTCTGGTGATCTGGTTTTGCACCAAGAAGGACCGGCACAAATTATTTAATATTCTATCTTTGGGATTTTCGGATGGGATGTGAATGAATGGACCACAAAATAAATCGTTTTAACGGAGAATAGATGGTAATGAACTAGATTTAAACCATTATTGTACATTTTTTCATCTGTGAAATACTAATATATAAAACATTTGTTTAGGCTATCAAAACGATTGTTTTCATTTTTAGTCCAGATTCACATTTAAGATCGCTCGATCTAAAGATTATTTAATCAATGAACTATATATGACCAGATAATTAAGTTTTTCCCCGATTGCATACATGAGTTGTATGCATTCCTCTTTCCTTCATTGGACAACATAGCATTGACTCATTATATTCAGATCCCGCTGAAATATGGCTACCAATGTCTTTATGCTGGAGAATATGAATTACCCATGCGCTCTGGCTGCATGCGTAGTTGGGTGAAGTCGCCAGAAAATATACAATTCACCTTCACCAATTCTTTCAAACAACCCAAATTTCAGATGAAAATAAAGCTCAAAATACAGTTCAATCTAACCAAACAGGTTGCTAGAATCAATGCAATGCCGAATATACTAGAATTTACCTAGTATTGACCAAATTGCAGCTTCATTTAGCAGAATTTACTAAATGTGTACAGCTGCCAATCGTACATTTTCTGAACATCTGACCCAGCTGCTGTGGATCCAAAAGGCTTATTGAAGAAATGATTAATTGCTGTCAACATCCCGTGAGTATAAATTAGTGACCTCTTATTGAACAAAAGCCCAAGAAGCTCAAAAAGGACAGGCAAGGAAGCTGCTGTATTGAGGAGAGGGATTTGTAAGAGCCCACGTTACCATTAACGCCCATCAACTCTAGAGATGCCATTAGTGAGATAATGTGCATTTTTTGTTTTATGTTTAAACGCCCCCATTGCAATTCGAGCAACCACTGTTAATAGTCCCGCCCTCGCACCAGGGAAACTTGTAGCCTACTATTGGTTCTGAAAATAAAGCATTTAACATTCCCCAGAATTCAGTAGAGTCTAATTCAGGGGCATTGTTATGTCTGTTTAACAGTTTTATATACAGGGGCCGGTGTACATGTTATGCAGAAAATCGTCCTCTAATTCGGCTAGAATCAATTCTTTTTTGAAAATTCTGCAGAGCTCTAAATACGATTCGAGTATGATTCAACATGTCATGTGTGTAATTCAATTCAATTCAATTCAAAGCATTTTTTATTTATACGAAAAAGGTGTTCAAAAAGGAGCCCCGTATCTGAAAGGTGACTTCCAGGTCTTCCAACGGGTTCCTGACTAGTTGAGTGCATTGCAAAAGAGTCAAGATCAATGTTAAATCGAAAAATTCTTTTTTTTAATCGAAAAATTCAATGCATTCCACATCAGGTATTCACTATAAAATCACCATACATTTAAATATTCAAATTAAAAGAACTCATTTTACTCAGAAATGTCTGAGTCCATTATCATTCGTAGGGTGGAGATATCGTTTAACTCTTCAAAGACATCGATCCAGTCTTGGCCCAAAGATGAGAGAGTCCCTTCAAACGGAGGGAAAGCCTCTCGCCACAAACCGCCAAGTGCCATTACAACTCCTTTAAGACCACACAATGTCATTTTAATCCCATCAGAACGCCTAGTCCTAGGCAAGGAATCCGATTAGCGAAGTAGGCGTCCAATCACTGACATACCATTCTTATCTGATCTGAGGGTTTGGGCCTGGACTGGATCAATTAAGTTTAAATCATAGCATTTGTGTCTCCCTCTAGAGTAAGTACATGGTACTGCTAGTCTCAGTATCTATGACTATTAAACGCTGTCTAGTGTCAAGGGACAGCTTAATACTCGACACTTTTACTCACACAATAAATAACAATTTTATTATGCTAGTGAGGAATTATTTAATTCCCTTTACTACCCTGTTCCTTGGCTATGGTTCTCATAGTTTTACCTGAGCATGGACGTCTTGAACTTGAAGGTCTGCCAGAAAATATAACTATACATTTTCTATGATTAAGCCTAGTCCACTAAGCCGATTCTCATGCGATTTTGCGCCGCGGAGGACTCTTTTCCACTATAGATTCTGTGAGAATCACCTGAGAATCGGCAGGCCCTATATGGATAAATTCCGGGAAATGAATTGAATGATCAAACATGTGTATCTGTCATTAAAACATATTGGATCTTACACACTATAGCTAGGACTTATTCCCAATTATACTTGAAAACTATGATCCAAATGTGATATGTTTCAGGAAAATGAGTCACAAGTCGCAAAATTGAAGTGTTTTTATCACAAGATCACATTATTGGATTGTTCTCATTTTTAGAGGGTTTATCCCTTATAGCTATATCAATCGATGTATCAAATTTCGGGACAATTGATGCCATACATACTTTCGTTTTAAAGGTCCTCATATGGACTACATTTAGTTACTTTACAGAAATATTGGAAACTTTTTTTTTCAAAAACGAAAATATCAAACTTAAAATCTAGAAATACTTATTAGATTATTAGACTGTTGACTATCATTGGAATCGGCTTGATCTCATCTTTTCAGATATAATGGTACCGTATCTCAAAATCTATTTTTTGCGACTTATGACTCATTTTCCTGAAACACATCACAAATGGTAGTCTATTGACGTAGGATACCCATCACAAGTGCGAGAAGGACGACAAGCAAATTTAACCTCAGAAATAAAATAAAATAGGCAGATACGATAAAACAAGATCAGAAATTCAATGCAGATGTAATCTAGTTAACATTGCACAAACACACCAATTCATAACCCACAAACCTCAAGATTGAAGGCGGAGATGTTATAACAGAAGGCGGAAAATACATTGTTTATCCGCTTGGGGCATATTAACAAAACATTGCTTCCAATAGCTCGCTAGATAGGCGACATAATTTATAGGGGAATGTGACCAACATCTTTTTCCTCCTAGACAAAAATATGTCCAGGTACCACTGCGCATGTCTGTTACAGTGCATGCTGGGGTAGATTCAGTAACAATTCCATTCTGAACAAGGAATCTGTTCTATAGATTTTACACTGACATACAAGACCCAGAATTCCATGCGAATCAAGATTCAAGATGGCGGACATGCAAGTCCCCTATTCATTGCCAGGATAAACAGAGATAAAAGCTATGAGAATAAATAGGGGTTTTGCATAGCCGCCATTTTGAATCTTGACTCACATGGAATTATGGGACTACTGGTACATCCTAAAACCTGTAGAAAACTTGTCATGATCAGCATGGGATATTTATCGGTGCTCAAATGCCAATATATATGTGATATGCATGTTTCCATGACAAAAGTCACCATCTTTCCCATCATGCATTAGGTTTTCATAGATCATTTTTACAAGCTCTGATATTGTTGAAAACATTCTTGCAATTTTGGATAAAAATTTTGCCAAAAATATGCATGCCAGATTTCAACAGAATCCATCCCAGCATGCACTCTAACAGACATGCGCAGTGAGACATGCAAATCCGCTATTCGTGATATCATTGAGAGTTCAAAGTCGAGTCAATTTAATGCCATAGATCCTGCAGGTTATCAGGGAAACATTCGGTGGTAATTACAATCCCCCTATTGGTAGTTAATGGGTATTGCTGGTCGCGGTCACATGTTATCACAAGGGATTTGATATCGCCTGGAGAAGGAAAGGAGAGTGCCAGATTGGAGGTAGAATTAGCATGGGATCTTCCTAGGTGGAGCGGGGGGGGGATCTTGTATAACCCCCCAGCCGTTCCTAACATCCTTTTATATTCATCAAAACAACGGCTTAGTTTCGATTATATTGAGCAAAATCGAGTCTAAATCTCCTATTTATAAATTCCCAACTTGTTAGTGTCCAAACGTGTGGAGGAAAAAATCATGTACTTGATTATGCGTTTTTTCTGTAACTGTATTAAATGATGTGGCCAGTAAAACATCTCAAACAAATTGGAAAGAAATAATATATTATGATGGTACAATTGTGAATAATAATAATCGGAATGTGACACAAAAAAAACAGGCCAATATATATAGGGCACGAATATATCCCAATTCTCTCGATTGACTGGTATCATGTGACAATTTTTGACAACTATTATTCAAGTGTATCAATTTATCGTATATATTATGTTACTGCTCCATACGAATATTTTCCAATTTCCAACCCTATCATGCCATCTACCTTTACAGTCAGGTTCAGAAGGCAGTTTTGGACCCCTAAGTTTTAGGTGTCATTAACACGTTTAGCCTTAGTCTTAGCCTTGTGGTTAAGCTTATCGCTGGATGTGAAATCGAGGAATGTGGCCGTCTGGATCTGACTGTTTAGCACCCCCCCCCCCCCCTTTTCCCGCAACATAAACTTCCTCTGGCGCCTCCGATTCATCACAGATAAGGATTTATAACATGCTGCCATTGTTAGACGTGAAACAATGAAGTTTTACTCATTGTTAATATTTCTAATATTTACATTCGTGATACAAACTGCATGCAGGGGATTTATTACAAAGCTCTTCACGCCGGCACCAGGAAATGGATGCTATCTCCGTTTCGGTAGGTTAACGAAATTTATCTCTCAACAACAAAATTTTGAATCTAGATTCTAGGTAAAGGTATGGTAGTGTCACTAGAAATAACACATGTCGGAATATGTTGAAACTTCTGTTATAAAGCTATCCTAAACAACTAAACAATGGTATAGGAACTGTCTTATATAGTAAAGGTTTGTTTCAATAAATTCCACTTTAATACACACGATATTTCTTTCGTAGATTTTAGGATGTTTCTCCTGAGAAAATATGATTTATTTGGGGACACCAGTACATAACTAGGAAGAGAATATTGTGGATAATTGCCCTTGCTATAATAGTGTACAAAGCTTAATACTATTTTGTCTCTTAAATGTTATCCTATACTTAAAACAATACAATAAACATCCTATATTTCATCGTACATCAGGCACTACATCAGACGGTCGTATAAAAAACATTTTATCGTACGATTTCCTCTCATTCTACGATTTGGGATCTAGGCTATAGCAGTGTTTCTGCCAAAAAGTATTTCAAATGCTGGTTTCATATGAAACCTACAAATAATATAAACCGCATAATAAAATAATATAAAGACCATGAATAATAAAGACCATACCAATGAGACTTGAAAAGGCAATTTTTGCGTGACTGTGTACATCACTACTTCTACATTCTACAGCTGAGAAATAAAGCAGAATATCCATGAGATATTGTCATTGCAGCACCTTTGCGACCATAAGCAATGATTTATTCCTGGGCAAACATTGGTCACAAGCAACCTGAGGGTAATAGCAAACGCTGGCGTAATCACGACTTAATTGCCCGGCTGAATTGACCAATTAAGTGAAAATAATCAACACTTTCTTCCACCTCGTTAATTCCTAAGCAAAGCCAATATCTTTGCCGGATCACACTCGAGCCAGAGCTTTTAGTAAACTTTATGGACACATTAGCACATGGCGCTATGTTATATTCTATAGATCTGCATCTCATTCATAGCGTTTTCAATATTTCTGAAGGTAGGAAGCATTCCTCAATAGACCAAGACACCAGATGAGTGGTTTTTTGATTGTTTTTATTTTTCATTTTTTAATATTCAAAGGATAAACATATTATAACAGGAATTGGATGTGGTATTTTACAAAATTCGCTTGTGGATCTTTTAAATTGAAAATTTCTGTTTAAAAATGAGTGTAATAAATATATATATAGACACTGTGGCCACACCAATCAGAAAAACCGCTTTACCTCATTACATATGGCGAATGTAATTAAAGGGGGACATTGTTTACATGTGTGTTTCAGTATATACCTCTGAAATGTATGAAAATGATCATCAGAGATCATAATCAATACTAGATCATAAGGGTCACATTTTCAGAAAATGTACAATTGGCAGCTGTACACATTTAGTAAATTCTGCTAAATTAGGCTGCAATTTGGTCAATACTAGATAAATTTGAGTATATTCGGCATTGTATTGATTCTAGCAATCTGTTTGGCTAGGTTGAACTGTATTTTGAACCTAATTTTCGTCTGAAATTTGGGTTATTTGAGAAGATTAGCGAAGTTGAATTGTACATTTTCTGAAAATCTGACCCATAAGGATCTCATCGTTATTGTCATTATGACTGATTTGAAGATAAAACACATGATGATGAGTGTAAAGCGACTGAATGATTTCTGGGCCACACAAACACGTTACGGGCATCTTCCCCAAACAACAATAAAAACATTTCCACACTCTTTAAATTAAAGTTATTACTGTATTTCTTTGTGTTGTAAGCCTCAACAAACACATAAATAAGCAATGAAAAGGTCGTTAAAACCTAAAAGACGTTTATGAACTGAAACCTCCGAACCCCACTTTACCTCATCATATGGGTGAAATCGCCAGAAAATGTACAATTCACCTTCACCAATCCTCTCAAATAACCCAAGTTTCAGACGAAAATATAGTTCAAAATACAGTTCAACCTAACCAGACACATTACTAGAATCAGTACAATGCCGAATATATATACTTGAATTTACCTAGTATCGACCAAATTGCAGCCTTATTTAGCAGAATTTACTAAATGTGTACAACTGCCAATTGTACATATTCTGAAAATTTGACCCAAGTAGGTGTGGGCACAGTGATAGAGAGAACTGAATGGGGTGACGGTGAGAAAGCTGCGCAATGTTGGAGGTGTTGGTATATACGAGGGCATAGCCGAGGCCGAATGCATTCCTCAGACTGAAACGAGGAGCAAAAACTTTGAGACTATTACACAAATCTCAACTGATTTCATTCGGGTTATATTTTTCAAAGCACTCTCACTCCCAGGAGCGACTTTCGTTTTGCCCTGAACATACTCTATTGTTGTAGGGTTTTATATGGAAGTATGAAAATTAAAGGAATATCAGTCACCAATTGTCATCAGTTTAACATAATGGATGATGATGGTGGAAATGAGAATGATTAATGACAGAATTTTTATTGTATATTTTCTATATTATGTGGGTGAGTTGAATGGTGGATACATAGCCAATAGCACAAGATATTGGAATTTCAATATTTATTTTGTCCAATAAAGAGAATAAAGTGACACACTTCAGAGGGTGTACTCTAAGTATAGTTCTTTTAAGTAACATTTTGATTTGGGTGTTGTCCTAACTTTTGCTTGGGTTAGATGTTGGTTTGTTCCACATTTTTGCTATGGTATATATACGAGGGATTTTCGATCAATTTCGGTTCTGAGTATGATATTTTCCATGACTGGTGCCTCCGTGAATCTTGTACATAATATTGTCCGATACAGCAGAACATAAATAGGCTATAATATATGATCAATGGTTGTTTCGATTTCCTGATCAGTATAATAGTGCCCTTATTGATATTATCTATTATCTAATTTTGCTAACAAGATTTTTGCATATTCTGGTTATTGTCAATAGTTATGCCTAAATATATATATTCTTTTACCTGATGTACTTTTTTGATTCCCTATAAAGATAGATACAGCTATTCTCTTTGTTCGCTGTCTGGTGTTTATCAATATTACCTAAAAAATATCTATCAGTACCTAAGGCTGCGTTTCCACTGGCTCGCTCTTTTGGACCGCTCTTCATCCGCTCTTTTATTTTCCGAGAGCGCCTAACAAGCGAAGTGAGAGCGAAACCAGAGCGGTCTAATAGATTCAGTAACTACGCTCTCTATACGCTCTTAAAAACTGCTATTTGCGCTTCTTTTTGACGTTGCGCTCATATCTGCTGTGTTTGATTTGAGCGCAGCAACACAACGCTCTTTCTGCCTGTTAAAGTAGCGGACTAAGAGCGCAGTGAGAGCGCACTAACGCATTTGCTATAGATTTCATACAGGAAACAAGCGGAGCAGTAGAATCGCTCTGCGCTTGTATTGTGCTAAAAATATTAGCGGATGAAGAGCGGATGACAAGCGCACTATAAACAAGCGCAGCAAGAGCGAGCCATGAGCACATATATAAGCGAACCAGTGGAATCGGACCTTTACACTGTTGGCACCATTCATGACATTTTGGTCATAAGGGCGTAGTCCTCTAAGCCGATTCACATGCGATTTTGCGTCGCTGAGGGCTCTTTTCCACTAAATTATGTGAGAATCGCATGAGAATCGGCTTAGTGGACCAGGCCCTATAGGGTCTTCCACATTAAATTTCGGCGATTTGTATCGCTGTAGCGTGAGATTACATTTAAAGTAGACTGTGAGCTGTGGCAATCTAATCGCATGATGTGATTAATATAAGACCGTTCTTTATACATACAGGAAGTAGAAATACATATGGATGAATCAGCTATTTATAAACTATGGCACTTATTTGATGGTGTCCTTGAAACATACATGTGGGTCAGATTTTCAGAAAATGTAAAATTGGCAGCGGTACACATTTAGTAAACTCGTCAAAATTTGGCTGCAATTTGGTCAATACTATGTAAATTCGAGTATATTCAGCAGTGCAGTGATGGTATCTGTTTGGTTAGGTTAAACTGTATTTTGAACTTTATTTTCGTCTAAAATTTGAGTTATTTGAGAAGATTGGCAAAGTTGAATTGTAAATTTTCTGAAAATCTCACCCATGTATCGAATCAAATCCATGTGGTTGTGTTATGGGTATATAAATTCCATGTATATGACCATTGCATGTATTCGAAACAGCCAACACAGTCCAGGCCCAAACCCTGAGATCAGATAAGAATGGTATGTGAGTTATTGGACGCCTACTTCGCTAATCGGTTTCCTGGCCTAGGACTATGCGTTCTAATGGGATTATAATGACATTTTGCGGTCTTAATGGAATTATAATGGCAGTTTGCGGTTTGAGGCAAGAGGTTTTTCCTCTGTTTGAAGGGACTATCTGAGCTTTGGGCCTGGACTGAACATGCAAAGCGCATGCATGATTTTGGTACGATGAATACAACCATGACAATCAATGGCCTCTTATCGTATGTGGCCTAATAATAAAACCCTCTTGCCTCCACCCAACCCGACAAATATATCTTCTATTGCCACCAAGCTTATTCTTGGAACCAGTCAAGCGCTCTTATAGATCCGATCATATCTACTGGGCCTCAAGTAGTAAATGGCTATTTAAACTATACCAATGACTTAGACTAGCATATTAATCAATCAAGCACCTAATCACCCAACACTTAAAACTACTGTTAGGCAATGTGGTACGTTAGTGCCGCATTGAAGCAGGTTTAGTTCGAATAAAAAAAGTCAGTCATGTTATATACAGGCAGCAGGGGGAAGTTGTGGCACTTCATTGGCCTTGCACGTTTTTGTAGGAAGTTGTGGGGGAACCGATCGTAGGCGAGTTGTGGGGGAACCGATCGTAGGCGAGTTGTGGGGGAACCGATCGTAGGCGAGAGGGGCAACTTAAGTTGGGGAATACCCAGAGCTTGCAGGAACCCGTATACAGAAAGGCAACAACTTTGTGCAAAGCGTTTACTCGAGTTCGACGAAAGTTGCAGAAATTCGAGTAAAATATTCAAGGGTTTGCAGAACCTCTGTTACCATCGCAAGATCTCTGACCACCCGTTCGTTCCGTGACTTGTATCCATACGTTTAGTGGCTTATACCAACCCATACTCACACTGGGTCATCCATCTTCCTATCCAACTGGAATATATACACGATAAATAGCCGTTAATTCAACTTTAACATCATGCATGAAGGCTTCAACTGGTTAAAAGCACCCATTGTACGGCGGTAAGCCGCATTGGTCGCATGGTTAACTCCACAGAATGTAACTGGGTGAGATTTTCAGAAAAATGTACAATTCAACTTCGCCAATCTTCTCATTTTTGACGTAAATGATTTTCAAAATACAGTCTAACCTAACCAAACAGATTGCTAGAATCAATGCCATGCCAAATATACTTGAATTTACCTAGTATTGACCAAATTGTAGTCTAATTTTGAAGAATTTACTAAATGTGTACAGCTGGCAATTGTGCATTTTCTTAAAATCTGACCCATCTATATTTGATCTGTTTGCTGCAATATCAACGCAGCCACTGCAAGCAGCAGTCGTATACAATCCAAGAAGCTGGACGTATAATTAGGGGCAATACCCGTAAACCAAACACGCTTTGTTGAAAACTGCATAGGATTAAATATAACAAGAGTACGAGTCAGTGAATCTAAAGGTCTACATGCGTGGAAAGCTATGGAATTCTTTACTGGAAAAGATGGGAAATAGTCGCCACAAATATGTGTAGTTCAGACATGGCATAGCAAGGAACTATAAGCAAATACTTTTGTTCGGGAAGAAGCAGCTTACTAAGATTAATTGAACGTTAATGTGGCGGGAATAATGCTCATCTCCTTATCGGATTAACGGAAGACCTCGAAACGATATAAACTTATAAAATTGCACAAGATTTCTTCTACGCATATATATGAACGGTATCATATACAAAGGATATTGCGGCGTACATATACATATTTCTCACGATTCTTATCACGTTTAAAAGTATTTTAAGTTACGTCTTGATGTATTCAAAATGGAATTACCAATTTAAATTTACGAAGGAAGAGCTTTCCCAGAGCCTTTGAAGTCCAGATCCCTCCAGACTTCAGAACCTGCGACATGCATACCCTAAGCTACCCTAACCCCATTGTACACTGGGAGTCGAACCAAATTCAAATAGCCAAAGCCAAAGCTCATCGTGTATACACTAAAACGCTGAATAGTTCGCAATCACTTCACAAACTAATCGACTCCACGTCTTGTGAGTACAATGTACGAGGCAAAATATTTCAGTCTATACACACTTTGATGTGACAGTAACGCAAAGATACAAAGCTTCAAATGGAAATCTTTTAGCCTTGTATTGCTGCTTGCAAAAACAATGGCAGACTCGTGAAAGAATCTTGGATAAATATGAAATGTTTGAAGTGATGTGGTGAATAGTTTGTAGAGAGAAGGAGCTATAAGAACTGGTATTAACAGCCAGTCAAGGCACCTCAAGTGTCTGCTAATATTTTGCTCACTTAGAACCCAGCATAAATAAAGCAAGTTCTAGTTCTGAGCATATATATATGAGGAGGAGAGGAAGGAGAGAGAGGGAGTGAGAAAGGTATGGAGCGATAGTGCGAAGTTTTGTATCAAACCTGACCGGACGTAAATAGTGCATGCTATGGAACTCAAAAAACAACTTTAAAACAACATTGTTTTTTTCCTACAGGAATGGAAATGACTTCTACTTTATCTGTGAGTGTCATCCAGGCTATTCTACAACACTGAAATGCCTAATTTAAAGGAAGAAAAATGAAATTCTATGGAGAAAAAAAAGGTGACACTACATTTTCTGGATATCTGGAGTTTTTGGATATCTGGAGTTCCTTTTATATCTGGAGTTTCTGGAATTTCTGGATATCTGACTTTCGCTAGTCCATGATTTCCATATAAAATCTACCGGAGGATACTTTGTATTTAGAATTAGGGAATGGGAGTAAGTTCAATTAATGATTGGCAAGATTACCACCATAATACACAACCACTGGGCTTGATGCCCATGTAAGGTCGCGTATGGACTGTTGACATAAATGGGTTTATCCACGGTGGTTTAATGCCTTTCAAACCTCTACTATAGAAAAGGTATTTAATAACGCAACCCTCGGATATTAGCTGGCAGCAGATCGGGGTTCGATATCATTGGAACTAAATGACTGACATGGTGTTCCCAATGGGGCTAATCGGTTATGGACCCAAACAATCTGCGATGGCAGTCAATAAACGATGGCAGTATACTTCCGCGACTAGTTACACGTTAACTAATTTCAATCTATGCGATATCGATGTACAGAGATAAAAACCAGGACACAGAGATTAGTTCTCAATGAGAACATCATATCCAGTAGAGCACAAAGTACTCTCCAGCGTTGGTTCATCACATTATTTCATTCATTGGAAGTGAATTTACGTATATGTTATACAATTGCCAATTGAACAGTCAGTGGATATTTTTCATTGCCGGCGATTGGTACATGATATGCAATAACTCTGCCAGGAAATTCTTTCCGAGAGAGGATTTTAAATTTCTGAAGATACCATGGACCATAAATATGGATAACTCCTATATATATTATTGTTACAGGGCACATTCCCATGAGGATGTGAATGACAGGCATTTTTATGCGATGTCAATAATTATTATCTTTAAATAATTATTGGTGAATTGGTGAGGAAGGTGTCGTCCTGGAGTGTGTGAATCTCTGAGAGTAAATTAAACACAAATAACCATGCCGCGTCTAAAGCTGTCGTTAATAATCAATCCGCGGGGGGAGCTGGCGTATACTGGGAGGAGCATGGACACTCAGGTGAGAACACAATCTTAATTTGGAAATGTTTTTGTGTGTGTTTTTTTAAAAGAAAAATCTTATTTCGTCGGATATTTTTTTCCAACACCGGATTCAATCAGATTATTCAATCTGTCAACAAAATCGTTTCCTCGGAGCGGACAATATTTAGATTACATCTGATCCTTTCGACTCATCCGTGTTTAAAGTCATCATGTATTTTAGTTCATTGACCCCAAATTTGATTAAAAAGACCATTGTTGTATAATATTAAGTAACAATTCTCTTTCTTCCTTCCTTAGAAGTTTACTAAAATGCAAAAGAATAGAAAAATAACTTCTGTTTTTTGTCTTATCTTGTCTCGGACTATTTCTAGAGAAAAGTTTTGATTCCTGTTGTAAATGTTTTAGTTTAAATATGTTTATTCGGTACTAACAAGGATGCCTTTCTCAGTTAATCCTACATACAATAATACAAAAATACTAAATCATATATAAACATAATTGTTTTTATTTCTGCCATAAACATGCCCATTTTTTAACAAAGAAAAAGGTATCTCACTCTCTTTGGCAGCTCTTCCATATGGCTGAAATCGCCAGAAAATGTACAATTCACCTTCACCAATCCTCTCAGACAATAACCCAAATTAAAGACAAAAATAAGGTTCAAAATTCAGTCCAACTTAACCAAACAGATTGTTTGAATTAAGGCAATATCACATATACTCAGGTATAGCTAGTCTTGACCAGTTCTCAGTCTAATTTAACAAAATTAACAAAATATGTAGATCTGCCGATTGTACATTTCCTGAAGGTCTGACCCATATGTGATGTGTTTCAGGAAAATGAGTCATAAGTCGCAAAATTGATATTTTTCAAAGTGTTTTTTTCACAAGATCACACTATTGGAATGTTCTGATTTTTGGGGAGCTGATCACTTATAGCTATACCGATCAATGTATCAAATTCCAGGACAATCTATGTAATATATCCTTTAGTTTTAAAGGTACTCATATGGACTACATTTGGTTACTTTACTGTTTATTGACCCCCAGAAATATTGGAAACTTTTTTTCAAAAACGAAAATATCAAACTTAAAATCTAGAAATACTTATACGATTATTAGACTGTTTACTATCATTGGAATCAGCTTGATCTCATCTTTTCAAATATAATGGTATCTCAAAATCTATTTTTTGCGACTTATGACTCATTTTCCTGAAACACATCACATATGTACCTGAAATAATAACAATTAACAATAATAGATATGCGTCGTGAAGACGACCTGTACATAGACAAAGTTTACCTATTTTGTTATCTTCATCTTTACATAAAAGTTTTACAAGACTTACAAGCTTGAAAAGTTTCTCAACAAATGACATAATGTGATGTGTTGCAGGAAAATGAGACACAAGTCGCAAAAAATAGATTTTGAGATATCATCATATTTGACAAGATGAGATCAAGTCGATTCTAATGATGGTAAACGTCACCTATACGTTACTCTCATTGTAGAAAGTACTTTCTGTGGAATTCTACAATTGTTAGAAAGTATTTTCTGGTGAATTCCGCAATTTAGACCTAGTATCTTGATCTCACAGTAACAAAGAATGGCGGGAACCAAGTAATAATACATTTGTAGATTCACCATCCCAGTGACATTTTGTCAGAATTGCACCAAAGTATCAGTTTTTCCCCCATCCCAGGAAATTACTCTTTTTAGATACTGTGGGCGGATCTCATTTCAATCTGTAAGGGAACACGTGGTGTGATATTTTGAATAAGGATTGCAGTGACTTGCAATTCTGCCTTCGGCTTGTATTAACGCTGGCTTTCTTGGGATTAATATAGTTCGTTCCGTAGCCGCTGGGCGTCATTATCGTCTGCACGCGAATGTGCTAAGGCCAAACGACAATTGGAGGCATGGGCGAGAGATGTATGCACTAAAATGTGCTGAATAACTATTGTTAACTTTCTTTCGTGGCAAAAAGAAAACCAATTAGGCCTAGGTTTTATGTTTATTTGTGAAATATGATATCCATCGTCTTACGCATGGACTTGACAGGTTTTAAAGAGAGACTTTATGAAAAAAAATATCTTACGTCTCTATTTATTCCTAACGAATATAAATCGTTTAAGTATCCAAATGGGAAGTTTTCTCATAGCAATATAATATATATGAAGAACCTATACTAGCATTTTGATTTTATTGCAATGACCTATCAAAAATAATTCCATTTGGAACCGTTTCCTGACAAACCAAATTCAGGAACTTAAAAGACAATAATTAAATAAAAGCCTTTATCAAAACAAGTTAAATAAATAAAATAAGGCAATATATTTAGACAGGATGAAAAATGATTGAAAAAAAAATAGAATACATTGCAACTTTGCTACATATATAAGTATTTTTATTTCCAACTTTGCAAATACAGTTACATAGAAAAAGGTCATGTCACTTGCTGTGCGAAAATAGATCTTCCAAGAGCGCCTTGAATTGGTGTTATAATTTAAGACATCTAATACTTGATGCTTAGTTTTTGATCTTATCACATCTAGAATCGATCTTTTCATCCGAAAGTTGGACAAATAATATCAGAATAGCATTGGGTATGTGGCATTAAACTGAAGGTGTCATAAAATCCATGGGAGATCGACATGAAAGCCAGAACCACACACTCGTGGGAAAATCCATTAAACATAGAATACAACAACTTAGTTGGTACAGGTATTATTTATACAGCTTATTCCTTTTCCTTTTCAAATCTGAGAAGTTATCGTTACAAGCAGCGACACGTGTGTACACGTAGAGTGAACCCATTAATGATATTATACCATAAATACATGTGATTATTCCTTATCCTATCATTTACCAATCCAATTAGTTTCCGCTTATGTGGGCGATGAGAAAGATCTAATGATTAAATGGATTTTGGTCAATCGCAACAGCGGGATTGCACTTGCTTCTTTTATATACATCAGAGAGGTCCCCTCGGTGCGCTGGAAGTGTATGGAATTCATGTTATGATCGATTTTATTTGGGTTTTTTTGTGTGCTACTCGCGCGACAGAAAACCTTTCATGATATTTATTCCTCGAAGATGTTCATTAAGCATATATTCCACAAATTGTGAGTTAGAGTTGACTAAGTCCTTACTTATGCAATTGAAATAAAAGGTCTAAACTGCGATAATGCAGGCGGTCTTTTTGTATTGTAATTATTATAATATACATGTATACTGAAATTCTATTTCTGTAATTGAGTATATGTACAATATTACACACGCGACAGAGAACTTGAAATGATGCAATGGAAATGATAGGTTTAAATTGCCTCATCTCATCTCATAAATAGGAAACACTTCATAAGTTCAATCAAATCTCACCATATAAATCATTAGAAAGTTATATAAGCCGTTTCTTATGACGAGTAAGATGTCATATTTGTAGATAATGGTTTCGATATAATAATACTTCCCTGCTAAACATGATGTATAATAGATTTGATTTTCCAGACACAATGAAAAACCCATTTGATTTGTGAAAGTGTATCTGTTGATTTGCCTGAATAAAAACGTTGGAAAAAAATAAAAATAATGCAGGTCAATTTGGTTGAGTATATGTAATATATATTAAATCTTTATTTCTGTAATTAATTATATGTACAATACATTTAACTGTCCTAGAGCTGCGAATATTGCAGATCATCCAGACTGCCAGCAAATATAGTGTATCCACACAAACATACTTGTATAAGATTTATGCATCGGTTTTATATACAGACTTCAATATTTCAGCTAGTGATTGCCACTGACCACCCAAGTCAATTTTGCCAAATTTCTTTTGCAGTACAAACTGAAAGCGTAACTGCTACAGATTCTCTATACCGTATAGATGTAATACAATTTAAGAAATAAAAAGAATGCGAAACCTTAATACTAATGAATCATTCCCCTTCTTGACCTTCTTGACAAAGCCAGTGGCTATTACAAAGGAGCTATTAATCCTACTCAGGTATTAAATAAAAGTATAGACCATTGAGTTCAATGTATAATGGGTCAAATGTTCAGAAAATGTACAATTGGCAGCTGTACACATTTAGTAAATTCTGCTAAATTAGGCTGCAATTTGGTCAATACTAGGTAAATTCGAGAATATTCGGCATTGCATTGATTCTAGCAATCGGTTTGGTTACGTTGAACTGTATATTGAACTTTATTTTCGTCTGAAATATGAGTTATTTGAGCGGATTGGTGAAGAAGAATTATACATTTTCTAAAAATCTAACCCGTATCTAGCCAGGCCTTAAGCATTATTTGGGTCAGATTTTCAGAAAATGTACAATTCAACTTCGCCAATCTTCTCAAATAACCCAAATTTCAGGCAAAAATAAAGTTTAAAACACAGTTCAACCTAACCAAACAGATTGCTAGAATCAATGCAATGCTGAATATACTCGAATTTTCCTAGTATTGACCAAATTGCAGCCTAATTTAGCAGAGTTCAGAAGCTGTGTAGAGCTGCCAATTGTACATTTTCTGAAAATCTGACCCATTTACATAACCAAGACTGCTATCTCTATTTACAGACCTCCTCCTTAGCAAGACCAACAGTGACATCGCCAGGAGAGTTAAATATTACTTATGGTGGTAGCAAAAACAGCACGAGTACAATTACAGGCCAAAGAGCTGTGACTAGCGTTGTGAACCTAGAACAGTTTAAAGGTAGTAGAGATAGAAAAGAGCTCTGTTCAGCAAAGACATTTTACAGCAGTACTGGAGGGGATTACGGAAATGGAGCGGACACTGTTGGAAGAACGAATGGTAAAGCATTGACTAGAGAGACAAGTGCTACCACAAAGTTACATATATTTCTACCTTCTTCTTTGTCTATGTCCTCTCTAACATCGAATGATGAGACCGAAACGTTCAGATCAGCTGTAACCTGCCTTGGCTCAGCAGAAGAGAAGAGACATACATCGCTATCAAAACAGGCTTCAAGGAAGAGCAATAATGCAAAAGGATATGTTAGTAGAAATGGGAAAACCTCCCCTGGATTTGCTAATCATCAAATAATGGATCCAGGTAAGATCAAAATGGAAAGTAACTGTAATGGATATACCCAGGAGGAAGGAGGAGAAGTGGCACCTCCTACTCCGACTTCATTTTCCCTGATACCAGCAAAATTCCAAACGGAAAATTGTGCAATAGTTAGTCATAACGAAGCATCGGTCTCAGATCTTATATTGCTCAGAGATTTGTCCTTGAGGGTTGGACCCAAGTGGAAGGATGTTGCATCGGGACTAGGATTCAAACCTGAGGATGTGGCGTCTTTGGTTAAAGCCAACCCAATGTCCAAGGGTTCCGAGCTGGCCTACAGGACCCTTGCTATATGGTGGAGGAAGAGGGAAGCTTTTGATGCGAAACCTACGCTACAGAAGGTCTTCAGGGAAAACAAGTTATTGGCCGCAGAAGGTATGTCATTTTATTTGTGCCATTTACTTTACTAAATTCCATACTCATCATTAGAGATTCGTCCTTATTGCTCTTCTGGCATTACAAGATCCAGTCTTATTTTGGGGATATTTGGGTCAGATTTTCAGAAAATGTACAATTGGCAGCTCTACACATTTAGTAAATTCTGCTAAATTAGACAGCAATTTGGTCAATACTAAGTTCGAGTATATTCGGCATTGCATTGATTCTGGCAATCTGTTTGGATAGGTTGAACTGTATTTTCAACCTTATTTTCGTCTACAATTTTCTTTCTGAAAATCTGTCCCATTTATAATTATGGCGAAGGAGCCCAGTATCTTACTTTGTTTGAATTGATTTATTGATCAGTTCATTAAAGTGAATTGTTCCTCTCTTTAACAACCGAGTAATTATTGACATTGCTAAGCCGCTGTCTTACCTTATTCCATGCATGTTTACTCTTTACCCCTGGGGATTAGATTATTACCTTATTCCCTGCATGTTTACTCTCGACCCCTGGGGATTAGATCATTTGCACAGATTAAAAGATCAAATACGAAGGATCGCTTTTTAACGCTCCATTATATTTTAGGACACGATACTACACTTGTATATGGGAGATATTCATGGGAGATGAATAAATATACTCAACATCCAGAGATTTTATTCTGGTAATGGAAACATTTATAATAGAGCCCTATTTACATTTTGTGATCCACGGCAACTTTCTGAGTATATTATTCTGTGGATTTTTAAAATGCCTTTTGCTTTTTTAAGTCGAATAAAGAATTCAAACAACAACAAAACATCCATTGTTGTTGTTTGAATTCTTTATTTGACTTAGCAAAGCAAAAGGCATTGCTCTACCACCTGCTAAATCAAGGTATCTCCGATAAAAACTATTATCCGGTTGCCTTTATACGTATTCAGATGGTTGTTCTGTGACCGTTCCATGCGTATGAAACTGTTAAAAGTTCTCAGAGAGTTGTAGGTTAGATGTGTTTCTTCTACCATGGATTTTGAGCAATCCATAGCAAAATCTATAACAGTGGGAGTCCCATGACAGGTGGTATATATACGCGATGACCCATGGGACGACATGTACCTTTCCTATTTTGCTCCTTCCTAGATCTGTCCATGCACGTAAGTAATAATTGTTTAATCTGGCCCTGTCGTGCAAAACAAGTTATACTGTTGCAAAAACTACAGGACTGCTTCCCAAGTGCACATGCAGTGTCTAAATTGGCAGGCAACCAGGCAGCGATATTCATCCAAAGGATTAGGGCAAATTAGTAGTACTAGCAGATCGTGGCAGTAAGAAGCTCCAATTTGAGACCCTACTAGTACGATATGGGTCAGATTTTCAGAAAATGTACAATTGGCAGCTGTACACAATTAGTAAATTCTGCTATATTAGGCTGAAATTTGGTCAATACTAGGTAAATTCGAGTATATTCGGCATTGCATTGATTCTAGCAATCTGTTTGGTTAGGTTGAACTGTATTTTGAACTTTATATTTGTCTGAAATCTGGGTTGTTTGAGAAGATTGGTGAAGTGGAATTGTATATTTTCTGAAAATCTGAACCATATATCTTGGTTCCAAATGAACTATGTGAAAATGTACCTACCGGTGAAACATTCGCCTTTCTGTTTTTGCTATCGTTATTAATTGGGTTTAAAGTACATAAAAGAGCTATTTATCGTTGATTGACAGCTCTAGTATAAGTATAGGAAAGAGGTCGAAGCTTTGTAATTTTAGTGAATATGTCGTGGCCTTTCTATTTAGAAAGAGTACTCAGCTGAGACTTCTTACATGCTTATCCTCTAACTTTAATTATTTGTTTATAATTGACTATGATTATACACATACACATTTGGTATTAGCTTTAATCATTCACTATTTATGCAATGCTGGGACTTTGCACTCCCTTTACCCCTATTCTATATAATCTTCACCAATCATTTGGATGTAAATATATGAAAACAATTTATTACACCTATACAATTGTCTGGTCAGAAATAGCTTCCCTTTTGGAATTTGGATTGATGCAAAGTACTTTTGATCTTGTTGATTATGCATCTCATGTCCCATTATGCATCCCATCTCATGTACGGGTACGACCATAACTTGCCTTTCTGTCTCTTTCTCTCTCTATCTCTCTTCTCTATCTCTATTTCCTGGGTAAGATCATGCACTGACTCCCTCTCAGCTCTCCCGCCCTTGATATAACCAGCAATGTGTTGATAAAGGCGTAAAGCAACCAATCTCAGTCACTCACTCCCTCTCAGCTCTCCCGCCCTTGATATAACCATATTAAATGTGTTGATAAAGGCGTAAAGCAACCAATCTCACTCACTCACCCTCTTGTACAATACAACAATTGAAGCATTTGGGTTTTAGAGTTCGTTCTGGAAATCTAAAGGGGCTAGGGAACCTTTGAATAGGACAACGGATGGTTGGTCCAATGGCCCTCATAGACCAGTAAACGCACATAATAATAAGAATAATAATATATTTTTATTTCCATGTAACATTTACAGTAGTTGTCATACAGTGTAGAAGAGTAGTTGTCATACAGTGTAGAAGAGTAGTTGTCATACAGTGTAGAAGAATAGAGAAATAATAAGTAGAAGAATAGAGAAATAATAAGTAAAGTGGAATTGTTCTTACAGTACAACAGGTACAAGCACCCCCTGGTGTGGTTTAACACACTTGGCACTCTGCTCCTATAGACCATCTAGTGCCCCCCCCCAAATGGACTAATATGTACTATTTGGCACTTGAAGAAAAGCTATAGATGCACGCTGTGAGAAAAGGGAGCAATTCCTAAAGCTGCACATGATCAAGAATATATGGGTCAGATTTTCAGAAAATGTACAATTGGCAGCTGTACACATTTAGTAAATTTTGCTAAATTAGGCTGCAATTTGGTCAATACTAGGTAAACTCGAGTATATTCGGCATTGTATTGATTCTAACAATCTGTATCAGTGTATGGTTAGGTTGAACTGTATTTTGAACTTTATTTTCATCTGAAATTTAGGTTATTTGAGAAAATTGGAGAAGTTGAATTGTGCATTTTCTGAAAATCTGACCCATATATAGCCTTAATCACAAAACGGTACTGTAATACTTAAGGGATAAATCAAAACTTCTGTACGGTCTGAAGGCAATAATCCATAAGTAAATATATGTGTAGGGAACCTCAGCTTTTTTGATATATGCCATAAGTAAATTAAAGTCTTTGATTTAGTTAAATATCCATACATTGGGTTCCCGATCTATAGTGCAGACGGAACAAGTAGCACTCATCAAGTGTAAATTGGATTTGTTGCTTTATCCTCACTATTCTGAATTTGCTTAACGTAATGGCCCTTACTCAAAACACCTTTCTATACAATGTATAGGGCAAGTAATGCCTTCAGGGGATGGAAAAGAGCCTCTGAGCTTTGTTTGGGGAGTTTTGCTTTGTGTGTCGTACAAACTTACTCTGACTTATAATAGATTAATACCGACAACGGTAAATCACTTATAAATATGTATACATAGCACTGCGAGAATTACTGTATACTTTATTCTGGTTTGGCATTTGCTCGGATCGTGATCATGGAGCCAACCATATTCTCTGTGAAGCGAATTTCTCAAGGTTGGTAGGATGCTTTTGCAGGGATTAGCAGTTAACTTTATTCCTCATGGGAGCATATGGGTCAGATTCTCAGAAAATGTACAATTGGCAGCTATACACTTTTAGTAAATTCTGCTAAATTAAGCTGCAATTTGGTCAATATTAGGTAAATTCGAGTATATTAGGTGTTGCATTGATTCTAGCAGTCTGTTTGGTTAGGTTGAACTGTATTTTGAACTTTATTTTCGTCTGAAATATGAGTTATTTGAGAAGATTGGTGAAGGTGAATTGTATATTTTCTGAAAATCTGACCCTAATATGCATGGATTGGCAGTTAACTTTATTCTACGTGGGAGCATATTCCCATAGAATTTTCATTAGGACTGGTGTTAGAATGGCTCACATGGAGCATGCCCTAGCATGGTATCCACAAATGTGATAATATGCTCTAGAAGGTCTGAATCATCTATAGGTGTCCCAAATCTTCTCTGTTACAATTGTGTTCAATGATCTGTAAGCACTGCATCAGGTTTCCACCAGTGTCATGTAGTCGTATCTATGATACACCCATGATTTAGTATTGTGTCCTGAATTGGTCGTATATCCTATTGTTAGTCCCCCACATATGAGTTATGTATTCTGTCTTTCTCCTATTCTGTCTATTATTGGGTAGATTTGTAAGAAATAATTATAGGAGTGAGTGAGTGAGTGAGATTGGTTGCTTTACGCCCTTATCAACACATTTAAAATGGTTATATCAAGGGCGGGACAGCTGAGAGGGAAGCAGTTTATGATCATACCCAGGAAATAGAGATAGAGAAGAAGGGAGAGAGAGACATAGAAAAGAGACAGAAAGGCACTTTATGGTCTTACCCAGGACCACGAAATAATTATATTTGATCATGTTGATAGGACTCCAATGTATTTGCTGCATCAATGCACCATAGCTGACATGAATTTATAACTGACCAAATGGGTTCCCTTTATACATAGATTTCACTGACGTCACGGGCTGAGGAGAGCGTCGCCATTTTCATGGTCTCGTTAGATGTCTATGTATGCTCCGATACTTGAAAATGCCGTTTTCTGTCCGTTTTAACCTTTACCAGTTTTAATGTGCCTAAAGATAAACTTTCTTGATATGTTAGGTCATCTTTCTGTAGTGTGGTATTACTCAAGTATCCACCATTGTGAGGTTTATCAGCTTTGTTTTGATAACCATGCTATAGATACAAGGGAAGCACTAGCCACCAAAGATGGCGGCCAGTGGGCTTTTCCAGCCACCAGTGTGACGTCATGGGTCAGATTTTCAGAAATTGTACAATTGGCAGCTCTACACATTCAGGAAATTCTGCTAAATTAGGCTAAAAAATGAAAAATACCGGGTATATCTGAGTAAATTTTATATCGCATTGATTTAAAGTATCAGTTCTGTTATGTTAAATTGCATTTTGAAGCTCATCATTTTTTGTCTTAAATGTGGGCTATTAGAGAGAATTGGTGAAGGGGAAATGTACATTTTCTGAAAATCTGACCCATATATATGTATTTATAAGATGAATCTGCCTAGCAAGCCAAACCCAGCTCAGTTAACCTCCAAATTTCAATAATTGACTAAGTGTTGATGTATTTATTTCTCAAGCGGTCCTCATGAACAGGCACCAGTCTCAAAGGCCTGCTACTGCAGTCACTATAGGGGACCCTGCCAGCAGCACTCCTGTTCCCTCTACCAAGGGAGACAAAATGAGGGCAAGAATAACCCCAAAAACCAACCTCCAGCGTTATCTCACAAACTCTGGCAGACCCAAGACCTCCATTGTCAGGACCAAGGCTATCGGAGGAGAAGGTGAGTTTTTTTTCGTTTTTCCAAATGATTTTGATTTGATTTGAAATTTATTTGATTCAGGAAAACATATACATTTTGTATTGATGCGATATTCACAGTATAGCCTGATTCTATCCAACTTAAGGCCGGTTTTATCATTATGACAAGAGAGTTGACAATTATCATTTACTTTATACAAACAAGTAAAAGGTTTCATAGACTAAACGTCCATAAAGGTCATATTTCATAATAGATTCAAGATCGGATTCAGGTAATAACTCTAAAGGTAAGTGAGGAAGGGGATGATCTTGGTATATCGGTGTAAGCCGGTGTGGGAGTTAGTGGTCGTTGTTGGGGGTAGGAATAAGCCCGAGATGTTGTGGTTGTTATTTGTGATGTGTTTCAGGAAAATGAGTCATAAGTCGCAAAAAATAGATTTTGAGATACCATTATATTTAAAAAGAGGAGATCAAGGTGATTCCAATGATAGTAAACATTAAGGGCATTAAATAAGTATCTCTATATTTCAAGTTTGATATTTTATTTCTAAAAAAAAAAGTTTTCAATCATGTTGGGTGAACAATTACTGGTAAAGTAGGTAAATGTACTCCATAGGATGATCTTAGAAATGCATAAGTATATTTAATACACTATCCTGAAATTTGGTCCATGTATTCATAAGACCTATCTGACTAGATATTCCAAAAATGAAAACATTCCAAAAAGGAGATCTTGTGACTAAATGACTTTTAAAAATATGAATTTTACGAATTATGACTCATTTTCTTGAAACACACCACATTTTTATTACACATGTTTTGGGCTTCATCTGATGATCCAAAGGTATACAATCTAAACAATAAAGTATTATTTACTGCGAAACAAGAGAAGAAGTGAAATAGGGTCTGATACAGTACAACTGACTATTCAAAACAGTACCCACACTTTTCAACAAGAGAAATCTTTAAAGGAAATAAAGATTTGAAAACAACGTGAGCAAGCATCAGCAAGAGGTTAAAACCAATAACCCGCGCCGTGCTCTTACACATTATACCGTTGATTACTCCAATGAAATTTGACAACTATTATTTTCACATAATTATTGGGAAATATAATATTCCCCCCAAAAAACATCTCTACCGAGCAAATGTCGCATAGGTCGGCCAAGTATTACACTCAAGTATGCACAGTAGCATGTCCAGTTATATCACCCATTCTTTACTCACGTTTTTCAGCAAAATACAAAAAATAATTTTTTTCTGCTGAGGAAAAATGCTTAGTATTCTGTATATATAGCAGTTGTAAGGGATATGATTTGTTGGTTTGAGAGACCTATATGTCTTTGAAAAAGTTGTAGGCTTTAGAATGTATTTTATATGATGATGTGGTATAGAATGAATTATTGATATGGTAGTTTTGGAATATTGTAATTCTATAATATTCTTAATAGGTGACGCACGAAATTATCCATTATCGACATGCGATTTTTCTGATTAATATATTTAAATATTGTATTGGCCTTGAATGAAATAAATAAGAAAAATACTTAAGCTGCAGAAATCTGTAGTATCCCAAGTGTGAATTGGGACACCTTTTCCCCTTTTCACATGTGGCGAGTAATCGAAAATACAATTGTATGGATATTTAGCCCATGCATAAAGTAGCAACATTGTAATAAGAAAGTTTTCATGAGTAATCATCTTGATACAATTCTAGTCTTGTTTCTAGTCCTAGTTCGTTAAATGTAATCTTACCTATTGAACCTGGAATGGCGAATGAGGAAAGAAATCGTAAAAAGCCAAAATTAGAAATCCAAAAGTAATTGATAAAGAATTGATGGCAATTGTTCATTTCCTCAAACTATACATGTTGCCTTGTTTGTAATTTACCCCTTTATAACACACTGCGAACGGTCAATTCGGATTAGAGTGAATCGATGAAAATACATGATTCTAATTTACGTATCAAGCTGATCCAATATTCTGAAACGTTACGTCATTTCATAGGAAATCATAAAAACGATCGGAACATTTAATACCAAACTTTTCGTACAGACTCAATTCGCGCATATAATTCCTATCAAAATAATTATAAGAACTGTTACTCCAGTGGCCCGTAATGCTCACCAACTAAGTGGGAATTATGTATTTGGGTCAGATGTTCAGAAAATGTACAATTGGCACCTCTACACATTTAGGAAATTCTGCTAAATTAGGCAGAAAAATGATGACTACTTGGTATATTAGAGTATATTTGGTATCGCATTGATTTATAGTATCAGTTTTGTTATGTTAAACTGCATTTTGAAGCTCATTTTTGTCTTAAATATGGATTATTTGAGAGGATTGGTGAAGGCGAATTGTACATTTTCTGAAAATCTGACCCATTTAGTGGTAGTATGTCCACTAGCAATAATCTGTTATATGTATTAAGTGAAATGAAATGCTTCCAATAAAAGCAGAAAGAGAAACATAAGTGAACATAGTGTATGTTTAATTCACCTTTATATTATGGTAGCAAAGTTCACCTGCCTCCACCCAGTTTGTCAGAATCGATGTTAATGTTAAGCTGTTGAAGGTGGAGCAGAGGGGATATTTCTTAATCGTAGAATTAATAGAAATATCAAACCTATAATTGTCTACAGATTAAGATTATATTTCTTTTACCCACAAACTAAGACGAATCTTAAATGGCGCTCAATCTTAGATTATGAATAGATATTCTGATGAAATCCAATCATAATTTACAATACAAAACCATTGGAATATATATACAATAAAAACAAATGTATTAGCAAAGGTTTTGCAAAACTTTTTCGATGGAACTCTTCAAAGTTTGAATTAAACAATTGGTGCCAGGTGTGTATACGGGTCAGATTTTCAGAAAATGTACAATTAGCAGCACTACACATTTTGTAAATTCTGCAAAATTAGGTTGCAATTTGGTTAATACTAGGTAAATTCGATTATATTTAGCATTGCATTGATTCTAGCAATCTGTTTGGTTAGGTTGAACTGTATTTTGAACTTTATTTTTGTCTGAAATGTGGGTTATTTGTGAGAATTGGTGAAGTTGAATTGTACATTTTCTGAAAATCTGACCCTTGTAAACATTGGCCATATGTATGTAGACGGACATCGCACCCCCTTGTTTTCAATTCTGACACACGTATACATACATACACCCCATATCAAACTGAGAAGGTCAATCAACCAAGCTTATCAGGATTATTTAGTTTGCATTCCATTCCAAATAAAGTCTATAATGGAGCTGGGTGAAGATTAAGGATATTCGCGACCAATGGAAACGTACAAATCAGTTGACTGAGCTGCATTATTGACATAGAATTACGGATACAATCATACAGTTGGTGGTTCTCGGTTCATATTAAGGAAAACATTGCGTGATCCTAGCTCGGGGAAATACTTACAACCTGTGAGACACTTGTAGATGGTGTTAGAGGAACATATTATATATTGGAATGTATCATATTATACGATCGTGGTGAGATACAGAGGAAAATTGATTTTATCGTATATCACCAAAGGAAAATTAGTGTAAAATCGTTCCTGGAGTTTACTTGGGATTTAACTTCAAAGCATGCTCATGATTTGACACCTTGAAAAGTACAGTATGCAGTTCCATAAAAATATACTTTTTTTCAGCAAGAAACATAGATAGAACTCAAGTAGTCAATGCATGGAAGAAAGTTGTGTATTTCTCCCGTTTGTGCCATTTAATGTTTTATTATATGCGCATTCCATATGAGAGGTGCAATAAGTGGGGTGCTATAAAAATATTCATATAGTATGCGTACTATATAAACTACTTCATCACCAAGTCGGCCACTTTTATGCACTTTTATGCACCAAGTTTTATGCCCATATAATGAATATAGAATGGAACTCGCCTGCAACAATCGAAATTTTATTGGACTTGATTCATTCACATAAGCACTCTGCCTATGGCATCGTGCTTTTGTGAACGAATCACGTCCAATAAATTTTCGATTATTGCCGACTCATTCCATTCTCTCTCTATATATCAATATCTTCAAAGTAAGGAGAATCTTTGTAGTAATTATGATCTTGTGCAACTATTAACATTATCCCTGGGGGTGTCTTTATTACATGGAGTTCCCAAATCGTAATTTAAATATTAGGAACAATTGCAATACTAAAGAGCGAATCCAATTACTTTAGATTATGAGTCAGAAGACGAGATTGGGTTGAACGATATTAGAATTCCATGTATATGTCTGTACGTAACGTAGATATTGCACTGGGAATTGGCAATTAAAGTATCGTCGTCTTCCCAAGTACATCCATGTAACGATCATGAAGCTAGACACAACAGTGGGTGGAAGACCATGGTTATTGATATGTTATTGATATGTAATTGAACTCCATTAATTGGAACATTCATTGTACATTGTGCATGCCTGTCTACGAGTCAATTGTCATTTTACGAAGGTTTAGCTGTATAGCAATTCTAAATAAATAAATAACAAATCATAAGTAATTATGGCAATGGCAATTTCCTCGTCAGCACAATTCAATAGTATGAACTGATTGATGGTTGTACATGGGTCATATTTTCAGAAAATGTACAATTCAACTTCGCCAATCTTTTCAAATAAGCCACATTTCAGATGAAATATAGTTTAAAATACAGTTCAACCTAAACAAACAGATAGCTAGAATCAATGCAATGCCGAATATACACGAATTTACCTAGTATTGGTCAAGTTGCAGCCTAATTTAGCAGAATTTACTAAATGTGTGGAGCTGCCAATTGTACATTTTCTGAAAATCTGACCCATATTTAGTTATAGCAAAGTAATTAATATCATACCTTTTTCAGCAGTTGTTTATTTGTACTAATCTGTATTAAACCGTATTGGCAATGACTCATAATGAGTACGTCCTTCCTGCTTTCCTCGTGCCCTGAAATTGATAAGGAAAGATATAAAGAATGATCACTCATTCCCTCAATTCCAGATATTAAGAAAGCTATAATCGTTATCTCCTTGTTTTGAATCCTTTTCTCAGTATGAATGTCCTCCATTTGCAGTAAACTAAGGTGGTGAAATAGGGGACTTGTATGACCGCCATTTTGAATCTTGATTCACATGGAATTATGGGACTAATGGTACAGTGTAGAATCTATAGAAACGTTATATACTTCATCAGAATATGGGTCAAATTTTCTGAAAAATGTACAATTGTACACATTCAGTAAATTCTGCTAAATTAGGCTGCAATTTGGTCAATACTAGGTATATTCGAGTATATATTCGGCATTGCATTGATTCTAGCAATCTGTTTGGTAAGGTTGAACTGTATTTTGAACTTTATTTTTGCCTGAAATTTGGGTTATTTGAGGAGATTGGCGAAGTTGAATTGTACATTTTCTGATAATCTGACCAATATATAGCATTGTCTTCCATGTACAAACATGAACATTAAGATAGTTCTAACTTGTTCCACCTACAGGTACTCGGTTAGTGTTATCTAATACACCAGATGCTGCTGAGTCACCATTGGTAGGCCCCCTAGTGCCAGTAAGGGGAATCAGTGAGGGCGATCCACACAATCTCTACGTCACAAACACTGTGTTGAAGCGTCCCAGGACGTCACTAGCCACCATGAACCAGTCATACCCAATCAGCGATGAATCAAATGCAGGTATGGAGTTTTGTCTTCGCGTTCATGTATATAATTATGCATTCCGTATAGTGATCAATATTATTATTAAGGCAAGAGCGCACTTAACAGGCTATTAACAAGTTTGTTCTGCACCTTTGCAATGTATTTTGAACCTAAGATTACGTATGCCTATTTTTTAACATGCTGATAAAATATTAATGTATTTAACTAACATACACTGTTGATTCGGAGGTGCAGATAGGCTATTTTTAGACTTCCCAGGTGCGATATGAAATGATGTTTGTTAGCCTATGTCATCTTGACTGCTTTGTCAGTCTCAGACCAATAGAGATGTGTTGCCATTTGTTCTGGGCCAATAGACCAGCCGAAGCAACACAACCGAATGATCTAATCACCCAATATATCCCCACTTATACAATACGTTCCCCTTAGATTTCCCATAAAGATTCCCTTACTACTTCATGGTTGTGAAATCATTTCACGAGTTTCATTTTCCCCACTGCAGAACTGCCAATCCACCTCTCTGTCTACGGCCTGGTTGCCCAAGATCCCAGAAGAGCTATCCTGCGTTTTTACACAACGATACTCCGCGATGAAGAGCGCCACATCAGCTTACTTTCCAAACACCCAGCCTTCTCCGCTGTCTCAGTCAAACGATTCACGCTAGACTCATTTGCAATGTATGTCAAATGCAAAAGCCAATCTGCCGTGTCGGATCTGGAGACCCTCCACCGCTCCCATCGGCTCGGCATGTTCCTCACGGATGTCCTGGCACCACCGGAAGTACTGGCGGAAGTTGGTGTTAAAGGGCTCCGCCTGGAGGCGACGTTGAAAAGACCGGAAGTCGAGTACTATAGGAAGACGATCAAGGGAAGCGAGCAGAAAGCACCATTCCCGAAGAACACAGAGAGATCTATTTGTGGTGAGTGCAGTGTTGATATTATTATTATGTATTCATATATAAATGTGACCAGGAGGAGGAAAAGGTGGTTCTGTAAGGGCCTAGTCCACTAAAACGATTCTCATGTGATTTTGCACCGCAGAGGACCCTAGCTTCTCCTCTGAGTTCCGTAAGACTCGCACGATAATTGGCTTAGTGGACTTATACCCTTTATTAAAACAATTGTCCAGTAATGATTGTAAAAAGAAAATTGAGACTGATATGCCAATTCTTTCACTATTAAATAGCAACGAAATAAGACATTCCTTTGTATATCTCACATTGGTACATCTCACATTCAATTATTATACATATCCTCGTTATTTGCGTTCATTCTTTAATATGAAGTTATTATTTTCAGGTACTTTCCTAGTTCTAAATCCGAGTTAAGGTGTTATTCTTCGAGTTAAATGGTTTGGATAAGTCGAAATGTGTGACTGTTGTATCAATGCCATTTTCTATGTTCTACTTATTTCCACCTTCCTAAAATATTAATTTAGAATTTATCAAATATTAATAGTCACATTAATGTTTGCAGCATGGAATAATGGCGATAAAACTTCAAGGATCTTACACGACATTGATAAAAAACTGAGATCTGAGGTCAATGCTCTCTCGAGTAGATACCAGCTCCTTGAACATGAGCTCTCCGACTTCCTTATGGCCATCAAAATGAGTAAGTGCGTAGATCCAGAGAACATAACTTGTTTAAATGACATCATCAGGACATTCACCTACTTGAGGGATAGTCCCAGTATAGGTAAGTATGTGCGGACAGATTTAGTACGAGAATACCTCGCAATTGTCAATCTCATCCGCATCACGTGCGACGAGATTCAGCGAGGTTTGACTGTGGATGATGGAACTTCGCGGGATGAGGAAATCTCGTATAAAATCTCGGAAATCGAGAAGATGCTTGACCCAAATTTTGACTTTACTAAGACGGAGCATGATATTCATGTTCAGTTAACGGCGACAGAGAGGAAGTATTTCCGTGGACTATTATGTTTTGTTCCTTCAGTATTAAAAATGTTTATAGATATATGTGATCAAATCCAACTGTATTTAGAAGATCTAGGGAAGAAAGAGTTCAACAATAATAAAATTGTGACAAAACGCTATAAGGTTCGTTTCCCTTCCGTTTTACAGATAGAATAGTTCCGTGTATTGTGAAATATGTAAAATATGTATATTGAATGCAAAGCCTTGTACAAAGACTGAACTTAGTTATGTAGAGGACATTAATGCTTCAATTGTTATCTGATATGAACTGGTAGCTAGCTTAAAATGTACAGTATGTGCTTAGCTTTTAGACTGTATACATACATAAAGAAGTTTTCCCTGTGCGTATGGGTTGTGGTTTTCCAGGCTTAAAGTATACCTATAGAACAATCATGGCAAAACACAATTTGTACCCTTATGATCATCCCAAATTTATTGATCGAGGTAAAATTGAAGGGAATTATGCACTTGATCTACTGATAGGTAGAAATTTAAATTTTCTTCTGAATTAAAGAATTCAGCATGCCATGAAGTTGATTTAACCCTGGGTGGGTAAGATCACACATATTCACAAGGGAAACTTCAAGTGTCTATCTCCAATTAATAACTAACCTACCTTGTTATTGTACCAAAACCTGAGATGGGACTAAGTTATGGCCACTTTTATTCCTTGTGTTATGGCCATGTGTTGAGCGACAGAGTCCCTGTTTGTATATATTGCTTATTTGTTGTTACCATTTATCAACTGTACCCACTTTCTCTAGAATAAAGAACCCGATTAACAGAATAATGCTTGCTCCTCCTATTTCTTGTTGCATTGGACATGTTTTTGCTTCCAACACCTTGTGCACATCCCAACTCCATAGTTCCTGATTAAAGGGCCTAGTCCACTAAGCCGATTTTCATGCGATTCTCACAGAATTTAGTGCAAAAGAGTCCTCCGCGACGCAAAATCGCTTTGGAATTGGCTTAGTTGACTAGGCCCTTAAGCTCATAACAGCGTACCTTCATCACCAAACACCTTTATTAAAGACGTATGGATTGCTACAGGCGATTTAAACCTTGAATGAATTATGTAATGTGACATAATGCTACATGTAACATACAATCATGTCATTTAATGCTTTGATTTTCGTGATCTGAACTAAAAATTATAATAATATATTAGAATCAACTATAGGCATCGTAGCTCTACAAGGCAACAACATGAGAATGGTTTGTAGAATATCGGACACATATAACATATTCCTTTACAAAATGTGATTTTTTATGCAGCTTTTGATGCATGGGCACCAGAAGAAATTTCTCTCCCACAGTACAATAAAGAGGGGTCTCCACTGGCGAGGTCCTGCCTACATGATTCACTGGCGATGTAGGCTGGACCTCGCCATTCCTCACCATCACAGCACCATCGCAAGGCTTACCACAGAGCTTACCGCAGGGCTTACTGCAGGGCTTACCGCAGGGCTTACCACAGAGTGAACAGTGCGTTTTTTCATGTGAACTATTAAATATTATATTGGCCTTAAATGAATAAAAAAAAAGAAGAAAAAAAAAAAAAAAAAAAAAAAAAAGAGCTTACCACAGAGCTTATATACCACATGGCTTACCACAGGGCTTACCAAAGAGCTTACCAAAGAGCTTACTGCAGGGCTTACCACAGCGGTTGGAGACCCCGCTTTACATAATAATATTATGTTCACCTTCTGCCCCTCACTCCAGTCCCATTTTCATGCATGCCCTCGCATGGCATATTACCGGCATCTTTCACATGTTTGTAGTAGTTTGAGGGGCAGATCCAGGATCCAGGAGGGGGGGGGGGGGGGCAAAGGCAGTGTTAGTATAGTGGTAGAAGTGGTGATAGCCGCTGTTGTAACAGAAGTAACAAAAACAACCATAGTGAAGAAGGGGAGGAAGGAGGGGTAAGGAAGGGTAGGACGCTGGAGGACGAGTGAAGGGACACGTTGAGGACAGCGCGGGAGAGGTCTCTAGGGATTACTGGTAGGTGGCAGCAGGTAGGCTTCATTCTATCTGCCGTCACCAGGGGGAACCGCAATGCCCAGTAATCGCTATAAGCAATTACCAAATTATTATAGTGCTTGTCTGAAATATTTTAGAATGAAAATAATCTAATATTATCCATCTCTCATAAATGGCAAAGTTTCTGTAATTATTCCAATAGGGTATGAATTAGTATAATATTAGAAGTATATTAGAGAAATATACTGGACCGTTGTGCTAAAGAGATTTATTTTGTTTATTTGTTGTAAAATTTAAGCACAAATATTGTTGAGCCTTTTATTCACCACTGATTGATCACTGGGAAAGTCCTGCTTATTACGAAAACCGTGGGAATTAAGGAATCGTCTTTTTTGTCTTTGCGATCTGGTAAGAACCAAATACATGCACAGTAGTTTGCCACTCTCACATGAAAAAGGTTAAAAATCAAGACTAGAGGAAGACCTAGAAGACTATTTATTTTCATTTGTTTATTCAGGAGGAGAAACATATGGCATGCCAGTGTTGGGTTTTATATGGCTACGGTGTGACCCTGTCTCCATATCCTGACATTTCGCATCGGATAAAGGTATGGGTCAGATTTTGAGAAAATGTACAATTCGCCTTCACCAATCCTCTCAAATAACCCACATTTAAGACAAAAATGAGCTTCAAAATGCAGTTTAACATAACAGAACTGATACTTTAAATCAATGCGATACTAAATATACTCAGATATACCCGGTATTCTTAATTTTTCAGCCTAATTTAGAAGAATTTACTAAATGTGTACAGTTGCCAATTGTACATTTTCTGAAAATCTGACCCATATACAAGACAAAGGTTATATTGCAAATGAAGAAGTATGCACAATAATACAGTTAAACCCCAAACGCACTACAATATCCCTCCTCTTTTTAAAAGAGTTTAAGTCACATAAACTTGACATAAAAAAGGTATAAAAAATTATATGCGAGACAATAACAAATTGCAAACAGTAAAACTTCACACCAAAAATCCACACAAAACATATCTGTAGAAAAGCAGACTACAAAAGACATCAGGAGAAACAATAAAAATTAGGAGCATTTTGTGTCCTCGCTACATTATAGTGTTAATGAAGTGTAGAAAAGTACCTTCTGCGAAACCTGGCAGGGCAAGGTGTAACATCACAGCACAAGTTCAAACAATTTTTTTTATTTAACATATTTATACAGCCATAAGTTATAAGAATATACAAGGCTCACGGGGGCTATTATTTAGCATTGTCCATGATTTTCCACCAGGGGCTGTTAGGTGCAGTCCTACTACTATAGAAGGAAAGGAGCGGTGCATGAGTAATAGTAATTAGTAATTAGTGTAGAAGGAAAGATGATAGTTGTTAATCTACATGATAGGATCAGTTATTCTGTCCGTAAAGATAGAAAGCGGGCACATGTTTCTGGGTTCCTTCCATCACACCTTAAAGTGGCTAAGATAGCTAAAACGAGTAGTTTTATACGTTACATATCACAAAACAATAAACAGATTAGAGAAAAGTACTAAAACAAAAAAAGTCTTTCTATATAAAGGTTATTAATACAACAAGATTGGAAGAAACCCCATAAGGGCCCAATATACGTAAAATGTGTAGTGCCATACACAAATATTATATTCCCTATACTACTCACGTCTCTGTGTATAGGGAAACGCGTAATAGAAGCTACCGTATACTTATTGTGTGCATATACATATATGGGTCAGATTTTCAGAAAATGTACAATTGGCAGCTGTACACATTTAGTCAATTCTGCTAAATTAGGCTGTAATTTGGTCAATACTAGGTAAATTCGAGTATATTTGGCATTGCATTGATTCTAGCAATCTGTTTGGTTAGGTTGAACTGTATTTTGAACTTTATTTTCGTCTGAAATTTGGGTTATTTGGGAGGATTGATGAAGCTGAATTATACATTTTCAGGCGATTTCACCCATATACAAATGCTTATATTAGTTTAGATACATTCCACAAGGTGGGGCTACCCGACGGGCACTGAGTGCAATTGAGTGTGATAGCACTGTGATCATTTTGTTATTGGCCGCAAACTAGTGAAGTGTGATACTTATGGCTATGAATCACACTGAAATGGACATGCCATTAGCAACCATTATGTGAAATCCATTGCGTCTATTTCCTCCTATGTTGTTGGTGGTCTCACAATTGTTTTGGATCAAGTTCTCATTCATATTCATTTATGTTTGTATTAAACATATGTTACTTAACTAATTGTATCTGTGAATACATGTTTTCTTCAGAAGTCAATGATATGGGTGTGATCTCAATCACGCATATAATGCGCATTCAAAATTGCGTCTGAATACTCATTATAATGCAGCCAGAATACCTGACACTGCTTACTCACCTAGCATTCACACTTAATGTCGCACATCTGACACTCATACTCAGTCTCTGACACTGAATCATAGAAACCCCTACACACAACTAAACAATTTAATGGATCCCCCCCCCCTAACTAACTATGCCAGATATGCGTAACGGTTACGCACGGCGGTAACGCACTCCGGCTACTAGTGAGATCAGAATGATGCATATGGTTGAATTCCTCATTTACTCAGCTTTCTGCAGCTATAAAGTTTGTGCCCATTAAAGGTATATGCAGGTGTCTAATGAAAAGAAAGTGTTCACTGAGATTGAAAAACATTTGTTTTTCTACTGCTGTTTGGAAAACTTTTGTGTCCTATGACTCATTTATTATTATTATGATATCTCCTATCTGCTAAATAAATCATTAATAAATCATTAATTTAGTTACTATAGTGTATTGGGGTGGGTGGGTGGGGGGGGGGGGGGTAGTAGTTTCTAATTACCCATGCGAAACGAGCGCTACCAATAGACTTGTATAATTTATAAGCATCAGAGCTTGTTGTATAGAATAATAAACCTTCTTTAAAACTGTTTAGACTCCTTTAATGAACTGTCATGCACCCTCTAATCCCGCAACGGAGGTGGCATGGCGGTGGCATGAACTATATTGGATCCGTTTTAGGAAAATGAGTCATAAGTCGCAAAAAATGGATTTTGAGAGATCATCATATTTGAAAAGAGGAGATCAAGCTGATACCAATGATAGTAGACATGAAGGACATTGAAGAAGTATTTCTATATTCTATGTTTAAAGTTTGCAATGTTTCTGGATGGGTAATTATCAGTAAAATAAGTGAATATGCTCCATACAAAGGTCTTCAAAACGCAAGGATATATTCAATACAATGTCCCGAAATTTGTTACATGGATTTATATGAACATAAGTGCAAAACCCTCTAAATATCAGAACATTTCAATAAAGGGGTCTTGTGAAAAAAACACTATGAAAAATATCAATTTTGCGACCTATGACTCATTTTCCGGGAACACATCACATATTACTGAGACTATGATTTAATAGAATCAAATAAATTAGTAGACGTAGTATCATCAGATGTTAAAAAACGGTTATAATAGTTCGAAGCGTTTTACTGCGATGTATCTTGAAGAATCGGGTCTAAATTGTTTATGGAGGAATAAACCAGCTATATCGTTCAAAAATAAACAAAAAATATTTGTAAAAATCTGGGAATTTTAACAACGGTGCCACGAGTAGAAGGAAAACATACAAACGCATACAAACTGAAACAGTAATTTTCATGGAAAAGAAAAGTAGTTGGGGTTTGAAAAATCTTTATTTGGTACTACAAAGCATCTTTGTTCTGTTCATTAACTCCCGATGTGTATACCCTCTAACATTACACAATGTTTTACGCATCCAACATCATTCCTTACGATCCACACTAAGCACATTATATTTTTTAAATCAGTTCAATTATGTCAATAAATTCCGCACAAGTATATTTACCATCTTTAAACAAAGCTTTCCCTGAGCCGTTCTATTATGTTTACTAATTATTTCTATATATGGGTCAGATTTTCAGAAAATGTACAATTGGCCGCTGTACACATTTAGTAAATTCTGCTAAATTGGGCTGCAATTTGGTCAATACCAGGTAAGTTCGAGTATATTTGGCATTGCATTGATTCTAGCAATCTGTTTGGTTAGGTTGAACTTTATTTTCGTCTGAAATTTGGGTTATTTGAGAAGATTGGTGAAGTTGAATTGTACATTTTCTGAAAATCTGACCCATATAATATACGCTTCTGCATGGTTATCTTTCTTTCATTGTGATAGCGTAAACCATCAACATCCTTATCAGAAAATATAAAGGCAGATCATTCGAAATACATACGAAAGTATAACCAAACATATTCCCAGCGTCCGTTGCTGTATGCTCAACTATTTTTGTATAATTATTCCATTGATTCACAAAATATGGTATTTAGACTTGTATCTATAGCGAGATTTGTACTACAGCGGAAGGCACTATAAATGGGTCAGATTTTCAGAAAATGTACAATTAGCAGTTGTACATTCTGCTAAATTAGGCTGCAATTTGGTCAATACTAGGTAAATTTGAGTATAGTCAGCATTGCATTTATTCTAGCAATCTGTTTGGTTAGGTTGAACTGCATTTGAACTTTATTTTCGTCTAGAATTTGGTCTATTTGAGAGGATTTATGAAATTGAATTGTACATTTTCTGAAAATCTGACCCTCATAATGATTCCGAGCTATACCACTAATATACATCATAAACGCCAATGCAATCAATAGTATAGAGTCCTCTTATATCTTTTACCACAATACATAAACTTCCAAAAATATATAATAAACCCCTGGCCAATATAGGACTAGGTTTTCTTGATATGGTATTTAAACATATTGTTTACCTCAATTGGTCTCATTTCTTATGTAGATTGTTCTTTGGAGTGATTCTTTTTCTGTCCGACCAAAATCAAACTAGTTTGATTCTCAGGTTCTTTCACAGTGACAAAATAAACCGACCATGTCTTATGTGTCTGTCCGATCGATCCGATCCGATCGATCCGATCCGGTCCGATCGTGTCCGATGTAGCTCGATGTCTTTGATACGTCCGATGTGTTCAGGAATCGTGTCCAATGTGTTGGTCCAGAGCCATTACGCTATTTCTTACGTAGAGTATCATACTGGTCCACAAGGTTTCCAGTTATCTCTGTACCTTTCTTGACCAGGTCCAACAAAGTGTTCCATTGCGCTGAATCCACATTCCATTCTCCACTGGATCGATCTTTATACCCGTTGAACTGAATTCGGACAGAGTTGCCTTGCTCGGTGAATTGAACCGCTGCCCACTGCGTTTGAGCATCAGAACCAGTTCTGGTCGGCTTGTCGTCTGCTCCGCGCCAATACTAAATAGACAAAATTGACTCCTGGCTGTGTGAGAGGTGGTTATCTCCCGCGGGCGTACTAATTTCGTAAGGGTGCGTAGCACCCGACGAAATTAGGTAGCCCAAGGGAGATAACCAGCTCCCACGCTGCCAGAAGTCTATTTTGTATTTATTATACCTCCCTCGATGTTTTTGTGTAAAAAAATAGTGAAAATTCGATGGAAATAAGTGTCAGACAACAAACTCTCCTCGCCACTTGTTTTGTTTACCCTCTCACTTAGCTTCACTTCCGGTCCACCTCACTCATTTTCGGGACTATTTTTCTATTTAAATACGCAATAAATTCGGAATTTTACAGTTGTCATCATTATAATTATTATTATATCATTACATACCATGTATTACAAGTCTTTTTTCCGCGAAAATAATTATTTAAATAAAGAAAATAAGGAAGCGAACATGGGACTATTTTTTCAACAAAAATTCCGCCAGGGGGCAATATGATATGTAAATACCGCCCAGAGGGTAATACGGTTTTCCAATGCTGTAGCCTATGGCGTACCATACCATCCCTCCCAGAGGTATAATAAATGTCACTACCACACGGAATGAACATGTTGATGGTTTCATCACGATGGATCTCGATTTCCCACTTCTTGTTGAACCTATCATAGAAGTGAAACTTGAAGGGAAGTCGGTTACCTTGATTGCTGAAGCGGAGAGTGTCCCAAGTGCGCGATCCTTCGATGTAGTCAAGTGTAGTACCGTTCCTCCTGTAGATGCTGTTCACAGACTCCATTGTCATCAGCGTTCTGGCTGGGATCTCGCCACCCATACATTTGACCTTCATTGTGCAAGATGTTTGCCCAAGTTTACCCTGCTAGCTACTTTGATGAAAATCACAAATAGAAAGTCGCAATGCAAGACTACAGTTGTCAGGGGTCTTGGTCCTTCGTCACAGGGAAGAGTTTGAGGCCCTCAGCAGGGCTAGCCCCTACTTATAGTACAATGCCTGCCCTTCCCATCCCACTGCATGCCACGGGGTGTTCATGTTTTAGTACCATGCCAGCCAATCACACCAATACATGTATACATATACGGGTCAGATTTTCCCAGAATGTACAATTGCCAGCTCTACACATTTAGGAAATCCTGCTAAATTAGGCTGAAAATGCTGAATACCGGGTATATCTGAGTATATTCGGTGCCGAATTGATTTAAAGTATCAGTTCTACTATGTTAAACTGAATTTTAAAGCTCATTTCTGTCTTGAATTTGGGTTATTTGAGAGAATTAATGAAGGCGAATTGCACAATTTTTCAGAAAATCTGATACATAGTTATGGTATATGGGTCAGATTTTCAGAAAATGCACAATCTACAGTTCTACACAACTCTTAAATTCGGCTAAATTAGAGTGAAAAATGACAAATACGGAGTATATCTGAGTGTATTCTGTATTGTATTCATTCAATAAGTCTGTCTGGTTATGTTGAACTTTATTTCGAAACTGATTTTCGTCTCAAATAGGGGTTATTTGAGAGGATTGGTGAAGGCCAATTGTACATTTTCTGAAAATCTGACACATATAGTCTGTATGGTGGAGGGGGAGGGGGAAGCGTCCTTGAGGGTATCCACTGGGGCGAATCCACCAACGCTATCGTTCACCTTCGATTACCCCTCATTATTCTCATCTTAATTCTAGGATGGGATGGGTAATTGCACTAAATAAGGCCCATGACATGGACACTTATAAAAACATAAAATTCTACCCTTTTAATCCAGAATGTGTTACTTATAATTTGCTATACTGATACTTTTAGAGCCAAACTTGAAATTTAATTTGTTTTAAAGAAAAATTGAAATCACTGATGTAACCATGGCAACCAACTAAGCATACCTATTCTCCATTATTTGGTAATGTCATCACTCTGGCTATACTTTGGGGTATATTTTGCCATTCAACTAGTATTCCAATTGCGTCTACATTAGTTTAATTTGCTTTTGTTTCTTCCTAGACCAATTATTTGAGAATATAAAATATAAAATAATCGGGGTGGTCTATCATTCTGATCAGAGATAAGATGTTTGCTCATCCGATGTCTCCCCAAACCATGCCGAAATTGGTCATTTTTTACCATTTTGACCCTCTACTCATACTCTTTTTATTCATCATGACAATATTGGAATCACACATGTGGTACATCAACAAATGCGGACATTTGTTTACCACAACTTGCAGAGATAAAATTAGTTTTCATCGATTTTTCATGAAATGGGAAAGATTTGATTGCTAAAAAGTCCTTATGTTTTTACAATTTCAAAACTTTTCAGAAACAGTTGCCATGGCAACTTGACCATCGAACATAATTTCTAAGAAATGACAGTTGTACCAAACTGTTACCCACATTGTAAGCTCTGATAATATGTATACTTTTTCAGAACTCGTATAGAAAAATAAAAAGTTATCCGGGTTCAATTAGAGGGATGTCTGGAAACATAATGTTTGTGGGCCTTATTTATAGCGACTTGGGCAAAACACTATTATGATGAACAAATTTACTTACACAAAATAATTACATACAATCAAAGATCTCCTTTTTACAATGCTCTATTGTAATCTCGTACTCGTACTTTTTAACCTAAAAAGAACTGAGAGTGTAAAAGATCTCCATGCTCAATACAAAATCCCATTCCTAAATGAAAGGAGAGAGGCACATCTCCTCCAAATTGCATTCACAATGAGCTGCGACGAAAATTACACCGACAATAGGCAATTAAATCTAAGAAACCTAAAAAGTGGCAAATTGCTAAAAGTCCCTATGGCGAAAACCGAGAGGATAAAGAAGTTGTATTATGTACAGGCACCATATCTTTACAACAAATTGCCCCCCAAAGGGAGGAAGGCATCCCTAACAATTAGTGATTTTAAAGCCTACCTAGAAGAGGAACATTATTCCTACTCTCTGGGCCAGGCCAATCAAAACGACCCCCAACACTGAAGAAATAATCCAACTAATTAACCGACAATGGTAATCACTAAGACCAACCAAAGTGCGACTAAACAGGAAACCCTCACCCTACACTGAACGCAGACTAAACTTACGCCCCCCGACTGCTCTATCTCTCTTCCGTACCTGTAGTGAATGAACGGACATGGGCCGGCTCGACCAAGTGTTCGTTAGAATGCCATCGACCCGGTCCATGTAAGGACAGAAGGCCGACTGACACCACCAAGAGTGTTCGTTAGAATGCAACCGGCTACTCAGACGACCGACTGTCAATACATATGTACACTAGTCCATAAGAGACTTGATGTTGACAAAGTAGATCAACACACAAAAAATGGCTGGTGCGACCAGTGTTCGTCAGAATGCAAATCGCACCACGCCGCCAAATGAAGCAATGTCTGAACGGGCGGGCCGCCAGGAGTGTTCGTATGAATGCAAATGGTCCCCCTAACGATCAGACAATTTGCCTTCTATACTGTACTGTATTGAATAACGAGCGTATCTACCAAATAGAATAACTTGAACTGTAAATAATAATGTAATTAAACGTAGAAGGGACCTCCTGGTAGAGCTATGATTAGCATAGAATGTGGTACCCATTTCCAGATATTGTATTATTTATATTGATGTAACTGTGATTGAACTGGAAATAAACAACATACATACATACTCCGCCTCTGATTACTCAACCCATTATCCTCACATATATGTTGTGATATTATATAGGCCCACATGTATATGTGCTTAACTGTTGATTTGTTAATTACTTATTTATCGAACTAACGAGTCAGTCTGAGGCTGTCCACAATCCTTTGAATCATCATAGTCTGGATGCAACATATAACTTACTTACACACACATATTATCACACACACATACCGACACCGAATATATAAATCCACAAAAATCACTGCATGGCTTAATTATGGATCTAGGATTATGTATATTCATTTGTTTCTTTCTTTATTACCATAAGCTAATTTTCAGTTAAAGTAGAAAAAGAATACGTTTCATTTTTAACTATTAATATTATACCAAATTTACAAATTATAGTCATGCAGTTCTACAAAAGTTCAGATTATTTCTTTTATATAAATTCTTAATTGTTAGTCATATCTACGTTTAATATCAAGGCATCATTTAACCTAGTGGGTCGTGGTACAGCTTTTAGATTTCCCATAATTATGACATGTTCCTCTGTAGGCTAGGATACAAATGCGATTGTTCTCTCCTTTCTATCTAGTAATTCAAATCTGCTATTTTATGCATTTCATCCAAACTCAGATGGTTTTGTCTATTAAAGGCTAACATATTTGTGATAGAAATCTTCGGGTGAAGATGAAAATGACTGATAACACCGTGCATCAATTCATAGATACCAATTATAACTCATACTTAACTCAAAATAATATTCCAAAAGATGATTGGGATTACATAGTAGAGAAGTAATGATTGGCAACATAATCATAATTACAACACAACTAGAAACATAATCATCTTGCAAATAAACATACAGCAATTTTAAAAATCACCATGGGTTTGTTATTCCGGGTTTGATGTTATTTTCCCCATATTGTATATTTATAGCTGTGAAACAAACAAGAGTCATTTGAATGTAAAACTCCGATTATAAAACAAAGGTAATGACCAGACCTGCATATAGAACAGATATAAACGTTTTCAAATCATCACTATTTAAAGAAACTAAATTATTCCACATACTCCCGATCGTGTTAAAATAGTCTATGCTATCGACTTTTTAAAGATTATATTTCAGTTAAATATAATTATAGTTGTAGATATATGATCATCATGTATATCCATTATGAGCTATATAATCTGTCGTCGAAAATAGAATTGACACTAGACACCCACAGGATATAAAAATCCAGTATCCTTTAGTCATTATGTATTCATCCCCCCAATGTCCCACCCACCCACCCCACCCTCCACAGGTTGTGGTGGTGGTGGGGGGGGGGGGTTATAAGGCAGTAGCGTAGGAAGCTATTCTTGATTGGGGGTGGGGGGCAACTCAATGTCATCAAGCAAGAATTTGTGTTGGTGGGGCAATTTTTCTGGTTTACTTTGAATGCTGTAATTTTAATTATAATTCTACATTAATATTTTAATTATAAAGAAACTTAATGAGAAATTCCGGAAATCTGAAAAAAATGAATATATGAATAATGAATATCAGATATGCATAGATATGTCTTGAAATTTAGTCCATGAATTCATGCTACTAGCATTGCTAAACACACCAAAATTAAAATCATTCTGAGCACGGCTTCTTATAGAAAACATTAGAGAAATATCATCGTTTGACTCATTTTCCGTTCCGCCTACAAAATAAAATGATAAGACAAGAAGCAACCTTTCTTTTGATTCAAGCTTGAGTAAAAATCGAAAATAACTACTAAACCCTGCAATAAAAGCTGAAAGAAAATGTTCTGGGGAAGAATCAGAAAGACTAACTATAAAGTAAAATTATGCCCCTGATGAAGGACAACCAATAGCCCAAAACGTAGGAAATATACATCACCATATATGGGTCAGATTTTCAGAAAATGTACAATTGGCAGCTGTCTACATTTAGTAAATTCTGCCAAATTAGGCTGCAATTTGGTCAATACTAGGTAAATTCGAGTATATTCGGCATTGCATTTATTCTAGCAATCTGTTTGGTTAGGTTGAACTGTATTTTGTACTCTATTTTCGTCTGAAATTTGGTTTATTTGAGAGGATTGGCGAAGTTGAATTGTACATTTGCTGAAAATCTGATCTTATCAATGCACATAACAAATGGCAAAGCGAATCACTAGGTAAATAGAATCGTTGTTTTACATTTGAAAAAAAACTTATACTCCTGCCAGCTTATCACTAACCCTCAATCATAGACTTCCAGAAGTAAATAATTGGCTTGAATACATGATTTCATCCTTGTTACGTTCATACACACCTAAGGCAGGCTTACATAATTGAAATTGACTAACATAATGTTATATTTTTGCACATCAATTGACTATAGCTTATTTTTATTTTTTTGTATTCCATTTAAGGCCAAGTCATTATTTTACAAGTACAATAGTTAGAAAAATACGTATTTTGTCGTTCAATGACGTTTCTCATACGTTGCCTCAACCTATCAATTTAAGGAGTGACTCCTTTTATATAACAATAAAATTTATGTCAGACCATTCTCTGTTGCTATTAAGTAGCTTACTATTAATACAGCTTAGACTGGTAATGAACCATTTATAATCCTTCAAATACAATACTCTTATCCACTAAAAACAGGACCATCTAACTGATCTTTGTCCAAGGACCTTTCGACTCGATATTGTCATTTAGGTCATTATTACAGTTGTTACCACATGTCATTAATACATACTGAATCAGCTGAAATACACAGACTGTCTGTTATCTTATTACTCTGTCACTACCTCGGGTGAGATTAAGACAATATACATCATAATGCAGATATTGCAATGCTTATATATTGTTTTATTTGTACAAATATATTTATTCAGGAATTTAACAATTACATCACTCTCACAAAATGATGGTTTTCGTTGTGCCCTGAAATTAAATAGTGGTTAGGTAATTGCATCGAGATGGAAGACATTAGAAAAGTACAGGACTGAATTTAAGTATTCAGCTATACATGCATACACACATTCATATATAATGTCAGTAAAGGAAAATGGTACTTTAAAAATTTGAGATTTTTCTAATCGTTTCTTTTTCCAGTTGTTGAAAGGAATTTCGCTGACAGGATGATAGAATTGAAATACCTGTAAAGATTTGAGAATTTTCTAATCGTTTCTTTTTCCAGTTGTTGAAAGGAATTCAGCTGAAAGGATGATAGAATTGAAATACCTGAACACACAAGTGAACGATGCCAAAGAGCGACTAAAGAAAATGGAGGCAAATAAGGAGATATACAATGAAGACGACTACACAGAACGTTACAATCAAATCCAAGAGATTCTTGTCAATGCGAAGAAGACACGCCTCAATATTGAACTGGAGGAACTGAAGACTGTTATTGCACGTCAACGTGGCGACGTCTTGTGTGAATCAGCTAAAGCTGTTAAAAAATACCAAGCCCTGAGGCAGGCTTCCTTCTGGCAAAATTCAATGAATTACATTTACTATATAATATTTGTTTTGAATGCATTTCTCACAGGATTTGGCGTAGTAGGCATAGACTACCATATGCCTAATCTTCCAAATAATTCCACAATGGTGGCTCTAGCTCCCGCAAACGCCTCAGTAATTTAAAGTGGACTTCATTTCATGTGTGTATCTGTGTTTAACAATATATAGCTTGCTTCTTTTGGCTTAAACTTGAACTTCATTCCCTGATGAACCTTTAGTCTTGGTGATGGTGGCAGTGGCGGTATCGTGGTATACCCGCACAAGACTATTATGGGATGTTTTTAATATAAAACATGGCCAATTTCCCACCCAAATTCCCTTTCACGTACGCATATTCAGGATGTAACAATGGGAAGTAGGACATCTAGATAGAACCTAATGAGAATGGGGTATGAGGGACACTATCGTACTGTCCACGATGGGTTTTTTTCCGTGGCGAAAAAAACAAACATCAAGGACAGTGCATTAGTGCAACATCTGTCCTTCTTCTAATTCACTGTAGAGTACATTCAAGTGGCTTTGTGTCATAAATAAACTTAATTATACATTTAACAATTTATTATTAAAGGTATTTTGACGTAGGTACAAAGAATGTACCAGAACGCCGGTTAATCATTAATCAATAAAGGCTTGCAAAAGTGAACACTGAATACAACGTTTAGTTATTTCAACGAGAGTAGAAGGGAGCTCCCTTCCAAGAAGATTACTTCTGGTTATTTATTTCATCATTTAAAATACGTATACGGGTCAGATTTTCAGAAAATGTACAATTCACCTTCAATCTTCTCAAATAACCCGAATTTCAGACGAAAATAAAGTTCAGAATGTAGTTCAACCTAAACAAATAGATTGCTAGAATCAATGCAATGCCAAATATACTCGAATTTACCTAGTATTGAACCAATTGCAGCTTAATTTAGCAGAACTTACTAAAAGTGTACAGCAGCCAATTGTACATTTTATGAAAATCTGACCCATACGATGCCTGCAAAATATTTTTCGACCAGGGGTGTCACGGGAAGCTGCAGGCTTCGAGTGATATCCTTGGTCGAAAAAAATAAGCGGGCATTGTGCACGGTAAGTCAGATACTAACCGAATTGCATCCTATTTTTAGATTGATGTTATCTGACATCAATCTCCGTTTCCCTTGGAAACGCAATCTTCTACATGAACCGGAAATAAATAAATAAATGTAAACTGATCACTGTTAACTATTTCTTGTTATACCACGATCTCATATTTATCTATTGTAACTTCCCAGGGGGTGTGACCTTTCCCCCTTAGAGCTGGTTGGTTGATGGGAGTGAGGTTGCCAGTCTGTTCTTTAATATGATAAACCATTACCCTGATATTAGACAACAGACAGATAGGGTGGTTGTTTTTAAAATAATATACATTCAACTGACTTCAACATAAGTGTCAGAAATATCTTCATGAACATGTGATTGGTTACCTTCCCTCATTATCACTGCCGGAGACACGCCCTTAATCACAGTCATCGACTGAAATAAAATGTTTTCTAATTCTAATTCTCACTGCCTAACAGCCTTGGTATTAAAATAGACAGGAGACTGGGACCACAAGACGATGGCGCCACCTTGTAAATCCAATCCAAATTACAAGCATTGCTGCATGTACTCATGCTAACAAATTAGCATTTAATATGTTTCATCATACTTTGTGAAGCTTTTCTGCCTTCCCATGGGTTTTCTACGACAGCAGGCAACATAAATACGATGGCGACGTAGAGAATTAGCAACTGCATGCATGGGTCAAATTTTCGGAAAATGTACAATTCAACTTTGCCAATCTTCTCAAGTGATCCAAATTTCAGATGAAAATAAAGTTGAAAATACCGTTCAACCTAACCAAATATATTGATATATATATATATATATATATATATATATATATATATATATATATATATATAAAGATTTTTATTTCTCAGTAGACAGATACAATAAATGTAGAGAAAATGGATGTGTGCCTTTCAACGCATTGCTGCTCTTCCCAGGCTTCCGCTGGCATATTGTATTAATACATGTGGATCCTTTTTAATCTCATACATTCCAGTTTATAAATTGTTTAAAATCGACATTAAAATTCTACTTGACATTGCTATCACCAAGAGTTCATCTTATAGTTACAATTTTTTGAGAACTCTTTCAACAAATTGATAGATATAAAATCCTCATTCTTTAGAGGCATTGGTTATAATAAATTAACTACAACTACATAACAGAATTTCATTTTTGTTATATATTTTACCCTTATATTCCCCCCTTATCTCTCTTTACTGAGAGCATGTGTTAGTCTTTTTCTTTCATCAACCTTCATAAAATATTCTTACCCATACAAGATACGAGTTTTGAATTCAAACCTGTTCATTACATTTATATGTTAGTTCTTTTCCTGAGTGAGTTCCATTTTTCGCGGTACATTAATTTAGATATAATTTCCTCTACATTGTATTTTGTATTTACTTTTTGTTTTTGCAAGATTCTTATACAATTTCAGATACAGTCATGTGTCCAGCGATTACTGCAAATAAACACTATTTGCCCGTACTAGCAATTCGCTGGGTTGACTTTTTTCTTTATCACCTTACCCTGGGTCATATTCTCTTTTTAAATATCTCTTAAATTCCTTAATATCACTTAAATTCTGTTGTTTTGGGGCCAAACTGTTCCAGAGTGTAGGTATGGTATATATGAAATACTTCTTAACTCTTTCTGAGGTTAATGCAATGCCGAATATACTCGAATTTACCTAGTATTGACCAAATTGCAGCCTAATATAGCAGAATTTACTAAATGTGTGCAGCTGATAATTGTACATTTTCTGAAAATCTGACCCAACTGCTTTCAAGGATATGCAATCACGCTTGTCAGCGATCTGATGCTGTGCACTACGACCCCTTATACAGGTATGAAATTGGGACGTTGTGAGATCGAGCACCAATGCAGACAGCCTTTTCACATTTGTCTCAATTTCGAGTCATTTTTTAAAAAAAAAATTCACTAATACCTCCACATCTGGGGCTCGGTTTTCTTTTAAACTCACACATTTAGTTATTAATGTCATTCCCTTTCAATTGGTGTAAGCATTAGAGAGGGTAAGATCAAATTTAGCGAGAAAAGTCAGTTAAAATTAAAATGCACTCTCAGCTATGCATGCGCAAATCTGCGGATTTTTTCCTTTTGCCACATACACCAAGTATATGATAAACCCAAACATGTCCCTGAATATCTAAGAATTCCGAACCCATTAAAGGCATGTAAATAACCAAAAAAAGTGGTGCATTATTCAATTGGTGCACATCGAATGGACGGGCCTTGGATCATCTCTCAACCAGAGATTTCACAGGGATTTCCTCCTTGTTAGCATAGGTCATAATTTGGAAATGAGGTCACACCATCTGCTAATGATCTCAGTTGATCTCAAAAGTTGTCCAAATGTCAAAAGTTGTCCAAATGCAAGTTTTACTTCATTTGAATCCTTCTTCCAGGACATATGAAAGCTTTAGAGTGTTTATCTCAAGGATAGTCATTTCATTTCAGCACCGTCCACAGCTGATAATGCATTTTTAAATGTTTTCGGGAATACTCGTACTATGGTTCTCTAGACCTGAGTGTTGGGTGGCAGGACTAAGCTTGGGTTTATTTTCGGCGAAAATGATTTTCGCACGGGACACGACTCGTCCAGTCTCCATCGTTTGTCCGTCTACGTATAGTAATGATATGTGGGTCAGATTTTCAGAAAATGTACAATTAGCAGCTCAGTACATTTAGGAAATTGTGCTAAATTAGGCTGAGAAATGATGAATACAGGGAATATCTGAGTATATTTGGTATCGCATTGATTTAAAGTATCAATTCTGTTGTGTTAAACTGCATTTAGAAGCTCATTTTTGTCTTAAATGTGTGTTATTTGAAAGGATTGGTGAAGGCAAATGATACATTTTCTGAAAATCTGACCCATGTATAGTAATGATATACCACTTCTTCCATTACGTCCCAGAACATGTCCAAATGACCAAATGAGAGAGATTAACTATTTGTCAGATGGGAAACGCCTTGAGTGAGGCTTCTGGATGAGGAAGCCAATTAATTACACCAGGTAAGTTGGAGATACCAAATCTCTCACTATATTTATTAATTAATGCCTAATAACATCTCTATATTTGGTGTCAATACAATACAAGCATCCCAAGGAGAAAAATAAAACTATTGATTAATGCAATGGTTAGTTCCTATAACTTGATTGAGACCCTTCAGGGAGCCCAAAAATATAGTGGTATGGCAATACCCAAGCTTACTTTACTACTTCAAATAGTCTAATGTTGGTCCTGGGTATGACCATTAAGTAGTGCCTTTCTGTCTCTTTGTCTCTTGTCTCTCTCCCTTCTTCTCTATCTCTATTTCCTGGGTATGATCATAAACTGCCTCCCTCTCAGCTCTCCCGCCCTTGATATAACCATATTAAATGTGTTGATAAGGGCGTAAAGCAACCAATCTCACGCACTCACTCTCAGCTCTCCCGCCCTTGATATAACCATATTAAATGTGTTGATAAGGGCGTAAAGCAACCAATCTCACTCACTCACTCTCAGCTCTCCCGCCCTTGATATAACCATATTAAATGTGTTGATAAGGGCGTAAAGCAACCATTCTCACTCACTCACTCACTCACCCCCACCAGTATGTTACTCGCTGGTCAAAACCCATTTGTGATGTGTTCCAGGAAAATGAGTCACAAGTCGCAAAATTGATATTTTTCAAAGTGTTTTTTTTCACAAGATCTCTTTATTGAAATGTTCTGATCTTTAGAGGGGTTGGCACTTATAGACATATGAATCCATATAACAAATGTTATTGTGCATTGTGTTAAATATATCCTTGCGTTTTGAAGGCCTTTCTATGGAATATATTTAGTTACTTTACTGGTAGGCCTAGCCGAACCATCAACCATATACCGTGCTCCTGTGTACGCGTGAATAGGTCAGTCACTTGAATGGGTTGTATGTACAGCTACTGGTAGGCCTAATTACCCATCCAGAAACATTGCAAACTATTTTTTTCAAACATAAAAATATCGAACTTAAAATACAGAAATACTTATTAGATCTCCTAGTGTTTATTATCATTAGAATCAGCTTGATCTCCTCTTTTCAAATATTGTGATATCTCAAAATCCATATTTTGCGACTTGTGACTTATTTTCCTAAAAACGGATCACAAATTTTCTCTCAGCGACCGTGTATCGCCAGCAGCACTGCATGGCGCTGCGCTGGTTGTGGCTGGCCGTAAAGCAAAAGCAGGCCGAGGACGAGCAGGCGGGAGGAGTACCAGTATAGAAGCAGTCCTGTAGTGGTGCAAGGTGGTGGTGCAAGGTGGTGGTGGTGGTGGTGAAGGATCGAGCAAGTGGTGGGCATGTTACTGAGGCGGTGGTGTTGGTGGTGTTGGAGGTGTACAGTTCATACGCTAGGAGTGGTAATGGATAAAGCAATTATTATTACAGGCGGTTCTGGTGCAGTAGTAATGCATTAGGACAATACAAACAAGACCCTCCTCCCCTCATTTAGCACTGGGACCGCATGTATGCAGTGCTACATGCCCGTACAAGCGCAGTACTCCTCCCTGGCCTGACTCTCACAACAAGGTACAGTCAGTGTTGTAGAAGCTGCTGCAGAAATGGCTACTACTGCTTCGGCGCTGCCCTGGACTGAATGTTTCTACCCACTCGTGTTAGCTGCGTTTTTCTGCTTAATACAGAGTACTGCTGCATCATCCGACAAACTGCCTTCTGATCTTGCACAGGGTAAGGATGAGATTATAGCTGTCAAACCTGTAATTGCTCTGTCGATGACACCAATGTTGTCAACTGACAACTCAATTGTTGCTCCTGCAGTTTTAGGGCCATGGGTTGTAAGCATAACACATCTATAGAAGCCGGCCGGCCACTAGTTCTATAGGGGAATTGTCTTATAGCCTAGCAATGCGCATGTCCGGATTGAAGCAGTATATCATCGGTGAAGTTATCTCCAGCATTGAATTCCTTAACATATAATGGTTTCTGTATCTTATCAATTTGTCCATAGGCATAGGATAAAGTTGCTGATGTGTATTCTAAGTGTGACAACTTAAGATATCTGTTCACTGTTGGTGCTGTTATTCCTTCAATTTACTGAAGAGTATGATTGGACGTTCTGTAACCTAAAATGAGGACATAGCAGCCCAGATACCCGCTTTTTTTAAAAGGCTGTATACTTCTAGTGATATAATAATATGAACAAATAAATTCTAGTATAAGAAGAGAATCAAAAACTTAAAAACAAAATGAAAATTTTAATAATTATTATTTATATATGCCAACAATTGATCATATAATATTATAATTAAATATAAAATAAATCTGTTATTGTCTGGTTCGAATAACTTACCTTGGAACTGCCAATAGTGCAGCCGAAGTCTGTATAACAAATTGCAACCACACTGAATGTCTATATACGGATAGATTCCATGGCATCACATGGGATCCATTCAGAACAATACATACGTGCACTGATGATGATTAGTAAGCGTCACGATCGTTTCCATTTATCCAATCATTATACAAACAAAAAAACCTCTGTATTTAACTCTCTGAGACCTCCCAAATGGCAATGCATTTCACCAAGAGATGAGGTTGCTGATTCTCTAGCCAGTTTCGGAAGTGTTTGATACTATTTTGAAGGTGTTCATACTATAATTTTGAATGAAATCTTACCGACTATCCACGATCGCCTTAAATCATTATCATCCAACGTTATCTTATTTTATCTAAGAACATGCTGATATAAAATGTATTGTCTAATACAACTAGATGAACGGATTACATGTAATTATGCCCTAAATGCATTGAATTATCTAATACCAGTGCGACTAAATTACAATACAAACAAATGTCAAACCCTATGAATTCCGGTGAATACATTTTAAGGGTTCCAATTTAAGACAATCCTTAATAATTGTGCCTCCTTTATAGTAACAATGAAATCGCTGGTTGGTATGTGATGTGGTATAATCTCTATAGTGGATGGCCACACGTCAAATCAGTCAGAAATGATTCAAAGGTTACTTCTATTACAGTAATGCCAGTATACTATAGTAGAACAAGGTTATATTCGTGGTATAGGCAATAGCAATCTGAATAGGCATTGATGTGTTGAGTTTGGGGCTATAAATATTCTATATAAATCGAGGATTGAATGCATTTGTACTATCTGTTATGTATATTGTATGATACAACCTATCATACAGGTATTTTATTATAAATGTATTCCCTGTAGATAATCGTTTAAGTGATACATTTAAAGATGTTTTTATTCAACACATAATGATACAGTAAGACAACTATTTGTGATGTGTTTCAGGAAAATGAGTCACATGTCGTAAAATATGAATTTTGAGATATGAAGCTGATTTTAATGATGGTAGAAAGCAGGACATTTACTAAGTATTTTTTATATTCTAAGTTTGATATTTCTATTTTTGAAAAATAAGTTTGCAATATTTCTGAGTAGACAATTGCTAGTAAAGTGGGTTAATGTACTACATATGATGGCCTTAGAAAAACATGGATTTATTTAAAAAACTGTCTTGGAATTTAGTACATGTTTTCATGCGTCCTCAAGGACTAGGTACCCAAAACATGAAAACATTCCAGCAAGGAAATCCTCTGAATGAAACACTTTGTAAAATACCAAATTTTGCGACTTGTGATTCATTTTCCTGAAACACATCACATTTATATATATATAATTGTTTTTTATTTCCATAAAAATAGCAGTATACAGAAATAAGGCTGACACCATCTGTGACACAGGTCTTCCAGGCGGGCCAATAACATATTTATAAAGTTCATAGTACCTGTGATAAGTGTTACTTAAGAGTAACGATAACGGATGTTATTATGAATAACACATTTTACATAACACATACTGGGTGCTTTTAGTTTTAGTGTAGCATGAATAATTCATGGCGTAGGCTTTATGTGCCGGTAGGTGAGAAATAAAGACATAGACAAGATAAAGATAAAGACATTGACAAGACCAGTGCCCAGGGTGTGAACCATGCTACTCTGCCTGGGACCGTCTCTATTGCGCATCTATATCCAGTGCTAAATGGGTCAGATTTTCAGAAAATGTACAATTATCAGCTCAGTAGATTCTGCTAAACTAGGCTGCAATTTGGTCAATACTAGGTAAATCCGAGTATATTCGGCATTGCAGGGATTCTAGCAACCTGTTTGGTTAGGTTGAACTGTGTTTTGAACTTTATTTTCGTCTGAAATTTAGGTTATTTGAGAGGATTGGTCAAGGTGAATTGTACATTTTCTGAAAACCTGACCCAAATAATAAATTTCGCTTTGGCAGCAGTTTAGATTAGGTAGAGAGAGAGTAACATCGATATATTTATTAACTATAGATCTACTCTATTCTTAGCTATAATAACTTCATCATTGTCGAAGCTTCGATGTCAATATAAGAAAATACAGCTTAAATTCATCTATAGGAAAATTATCTAAGTTTGAATCAATTTATCCTCGTATGGATTAGACTGTCCATGCGAGGATGTTGGTGTGATATCTCAAACAGACAGCATTATACATAGGTGGGATTTTCAGAAAATGTACAATTCAACTTCGCCAATCTTCTCAAATAACCAAGTTTCAGACGAAAATAAAGTTCAAAATACAGTTCAACCTAACCCAACAGATTGCTAGAATCAATGCAATGCCGAATTTATTCGAATTTACCTAGTATTGACCAAATTTCAGACTAATTTAGCAGAATTTACTAAATGTGTACAGCTGCCAATTCTACATTTTCTGAAAATCTGACCCACATAATAGGAGGGAACGGACATAACGTTACTTTTAATCCATTTTAAAATTCAATTGCCTTGGGTGATATTGCCTTGATAAAATATCAGATTTATCTATATTGTTGTTAAAGTTTTTTCACTGCTGATGTTTCACATGCAGTATTTGTATTTGGTGTTTTTATATTTATGTATTTCCTGCTATGTCTCTTATTTATTTCCGATGTCTTCTCATCTAAATTAAGGCTCGCAAAATGTATTTGTGGCCTTTCTGAGTTCGATAATGTCGAAGTCGTAATATCTTCCATATACTTTTGTAAGAGTTTTTAAATTGTTAAGACCAAAGATGGTTTCTATTTTTGTCGAGTAATTTCTCATAGTATAACTTCACTCTGTGGATCATGTTAGTAGTTTACTTTTGTTATTCAAATTCGATCAGGCAATGCTGAATATATCATCAATCATGTATTTGTACCCGAATGAAATATTTTTCAAATCATTCAAATCAAATCTATCTTTTTGCAGAAGTGTACTGTTCTGGATGTGAGGCTGTAACTAAAGGTAAGACTGGACACCCACCTGTTTCACAGTTTGACAATTTTATTATTTCCACGACCACACCCTTGTCATAATTGCCAAGGCACGAGTTCCACCACAAGATGGATTAGCTGTCTTTATTACTTACACACGTCTCGTTTTGCTTATTCCTTCTACCTGAATCTTATCCGTAGAAGGCCTATATGAGATGGGTTTCAGGAAAATTAGTCCCAAGTCGTAAATATGAATTTTGAGATATCATCATATTTGGAAAGATTAGATGAAGCTGATTCTAATGATGGTAAACAGCAGGGCATTTAATAAGTATAAGGTAATAAGTCTATAATCTAATTTTGATATTTCTATTTTTGAAAAATAAGTTTGTAATATTTCTGAGTAGACAATTGCTAGTAAAGTAGGTAAATGTACTCTATTGGATGACCTTAAAAAGGCATGAATATATTTAAAGAACTGTCTTGACATTTAGCACATATTTCCATGTGTCCTCAAGGACTAGATACCCAAGACATGGAAACATTCCACCAAGGAAATCCTCTGAATGAAACACTTTGAAAAATACCATTTTTGCGACTTGTGACTCATTTTCCTGAAACGCATCACATATTATTGCATTGGCTATGTTATTAACACTATATTCCAGCAAGGTATTGTGTGAGAAAACACTGTTTGGCTGATGAGGAAACATTTTTGTTGAAAGCTGATTATGGTTCCGAAGAATTTGTCATAGGATGAATGTTAATGATAAATTGGAAATCCGAACCTATTACTGGAGACATTGCTTTTACTAATGGTACGTTAGTATTTCGATATGCCTCATGAAATTGTAATTCATCACTAAATGCAATTCTCGAACAAGCATAGCGTTTTTAAACACAAAATCAAATAAGTTAAAAGCAAGAAAGCATAGATTTATTGTTATTTCATAAATTTATTGTTATTTCATAAATTTATTGTTATTTCATAAATTTATTGTTATTTCATAAATTTACTTTTAATACACGCTTTAAATATTGCCTGTAATATCTTTAAAAATATCCATAAATAATAAGGCCCAAAAATAATTGGAGAGTTCCCTTCTATACAAAATATCTCCATAGGTTGCGTTTTGATGGGGTCATCTATAGAATCACTGAAGCCTGACAATGAATCTACTCATCCATAACTCCTACATGCTTCATGCACTACTGAATAATGAACAAGCATTGTGGCAATGTTTGCAGTATTCATCCGTCCAATTCTTGTATGGTCATATTTTGGCGCTCCAGATTGGTATGGTGGGGGGGGGGAGATTTAGTCATTTACTGCATGGGGGTGGCCTGGATATATCGCAGTCCCAGGTCAGGTCATGAAAATGATTAGCATTACTTTATTTATAAACATTGGAATTCATAATTTTATTGTTAACGGTTTATGAAGGAGTGTGTGTATGTGTGATGTGTTACAGGAAAAGGAGTCACAAGTCGCAAAATTGATATTTTCCAAAGTGTTGTATTCACAAGATGTCTCTGTAGAAATATTTTCATCTTTGGGGTATGTACCGTTTAAAGTCGTATGAATGCATTTATCAAATTTCAGGACCGTGGATTCAATATATTCTTGCATTTCTAAGGTCATCCTATAGAGTATATCTATACCTACTTTACTAGCTAGTAATGAATGGTCCACCCAAAAACCTTTTTCAAAACTAAAAATATCAATTTTTGAATATAGAAATACTGATTAAATGTTCTAATGTGTACTATCATAGAAATTCGTTTTTCATATGTTAATATCTCAAAAAAAATTGCGACTTGCGACTTATTTTGCTGTAACCCCCCAAATTTGACGATGTGTATGCCAGTGTGTGTGTTGGGGGACCCCACAAATCTACCTCCTGCTCCCTATACCTTATTAATCAATTATGATCTGCCACATTCATGTCCAGAGTCTACACTATATGAGGAGGTCAATGAAGGCATATAGGTTCTATCATAATTGATTTGCTCTCCACTTATTATTATCAAGTGCTCAGAATCGATTGATCCGTTGCTAAATGAGAAGTAAATATTTATACGTAACTCGCATGTCAAGGTCTAATATCAAATACATTGCCTATATGCGTCAGATTTTCAGAAAATGTACAATTGGCAGCCACACACATTTATTAAATTCTGCAAAATTAGGCTGCAATTTGGTCAATACTAGATAAATTCAAGTATATTCGGCATTGCATTGACACTAGCAATCTGTTTGGTTAGGTTGAACTGTATTTTGAACTTTATTTTCGTCTGAAATTTGGGTTATTTGAGGGGATTTCTGAAGTTGAATTGTACATTTTCTGAAAATCTTACTCATAAACTATATCACAGATACAATTGTTAAAGGGATACAGAAGTGTTCAATGAAACTCAGTGAGTGTTTCTCAAAACCTTTGTTGATAAGCTTGTCCTCTAGGTGGAGAGGAGTGGCGAGCTCCTCCCTACATGGTTCACTGCATGGCCTATTGATATGGTTAGAACCTGAATTTGGGTCAGATTTTCAGAAAATGTACACTTCACCTTCACCAATCGTCTCAAATAACCCTAATTTCAGACAAGAATAAAGTTCAAAGCACTGTTCTACCCAACTAAGCAGATTGCTCGAATCAATGCAATGCCAGATATACTCGAATTTGCCTAGTATTGGCCAAATTGCAGCTTAATTGAGCAGAATTTGCTAAAAGTGTACAGCTGCCAATTGTACATTTTCTGAAAATCTGACCCATTTAAACAAGTAACCAGAGTAGAGGTGGTTTAAGTCATAAAACCTTTAGGGATCATTCCGTATTACATAAGAAAGAAAGCAATGAAATACAAAATATAGGTCACCATGTTAGCTTTCTTTTAAAGAAGCGCTTAAAAATAAATGTGGTTTACTATAGGAGTCTATGAGAAAATATGATATTTTTTCACGTTTTACTAAATAAAGCAAATGGGCAGTCCTTTAATTCTTGTCCAGAATTGCTACACATTCATTGGAGGCCATACAACACAGATCTATAGAAGAAGAAATATACATAACCAGGGTAAAAAAAAAAGCAAAGTTATGAGAATTGCCAGAATTAGACTTTGATATACAGTGTTTACTCTGGATATTCTAGAATCGATGATAGAGCTAGTTCAGGGAACGAAGGTGGATGATTACTAATTGATATAAGTATGTGGCTAATTAGCCCACTAATGAAGAAGGTAAGAGGAGTTGTCAGTACACCTGTTCATTAAGAACTGATCCTTTATTTCATAGATATAAAGCAGGTAGGGTTATCCTTAAGGTCACATGACATTATAGGCCAATCAGGCCGCAGTATGATTACATTACATATTCATGGCTCATTAACCAATGAGGGTCAAGTTGGTGACGTGATAGCCGTGCCTGACCTGTTGACCTGGCGAGCATGGTGTTACCTAACATGTCGCCCTGTATTAAATAACATGTATATATATAGATATGTAGACATGATTATAGATATAATTATACAGTGATGAATATTAATAATTATGTTAACCTATATTGATAATGTTACATAATCTTACGTAACCCAAATGAGGTAATAGGTTAGCATAAAATGGGTCTGACAACTTTAATATCTACTAGTTTTTTTGTTTCATTTAGGTGAACTGTTTATATTGAGTTTGATGTAGTTTACCTATCCTCATCAGCAAGTCGGTGCACATTCTAAAAGCATTAAACAAGCCTTCCACTCCCCACAATTTGTCGGACAAATCTTGTTTACAGATTTAGAATATTGCTCATGCAGTTCAGCCACTCCTATTGTTGTAGAGGATAAAGGAATGGGAGCACTGCCATGACGGTATGGTACGGCTGCCTAGAACTTGAGAAATAGGACGGAATTGATCAATCTATATATCAGGACAGACAATACCAATGCCTGGCCAACCGTTGCAGAGGGGGCTGGCCTGTATCAAACCATCTCTGATATTACAATCTTCTTAGCTCTCATTTTGAGCCCTTTGTGTATGTTCATATAATTATTCTAACATTCAAATACAATTCCTTTTCGTAGTCTTACTATTGATTAGTGTTAAGTTTAAAACTTACTTCCATCAGAGCTATATATGTAATGATATATAGGAACGATTGATAGATATAGAAGGACGATCAAATGTAAACTTTCATCCAACGAAGCTTGGAACCTTGATGAACGAATGAGAAATGAAGGGATTGCTTATTTTATAATGGCAAAGAATTGTTTTACATTCCCACACCATGAGATGGAAATTCACTATGAAAATAATGCCTTTATGGTTGATTCCGACTAAAGGACTAAGGACTAAAGAAAACAAATATGGCATTCACATAAATGTACCTTATGTATGGTAAACCAAAGTTTATCGAATCAAATGTGATGTGTTAGAGAAAAATGAGTCACAGGTCGCAAAAAAATTGATTTTGAGATATCATCATATTGGAAAATTGATTTTGACATTAAAGATAATATACATTTCCATACATTAAGTACAAATATATTGATATTGATACACCAAATAATGATACTCTGTACATACTCCTTCAAATGAATAGATATACCATTAAGCGAGTCACAAAACCAAAATATAAGCCATATTAATTGTCAACAAGAATTCTTTATTAACTGAACCGTAAACTATTGCAAGAAGCCAACTAGCAGTCTATGACTGAGTTGGTATTCAATATTCTATGTTTGATATATTTATGTTTGAAAACAGGTTTGCAATATTTCTGGGTGGGCAAGATTTTGTACAAGTAAAGTAGCTAAATGTACTTCATAGGATGACCTTCGAAACGCAAGGATATATTTAATATACTGTCGTGAAATTTGTTGCACGCATTCATAAAACTGTAGGCGCTAAACCCCCGAAAGACCAGAAGATACCAAGACAGCGATCCTGTGAATAAATCACTTTGAAAATTATCAATATATGATGATATCTCAAAATCCATTTTTTGCCACTTGTGACTCATTTTCCTGCAACACATCACAAATGAACCATTAACGATCTAAAGCCTGAGCTACACTTATGTATACAGCTCGGCTTGTCCACAGTCTGTAAGACTACAATGCTCAAAATGGGCGCAGTTTACAGAAAGGCTTTGCTTTACCATGTCGATATATTGCCTCGGGGATAAAATATATCCTCACTAACAAGGTGTCATGTCCTGATTATTGTAAAATGGATGCCAAGTGGTGGTGTGGGAGCAGACGGCAAGGTAGCAAGGCATAAGTTATTTACACTGTCCTCCCCACGGCTCTGCATACAGTCGGTCAGATTTTCTGAAAACGTACAATTCGCATTCACCAATCCTCTCAAATACTTCAAAATCAAGACAAAAATGAGCTTCAGAATACAATTCAACATAACCAAAGAGGTGTTTTGAATCAAAGCAATACCAAGTATGACAAGTTATCCACAGTATTTATCATATTTCAGAGAAAAAATAGCAGAATTCGGACAATGGATAGAGCTGCCGATTGTACATTTTGTGCTGATCTGACCTATCATATGCGGCCAGTCTCTATCAATACGGGCTGTAATGTTTTACCATGTAAATGCATTCCATCAAGTATAAAACACTGACAAAGAGATGGATGATGGACGTAAATCCAGAGGCGTTTAATAGCAATAGATTGTTCCTGAATAAAGTGCGATGGTATAATAGTATACTGAAGCCGAAAGTTTTATGACTAGGCTATGAACTATTATATGGGTCTGATTTTCAGAAATTGTACAATTCAACTTCGCCAATCTTCTCAAATAACCCAAATTTCAGACGAAAATAAAGTTCAAAATACAGTTCAACCTAACCAAACAGATTGCTAGAATCAATGCAATGCCGAATATACTCGAAGTTACCTAGTATTGACTAAATTGCAGCCTAATTTAGCATAATTTACTAAGTGTGTACAGCTGCCAATTGTACATTTTCAGAAAATCTTACCCATATATGGTTTTACCTAAACATAAGGCCAAGGATTTAAGGGGAAATTAAAGAACGCATCCATTTTTTAATACAATGTGAAACACTGACCATAATATATTTGCCCATAATAATGTATTTCACTGTTGTTTTCCGATGAAGGAAAAGCTACAGTGTCTAGAGCTTTTAGTATCTTCACACCACAAGTCACCATTTTGGTTTCGTATCTAAAAGAACGCTGAGGTTTGAAGAGATCACATGTGACATTTCCACCCGCCTTCAAATGTGGAACTCTAGTTTATGATGGGAGTTTGGATTCCGAAAGAAAGGAAAACATGGAATCGCTTTCGATCGGGTACATGACCTTGCCATTGTAAGGATGGCCAAATTGAGGGGAAGGACAGGCAGTTAGACTCGTAACGCCTCATGGTGACGTGGGGTCGGGGGTGAGGGGTGTTCGGATCAACCTTGGCATTGGTGTAATTTAAAAACAGTTCCAGATTCCCATCCCTATTTTTGCTTGTATTAATTCCTGTACAAAAAAGCAATCATGCCAAAAATAATGTTTGTAAAAATTCTTCATCGATGTACGTGTATTTATCTCCCATCGTTTTCTTACTGGCGATGATTGCTATCATCCGAAGCCTTCCCATTGCTGTATTGTTTTTTTTAATGTTTGTTTTAAATGTTTTTTTTTAAATGTTTTATTTCTCCACAATTTCCCATTTGTGATACTTTTCAAGTAGAGAAAGCAAAAGATATTTCATAATGATACATCGAAACATATTACCTCAGATTTAAATTTACTTGGATATTTATAAATGCCGTACGACCTGCATAGCTATAGATAACACAAATTTCTCTCGTCTCATTTTTGTGTGTTTTTGGTCAACATAAAACCCACAAGAGTATATGGTTCAGATTTTCAGAAGATGTACAATTCAACTTCACAAGTCCTCTCAAATAACCCAAATTTCAGACGAAAATAAAGTTCAAAATACAGTTCAACGTAACCAAAGAGATTGCTAGAATCAATGCAATGCCGAATATACTCGACTTTACCTAGTATTGGCCAAATTGTAGCCTAATTTAGCAGAATTTACTAAAATTGTGTAGAGCTATATTTCAATATTATTCAACCCTCCTGGTTTTTTATTCAGTTTGGGAGAATTTTTTTTTTGTGTAAATGTGTAGATTGTACATTTTCTGAAAATCTGACCCATATATACATACAAGTACCAATAGTCCGCAGGATATAAAAACAAGTCATTGTGTTGTCATCAGGGCATCACTTTCGTGGGTCTTGCAAGCTTTCTTTAGAGAAGGACTAAAGATAACGATGTCTGGAGAAAAACTGGGGAAGAAACATCGATCAGCCTTGCAATAATGGGCCGAAGATTGATCGCTGGCCAGAATTCAAATATGCAAAATGGGGAAATAAGAACAAAAACCACTTGGACTCCCTTGTGACTGTTTTGGGGTTTATTGAAAAGACTTCATTGCCTTTTTAATGATTAATATTTTCATTCCAATCGACAATACGTATTTGCTTATAAGTTGTATTCCCTTTCGAAAATAGATACAGTGAATGGATATTCTTTTCTGAGCGCCAACAGAAAGGTCATAACAATGAAGTAGGTCCTCTGGGGATAGAGCAAAGAAAGAATATAGTTATGCCCTTGTTTTTGTCGGCCTACACTTATCCTTCTTTTACACAGGGTTGCTTCTCGGGAGAATATTCATTTTTACAATCGCCCCCTCCCCACTACCTCCGGCATCAGATAGCTCTACTTCTAGACGCAGGTTTAAAAACGAAACGCTTTCTTCCTCCTCGAAGAAGTACTAGGGATAGACAATATATACTTCACGATCAATATTCATCATCGAGTGCGTTGTAAACCATGATCCCCGCTCCATATATATATATATGTGATGTGTTACATGAAAATGAGTCACAAGTCGCAAAAATGATATCCTTCAAAGTGATTTATTCACAATATCGCTTTATTGGAATTTTCTGTTTTTTGAGGTTCTTAACACTTTTAGTCATATGAAGCTATGTACTAAATTTCAGGAGATTGTTTGAAATATATCCTTGCGTTTTGAGGGTCATCCTATGGAGTATATTTAGTTATTGTACTGGTAATTGCCCACCCCGGCCAGAAATTTTGAAAACTTGTATTGTTTTCAAACATAAATATATCAAACATAAAATAAAGAAACATTTGTTAGATGTCCTTAATGTTTACCACCATTGGAATCCGCTTGATCTCATCTTTTCAAATATGATGATATCAGAAAATCTATTTAATGCGACTTGTGACTCATTTCCCTGTAACACATCACATATAATATAATACTGTTATAGAGCCTGTATAGAGACTAGACGTCTTCTGACGCAGCACACCACAATTGGTAGTCTGTAATTTTACTTTGGTTTGTTTGTAGATTGTTTTTATACACTTTTGTATACACACAGCTTGCCCATGATGGTGGTTGAGGGGAATCTACTTCAGCCATAAAGTGTCTGGTTCTAGACAGACAGTCAGGTCATAGAATAAAGCGACCGATTTTTTGAAATTCATAAAAAGCTGCTCATACAGTGGAATCATGAGCATAGATGGAAGAGGTAACGAAGATAGAGGGAAGACAATAAGGTGTAAAGGATGGAAGAACTTGGAAAAGACAGGAGACGGAAGAGAACAGAAACGTGAGAATAGAAAAGAGGAAGACCCCGAGAAACAGAGAGAGAGGCCCAGAGAGAGAGGCCCAGAGAGAGAGAGAGAGAGAGGGGAGAGAGAGACAGAGAGAGAGAGAGGGAGAGAGAGAGGGGAGAGAGAGAGAGAGGGGGGAGGGAGAGAGAGAGAGAGGGGGGAGGGAGAGAGAGAGAGAGAGGGGGGACGGAGGGAGAGAGAATAGATGATTTTTTTTTAAACAAAAAAACTTTGGGCACACAAGTGACTCAAGATATGTGATATTGAAGATTTCAGGGTCAATAAATTCCCAATTTTGCAAAGTTTAAGCCAGAATTTTACAATATAACTACTTATGCCATCAGAGAAATGTCTTTACAAGACTAATAAACGAAAAAGAGGTGTTGTATGTCCGAGGATATTAGAACAAAATACTTCCCAGTGCGTGTTGCTAATCTGATATTGACATTACATTAGGCATAGCCTACAAGTCGATGCGCAAAACGAGCAAATGTGTTAATGTAATTTTCATCGTGCAAGGCAAACAATGTCCTGGCAAGCTAAACATAGCCACATTAGTCAAAGTCTATTATATAAATACGGGTGTGAGGTCCAAATCTGGGCCTCCCAGCTGATTTTTTTATTTTTTTGAAAGGTTTCATTCAGCTTCTATCCTGCCGGCTTGGCTTGTACACTTCTAACAACATGATTAAACCGTGCCCCTTATCATTTTATAGGTTTTTTTTGGTATTTTCTTCATATTTCATACACTTTTTATATTATGACTTAACAGGTATACACACAAAACATTACCCTCCACACATGACAGGGCAACATAACAAAGTGACACGAAGATTATTTCACATAAGTGTCTGACTGTTACCGGCCAGAGCAGAAGTCTTTAATGTAACCTTTGACCTGGTTAATCCATTTCCGATCTCGGTCAACAAATTTTGCGTTCTATAACACAGCTCTATATCTTGCCATAATTTCATTAACAAACGCCTTCCCAGCTGATTATTAAAGCTGCACTCTCAGCTAACGTCGGTTAAAAACTGAAACTTTTCTACTTCTTGTTCCATTATTTTCCAATCCATCTAAAAGTCATTTAACCAAGATCTTGGAGGATTTTGTCCAGTTATTTTTGTGACAGTGCTGCTAAAACCGCCTCATTTGTATTTGGAGGACCCGCCCGAATCCCTTCATGCGATGACTTCACTTATTATCGCTCACCGGCGGCAGTTTTCTCTCGGTAATTAGGGGTAAAGTGACACTTCTCACTGTTGTTGGCTAGATTATCGAGGAGGGGAATTTCTACTTCCTTTTCTAATATTTGGTTCACCTTACCCTACCTAACTAACTCCTGTGGATATCAAAACTCTAACATTTATATATATCAGAATATATATAGAATATATATACAGAAATTTCAAAGTGGCAGATGGTTTGGCATCGGGAGTTACATGATGCCAGGCTCCACCAAATGTTGTCCATAGACTCCTGGGTTAAAGTCATTTATATTTCTGACCACTTGGAGCCTGTGACAGCACTGTTTTGTGGCATCACCATTTCCTCACGGATTTGAAATGAATAGAGCCTTCTGACCCAGTCATTACACATATTCACTAATCATTGAATGAAAACGCAATGCTGGTACTCAAAACTTCAGATATTGCTATACCTATCATATATGATTACACTGACAAAGTTTCACGAGATTTCATGACTACTCATTTTAACTATCTTAGCCACTTTAAATTCTTGTATAAACATATACCAGCAGCAGAATATGGGTAAATCCAGTCCTATAACTTCATAATATGAATGGGATTTGTAAGATTTGTTTTGTCATAATAGCTGAGAATGCAGCTTCAAGGGGTTCCATGCGTGAAAAGTAGCGGAGTAAAAACACAAAGTAAAAAGAACAATGGTGTAGAGTCCAGTATTTTATTGAATCTCTGGGGCATTTTCTGCCCATCTTCTCATATTTAGTAAGACTATAAATATCTTGTACACACCACAAAGATTCCCTGGCCGGGCGATATTGGCGGATGTTCAGCGTATCTAGTGCATGGAGTTTGCTCATTTCAGCCCACTCTGTTCATGATAGATAGGAAGGCAGGCTATAAGCTCGATATATGTATGGACAGGTTCCTCAATGGCTGCCTCTATATGGACTTGGCCCAGGAGCCAACCACCATTACCTCGGCCCATTGTGTGTATAAGGGTCAGATCTTCAGAAAACGTACCACTAGCAACTCTACATTTCTACTCAATTCTCCTGAGAAATGGTCAACACTAGGTATATCTGAGTATGTTTGGTACTGCGTTGATACAAACAATCTGTTTGGTTATGTTCAACTGAATTTTGAACCTAATTTTTGTCTTAGATTTGGGTTATTTGAGAGGATCGGTGAAGGTGAATTGTACATTTTCTGGCGATTTTACCCATATATAAAACGGCCTTCTAGCCTTTTGAAAGTGCTCATAAACTATACGGCTTTACTCATATATAGTAGACCTTAACTGCCTTGTTTTACGTGGGTGTATTTTGGTCAGCTGTCATAGTATTCCTCAGATAGATAAACAATTGCCTTTCCCATGTTCCATGTCTTACTATCATGTTTTTTTTATTTGAAAACATGTGTGTAACATTTAAGGGATTCTGTAATGGAATAAACCTTCTAGGTTCAACATGAAGATTCTAGAATGAACCAATTTGTATTCTCTACATTTGGTTCTGGATACTGCTTTGGGCCTGTCAATTAAGCACAATTGATTAAGAAAATGGAAATATAAAACTCAAGGAACCTTTACGAATATCAAGCAGTATGAACGCAGGTGGAGTTGGCATGGTTTCTAGATGTAAAAGGATTACACTTCGTCTACTATAATACTAAATACTCGGTGTAACCACTGGCAATGTTACATGGATTAAAAAGAGGAATAATTATTGGCAGCGCTGGTACTGTGCTATATTTAGCTCAAGCGTATGACTGCTAATTATGAATTAACCGACTCTATGCCATTTTTTAATTATGCTACCTGGGATTCTATAGATAGCAAATGTGTCCTGCTGCCTTTTCAATTCAAGTAACGTTCTAATTATATAGAATTGAATCGAAGATCAAGTGCATAGGATAACTATTTCGAGTGCACCTAGACATAAAGATACTGTCCAATTAATAGTGGATTTGCATAGCCGCCATTTGGAACCTTGATTCGCATGGAATTGTGGGACTAATGATACAGTCTAAAATCTATAGATAATATGCCATAATCAGCATGGGATATTTATCAATGCTTCAATGTCAATATCCATATATTATACATGTTTCCATCTTTCCCATAGTGCATTTGGTTTTCATAGATCATTTATATATGATATTGGTGAAAACATTGTTGCAATTTTCGATAATGTTCGATGTTGCTATATATATTTGTATGTCACATTTCTACAGAATCCATCCCAGGATGCACTGTAACAAACATGCGCAGTGGCACATACGAATCCCCTATTGTTCATGAGAATGGTACACAATAGTCCCTGTGGTAAGAACAAGTGCTCTATTATTTGGTTCAATGGATGTCGACGGATGGATAGTGAGCCAATATATAAATCAATTCATCTATTCCCCATTCTGGTAGCAGCATCGACTACAGTGCAAATGGAAGTCATATGAAATAACCATCAAAGCAAAGACAAAGCAAAGATTAATACTTCATTACTGATTTGTGCAATGGTACTGACAACTGCTATCTGTGTACAGTCCTTTGCACTTGGCCACTATAAAAAGCTTCCAGAGAGTCACTGAGTAGCAAGTCTGTGGTTTAAGTTAAAATCCCAATTTGATATCCAGAATAAAGCGACAAAAACTATTAAAGTAAAACACTGCATGGGCTGGAACAGTTGCAGGTCATATTTAGCTTAATTATGGTTAATAACTGGGATCTTACATTACTTTTTCGTTTCTGGGCAGTGATATTGCCAGAATCAATCAAGTGATTTTTTCCCGCTCTACCCAGGGCCTTCACATCAACTTACTAGGTAGACAAACTGATTCCCAAGATCGAATGTTCATATATCAAGCCCCTCAAGGTTTTCGAAATGCCCGCCCCCATTGAGGCCGGAAGTATGTGTGTCGAAGAAATGGCAAAATTGCCCCAAGATACCCGTTGATACACATTATACTAGGCGGCGCCACAGGCATTATGGGAGAAGTGAATTCAGCCCGATAGCAACCATATTACTTGCAGGAAAGCATGTATATATGGAACTAATGCATGACTCCATTATGTTTATGATGCATAAAAAGGTCATTCCCACACAGGATAAGACACGTGCACCTTTTATACTTTTATGTCTTTCCTACTTTTATGTCTTGGTATACTCAGGCATCCGCCGCTGAGGGCACCACCGGCGCATGCAGGGAGTATTGCCTTGCTGACAAGATGTTTCTAAAAATAAAGTTAGTTCCACCTCGGCACTCTCCCTTTTGCCACAATCCATACAACTCCTCATTTGTTGGAGTGCTTTACACGAGTAAAAGGTCACTGTTAGGGTCATCATATTTATAAACAAGAGAGGAAACTGGCTTGACCCTTTGATATCATGAAAATTTGATTAAATCATTACAAAATTAACTTTCAGAATTTTTCCTTTGAAATTATAATATACTTAACTTTCAATTAATACACTAGAGGAGTCGGATGCAGTCCTCAATAGTTACACTTAGAACACATTTGACATTTCGGGAGATTGCACCCAAAAAATACAAAATAAATAGATGGATATTGATTGTTAATTATGATGACATCCCTCTGTTCCACACAGCAATAATTGCCTGCACCAATGAGCCGGAACCCAATTCCAACAGTGACTCAACATCGACAAACATAGTTAAAACATAGACTTGTAATTATCATGACAAGTCCATCCCAACTCGGCGTTCTTGAAAAGTGAAATAGTCTGAACGGGTAATATGCGAAATATGAAACTTGAGAAATCACTGGTAATATTATATTCCTCCGCTCGAATATAGGTATATATATGGTTGCTCTATATATAGTCTATATTCAGTCCAGCTATTTGATCCGCAGATAAAAATAGAAGAAAGAAAATTACTTCCCCCCGGGTAACTTGTGAAATTGGGCAGAAACAACCGCTTGATATTGTTCAGTGAATCTTGCAGGACCACCATGCTAGTAGTATATGGAAATGTATAATATACACGGGCTGCTGTATCCAAGAACAAATAATGTATTGTTGTTGCCTGTCAATAGTTGACTATTAGAATCGTCTATATTGTAAGTACAGTCTAGGCCCAAAGTTGAGAGCGTCCCTTCAAACGGAGGGAAAGACTCTGGCCTCAAACCAAACCGCACAGTGCCATTATAATTCCATTAAGACCGCAAAATGGCATTATATATGGCACAGGTCTACTTTTCTGCTTATACAATCCGATATAGAATATTATCTGATCTGAGGGTTTGGACCTAGACTGAGTATGCCTTGTGTGCAACTCCGTAAAATACAGGGGGAACTAAAGACTTTCCCGCCGTAAATATGGGCTCCCCATGGTACTGGAGACAAGCCTGGCCTGGTCAACTCTCACTAACGATGGTATCAATATCAATAATAGAATTCTTTATTTGCCAAAACTCGGAAAGGGACAATTAAGAGAAGTGAGATGCACTTCAGTTCTTCTGGAGCGTGTCTTTTTCATGTTTTTGTTCGTTTTGGGGTTTTTTTTTTACAGATTTATTATTATATTCAGCGTTCATATTTGAAGGTAATGGGATGGAAGAATTGTAAACCCCAACAGAATAATTATATACCATATTTTTTAGCCGGTCTACTCTTATTCATTCTTCTTCCATACAGTGATGTTGCTTCTTGGCAGGATATTCATTCAGACAATCACCCCCTTCCCTGTCAGAACCTAAAAACGAAACTGAGTCTTCCTCCTGGAAAAAGTATTAGGTATAGCCACCCACATTGACTTCACCTTGATACAACAGTTGTATAGTTGTAGAGTACACCAAGACATAACAATAGGGAGATTTAGCAAACACAACGCACCAACGCAACACTAACGCATCCACTAACTATTTGTATATTACTACCGCTGTGGGGATATCTAGAGAGGCGCTAGGCCGTGGGCACCTACATTGCAGGCCTCTCCAGATATCCCCACAACGGTAATAATGTACTTATAGTTAGTGGATGCGTTAGTGTTGTGTTGGTGCGTTGTGGTTGCTAAATCTCCCTAATGGCGTAGTACACTACGTACCAGAACGTCTCTTCTAATTACACTTTGTATGTATGAGTATCGGGGCTTGGACAAGAGTAGTCCTGAGATATATATGATGAAGCATTAGATGGTATAAAATATCAATCTTGTCATGAGGCTATAGTTGATGTACAATGAAAGCATGTAAAACCTTGTCTTTACTGGAGTATATTGACATACAAGTGAAATATACTGTCAATATAGTAGTTAAGAAACGTTACCGAAAATATGCCTCACGTTGATGAGGGAGCTCATGTCAGGCCAAAAGATTGAGGCTGACAAATTATTGATTCATATAGCGGAAAATATATTCATATATTTTGATCATCACTTTGGATGTTGCAAAGTGGGAATTGTAGAAATTTGTGGATGAAAACCTGCCATAGGATTCAAAATAGCGCCCATTGGCGCTCATATCCCATAGAATTAGAAAACGCATTTGTATTTGTGTCAAGTTAAAAATCGGGTTATTAAACTATATATATGACGATAAAGCCTCTCAATCTATCATCCAATAATCATTGACTTTCGACAAGATTGAAGCAACTAATGTTTCGTACTACTAATGTCAAATTGTCTTTGTATATTTCAGAACTTTATAAACAACTGAGATCCAAGTCACCGGACTCATTGGAGGTACGCGTGATGGATGCGTTAGAGAACATATGCGACTCCGATAATTTCGTCGGTTTAAAACTCCCGCCTTCAAAGATGGTCAGGGCTTGCAAGTTTTTACTAGGTAAGTGATTACTTGGATCCTAGACAGCCTTTACAAATTATTCATCATCAAGAATGATTAAGGTCGTCCCTCAGTAAATGATGTGTGATATCAATTAACTTGTACCGGTATACATGTATGCATGAGTTCACTTTGTTGATACCCTTATAAATCGTAACTGCTTCGAGGGATTTTAATCATGGACGCAGATCTTTGTTGCAAAGCTATTTGTTAGATTATTCCAATCTCAGGTCTCGCACTTGGTACTTTGCTTTTCCTTTTGAACTACTAGTACTACAATTTTCATGTTTTGCAGAACAATCATTGCATTAATTTAATTAGGTTTGATACCATGATTGCATTTTATAATTACAATCTTTATTCAGGTATGGGTACAATCATAGCATAGTTAATTCAATCCATATTATACGTTATACAACCCCCAACTTATCATAAGAAACTTTATTTCCACTTGGTATACAAATAACGATAACAGGTTTCTATATGGAAATAGGTCTTGTTCTCTGTCTGAGACAGTTCTTCCAAACATACCTTCTACAACTACATCACTTAATACAGGTTATGAAATAGAATAAACGATGTATCATCACTCATACAGTGGTCTGCCACTAGTGGTCTCAATGTCTGACTGATTTAAATACGTGCCTTTTTGGTTTTGTCACAAGCACAAAACCTGCTCATCCTTCAATGGTTCATGTCTGGATCGGTTGTACGTCAGTCTCCTTGAGCCATTAGCGACGGTCCCCAGCGGCCAATTTCCACTGCCCCTGATGGGACCAATGAGACAGTATATTGGTCGCATCCTTGGAATGACCTTGCTCACCCACGATGATGCTATAACGAACCAGCAGTGCCAAGATCACAGAAAATGTACAATTAGCAGCTCTACATTTTTACTAAATTCTCCTAAATTATACCGAAGAATTGTCAATGCTAGGTATATTTGGTATTGCGTTGATACAAACAATCTGTTTTGCTATGTTGAACTGAACTCACTTTTGTCTTAGATTTGTGTTATTTGGAGGATTGGTGAAGGCCAATTGTACATTTTCTGACATTCCCCACCCTCCCTCCTCCCATCATCTGCACCGCTAGGGAACATGTATAAATAGGAGAGAAGCTGTGTGGTATTAATGTAATTTTCGCTGGTAAAATCTGTCGCTTTTCTGGTTACATGATACTGTGAAGATACATGATATTAATAAACGTCATTATGTGTATCATAAAATAGGTGAGAGATATATATATGATAATGATACCCCATATATACATATCCTATGAACTACGAGAGCAGAAATTGCTACCACGAATAGTTTAACCACAAGAGTTTTCAACAATTACATTATAATCTTCAAATCAAGTTTTTCATCTACCCGAGCCAGTAGCAAACTAGTAACTAACAAGCTTTTATAACCAGATTGGTGGATTGTACTGCTCTTACACAGCAATCCAGAACTATCCCTTATTGAATTAACATACACATTACCAACACTATACTGATTAAATGGTATCTACACAATTAGGAATGAATATAAGTATACTATTCCACTCTAGTAAGAATAAAGGGCTACCTATAGGTGTCACACTGTCTAAAACTGCCCAAGGCATCTTGAAAATAATTCACATTGAGATAAAATCCCTGAAATAGAAATTCATCCAACATGTAATCGCAAATGTATATAGAGAACAGCGGTTGTATTTCAAGAGAGAAGAATGGTTGGTGGGAAACCTAGCAGTTGTATCTTGATATTATGTTGTATTTGTATTACATTCATATCTAGTGATAATGGGAAAAGGCAGACTAGTACTTTGACCACTTTGGATATTTTTTATTATCGACAAGAAGGTGAAACTCGGTGGAGCACGATTGGGTCGATAATTTATGCTCAAGCGCTATAAACCCTGACTGCTAAGTACCTCCAGATTATTTCAAGCAGATATTTATCAGCAGCAGCTATTTATTTTTCATGCTTTTATATCAGAGGGTTTATTTTTATGTCCATTACTGTGAAAAGAAGTGATCTTTAAACTTACTTTGCATCGTATTGGTATATCCCAAGTTTGAAAATAGCCTCTAATGGGGTATAAATGAATTCTAAATAATATATAGAAATTACACTGAATATTAAATAAAATAATGTAAAAGAACTCTTTTTTTTATGTTATTTTCTGTAAAAGAACTTAACTGGCGTGTCCAATTCTGCGCCACCCTCTGGAATAAATCGATAACTGGCGTGAACTAAATAGCTGTAGCTTGGCACCTTTAACACCCTCGAGATCAATGGCGGACACGCTTTGTTGTAAAGGTGAGAACTGCGGCAAACAAACACTGCAAATAACAGTGGCTGTCAATAATGGAACAGATTTCCCAGATAGTGGCTTTATACCTCCAAAGGCAGCACTGACGATTTAGTAAAGGTAATGCATGGTATAGTGAGAGATGTAATTGTGATTTGTTTTAAGAAAATGAGTCACAAGTCGCAAAATTGATATTTTTCAAAGTGACTTTTTTGAAAGATTCCTTTATTGGAATGTTCTGATTTCTCGGGGGGTCTAGCACACGTAGTCATATGAAAATATATATGCCAGATTTCAGGACATAGTATTATATATATCCTTGTGTTTTGAAGGCATTCATATTCATGATGTTTAGTTACTTTACTGGTAATTACCCACCCAGAAACATTGCAAACTTTAATTTTTAAAAATAAAAAATAATAGCAAACTTAAAATATAGAAATACATATTAAGTGTCCCAGTGTTTACTATCATTTGAATCCCCTTGATCTCATCTTTTCAAATATGATGATATCTCAAAATCTATTTATTGCGACTTGTGACTCATTTTCCTGAAACACATCACAATTGTCATCAGGGGTTAGATTTGGATGTCGGTCCACTACATGGGAGATTTAAGTGGTTGTTGTATAAGGCCGTTTTCCGATTTATTAAGAGTTAAGCATTGAGAACGCATGGGGTTTTCTTGATTTGTGAACTGCTAGCATATCATACTCTGAGAGCTATTCACGAAGAGGTAAATTTAAGTTACCAAGAGAGTTGAGTGTGCTAGTGCTCAAGCAAAAGTCGATTTGATCCTAGCAATTCAAACCTTAGCTAATGCCTCGGTCAGACTTCCCTTCAGACGCCGAATCCTTTTTTTTATTTACAATTTGTATACAGCCAATCTTCTGTAAAATGACAGTTCAACATAGACAGGCTTGCACAGTGTACAAATAATGTTATGATCAATGGATGTCAAGCACACATGAAGGTAATGGGCAGAGGGGTAATAATTCAATGCAGAATAACCATGGTCTTCCGCCCACTGCTGTGTCTAGCTATCTAGGATTTATGTATCAAAACTACTCAAAATGAAGTCAAAGTTAAAGAATTTAAAATCAGGTAAGGTGTGAAAAAGTACAAATTCATGATAAAAATAAAAAGTATGATTAGTTAGGTGGATTTGTTTTGATTGGTTTGGACAGCTTGAAGATACAGCATGCCCTTAGATCAGTGTGGATTTGTTATGGTAGAGTGAAGATCCTCAGACACATGTGTCAGATTTTCAGAAAATGTACAATTCGCCTTCACCAATTGTCTCAAATAACCCACATTTAAGACAAAAATTAGCTTCAAAATGTAGTTTAACATAACAGAACTGATACTTTAAATCAATCTGATACGAAATATACTCAGATATACCCATTATTCTTTATTTTTCAGCCTAATTTTGGAGAAGTTCCTAAATGTGTAGAGCTACTAATTGTACCTTGTTACGTAATGTTACGTAACGCCTGGGCCTTTCTGAAAATCTGGCCCACATGTGTTTTGGCCCCAAACTGTCAGGAGAAAAATGTGTCAGAGTGAATATGCAACATATCCAACATTTTTCTTTTTCAAATATCATTTTCCTTTTCTCAGATATTCCACATAATCAACATGACTTATGGATGTCTGAATATCTGAAGAGATACTTTTTTTTCTTTCTCTCACAGAGTTATACACATAGCCATCTTTCTTATGCCAGAGTCAGTTGCTCATTTTCATATACTACTATGTGGTGTCTGAATAGTGGCTTGTAGACTAGCACCGAGTCCCTTAGGCTATTCTCATAGACCAGAAATCCGACCAAAGTAAAGTTGGTTATTATATGATTACTTATGGATGTTGGGCTCAAATCACTGAATCCTGAAGTGGAAACGGTAAAGGCCCTTGTCCACTAAAGTGAATCTCATGCAATTCTCAAGGAATTTAGTGGAAAAGGGTCCTCTGTGGCGCAAAAGAATGAGAATCAGCTTAGTGGACTAGGGCCTTTAGATTAGACATTGGGTCTGTTTAGTAACTATTAATTGTGTTTATCCGACATAAACTGCCATAAATTATCTAAGCTTTTGAGTAACACAGTAAGATTCAATGGAAAAATTCATCATACCCTCGAATTTCTTTCAGTGGAAAATTTGGGATTTTTCCTCACCACTATAATCACTAAAACAACAACTACCGGGATCCCCACTATATATAGCGATACTCCTTCCCAGCTTCTTTCAGTGCCATAAGCAGATGTTATTTTTTAATGGCTCAAATGATTCCTGACAAGATTATATTATACTATATTGTAGAGCAACATGATGAGGACATGGAGCAGATTCTGATACGCCACATCAGATCAGGTAAAGAGTACGAGGAGATGGAATTGCGCATATGTGACATGCTCTCCAAGGCCTGCTTTGGAGTCAGATCAAAAGCGGAAAGGAAAAAGGTAACATAAATTATTTGATATTAATTGTATTTTTTATATATTGTTTATATATTTTTGTATATATCTTTTTCATTTATTTTTACATATTTTTTTATATAATTTTATATACGTTTTTGGTCGTGCATCCATAAGGCTATGTGCTTTAGTTTCTTTAGGTCAATGAAAATATCATGTCCTAACGGTAGTATGATCATGATATATTATGTATTCGTAAAACGTATACGGGATTTTTTCTTTGCATTGAATTCATTAGAATCGTTTTACATCGTCAGGAAAAATGGCATAATTATGTTATAATGAAGTAGTGTCACAAATACCCAACTACATGGTGACGTATGTGGTACTGGAACCACTGACCAGGTGGCGACACAGGCGCAATACCACCTGGATATATTGCTATCTGTGAGAAACATCTTAGTATCTGTTTGAGTCTGACCTTATCCTAACTAGCTCCGACATTTATTGTGAACCAAAAGTTAAAACTGACAGTAAAGGCAAAGCAATTTAATTCGCCTATTAATTCATATTCTCTCATTTTTCTTTAATTCTAGCTACCCAAGGAGGAGTTTCATTTAGAGATCGATAAGAACGCCAAATATGCACGATCAATTCCAGAATCCAGTGGAAAGAATGAATTGTGATGAGCAGAGGTCATTCCGTCCATGTACATTTATTATGGACTTTACATATTATGTACATTATATATGTAACCCATTTGGACATAGTATCTACCTATTCGAAACCTTTCAACATTTGAGGACAATCACGAATAGGGGACTGAGTGAGTGGAATGTGCATTGGGATTTGTATATATTACGTTGTCTACAAACATTGAATTTCACATTGGAATATATTAGTACGAATATTCATAATTTACAGTAGATAATAATTTATTTGAGAAAGGGAAGAGGTTAAGCTCAGTCAATTTAGATACGTTGATGAAAGCTTTTTTTCTGCGGTTGGAACGAATTTATGCCGGAGATTGTGAATGTCTGAAAGGGACTACTATTCCTGAAGGAACTATCACTCTGATTTGTATTCCATAATTGCAATAATATTTATTATAACTGACAATTTCAGCAGCGAGTGTAACTCCCAATTTACTCCAAATAATTTGCAATGCAGCTGAAAGAAAGCTGAGTTGTATTTGATATATTAATACTATTCTTTCGTTTAAAGCCGTCCTAATAATATGTGGCAATATCCCTGAACAATCTTTAATATCGGTCCTAAGCTTCAAGTCTGGTACAGGAATTGTCCTTGGCAGCAGGTTTAATAATATGCTGGTGTGCTGTAAAGGGTGGTCTCCACTGGCTGCGGTAAACTCTGCGGTAAGCTCTGCGGTAAGCCTTGCGATGGTGCGGTGTTGTTGAGGAGTGGCGAGGTCCTTCCTACATCGTTCACTGACCATGTAGGCCAGGACCTTGTCATTCCTCATCACCTACAGAACCAGCACAAACCATCGCAAGGCTTACCGCAGCCAGTGGAGACCACCCTTAATACAACACAATACAATAGTATGGCATTACTCGAGTGGATGTTTCCCCAGAGAGAGCAGGGCATATTAACATTTTTAACAGGTATCAATATTTATAAAGCCTTACCCTAAGCTCATATATCCATTTTTTTAAAGAATTCTGAATCATATCAGAATGGTGTTGTTTAATACATATTTACACTGTTATTGTTGATAGGTTATTAGCAAAGATCGAGGGAAGGTTAATCCTGGTAGCTGTGCTAGTGGTTAAATATCATTGTTTGCTATATCCTACCAAAGATTTCCTATTACTTTTTACATCTTTACTCTCCATGAGAGTGAACCAGAAATCATTGACAAAATCGGAAACAAGAAAGATGATGACAATATTGATATAGAAGTCGAAGCAACAAGAAGAACGATGTAGAACAATAATAGTACACAGATATTTATATAGCCGGTGTTTTAAGTCCTAGAAAGTGACCAAAATGGCAATATGTGATGTGTTACAGGGAAATAAGTATTTTTATATTTTCAGTTTTATAACTTTGCAATATTTCTGGGTGGTCAATTACCACTAAAGTAATGAAATGTACTCCATAGGATGACCTTAGAAATGCAAGGATATCTTTAATACACTGTCGTGAGATTTGATACATGTATTCATAGGACTTAAGGCATTAAAACCCCAAAGACTTGAAACATTCCAATAAAGCGATCTTGTGAATAAATCACATTAGAAAATATCTTTTTTGCGACTTGTGACTATTTCCTTAGAACACATCACATATGTTAAAGACTTGCAAAGCATTTCATAAAATGTATGTCTTGCAAGGAAAACACCTGGGACAACCGATGTATAAGCTACCTGGGTGAACCATTCTGTAACATTACATCTTCTTAACCATGCTTTTACAGGTGGGTATACAATCTAGTATTTTGTGCTGAGCACAAATCGTACATCATGTGATTTTTCATGTTCCGAGAATGATATCGTTTTGATGGAGGAAATTCTATGCATGTTGTTGGTGTTGGAAACAATTGCTATCTTCAAGGCTTTATTAAAACTATGGAGAACTTTGTGCATACAAATCTGTGATTTCTGTAATTTCTTAACTGATTTCCTTGGAGTAAACTCAAGTTAAATCATATTCTTTGTAACTCAATGGTATTATCCCTGTTGATTCATTGTGGTTGGCTTCAGGGCGATGGTGGTGGTATTCTATATCAATGTAAGACGTATTGGAAATGTTTCTGTAATTGTACTTAACATTGATAATTATATACAATATACCTTATAATGTGTTTACATTTGCTATCCAATCTGCTGGAATTCCTTGAATAAAATTAACATTGTACATATGAAATATTTGCATTGCACAGATAGCTGGGAAAAGTATACATATATAATATATCAAATATATGTTATACATAATTATTACTCTAACACTCTAGGTCCAAACCCTCAGATCAGATAAGAATGGTATGTCAGCCTACCCCACTAATCGGTTTCTTGTCCTAGAACTCGGCGTTTTAATGGGAATATGATGACATTTTGCGGTCTTAATGGAATTATAATGACTCTTTGCGGTTTGAGGCGAGAGGCTTTCCCTTCATTTGAAGGGACCCTCTCAAGTTTGGGCCTAGACTGCTAAGGAGGTACCTACAAAACATTCTATGGTGGCTTTTTGATAGCCCCATATTGTGAGCCTACACAAGCTTTGTTGGTGAATGGATTTTCTGCTACAAGTATAACTCCTGCCATAAAGATATTCTAGTTCAGATCCTCCTCTTAGTTAACATAGTAATCTAAATCGGAATCACCTTTCTAAATGGGTCAGATCTTCAGAAAATGTACAATTCAACATCACCGATCTTCTCAAATAACCCAAATTTAGGACAAAAATAAAGCTCAAAATACGGTTCAATCTAACCAAACAAATTGCTAGAATCAATGCAATGCCGAATATAATTGAATTAACCTAGTATTGACCAAATTGCAGCCTAATTTAGCAGAATTTACTTAATGTATACAGCTGCCAATTGTACATTTTCTGAAAATCTGACCCAAATCTGACGTCTGTACCAAGTGTGCTAGGGGTCTCTAGATCTTTACCAAAAGGGGACAATTTCCTCTGTTATTTTGGGAACAATTCATAAGTAAATAATCAATCTTGCTATGGGCAAACTCATATTGTCATTTTGGTGCCAGTGCATCCAAGTATATGCCATGCGAAGTTCTTGTTTCATCAGGCTTCGAATCGATATAATCCGTTAGAAATTTATCAAAACGCAATTGAGGTTTAACTAATATATACCTCTCCATACTTTCCTGCTACGATGTTTCTGATGGTTTTACTATGATGGGTTTATTCTATCTAATCTGTTGACAGCTATTGTGCAAGTTCCGTTGTTAGATAGATTTCTGTATCATTCTAACATGTATTTAGAGAGAGTAGAATGATCGATGCATGTAATTGAAACATTATTATCGGGCGAGATCCCGCGGGATCCCGAGATCTTCTATTACGTGCGACATGTTCCAATAGGGGATTTGCATGTGCCGCTGCGCATGTCTGTTACAGTGCATCCTGGGATGGATTCTGGTGAAATCTGACATACAGATATTTGGCGAAATTTTGATCGAAAATTGCAAGGATGTTTTCACCAATATCATAGCTTTTATAAATGATCTATGAAAACCAAATGCATGATGGGAAAGACGGAGACTTGTGCTATGTAAACATGTATAACACATGGATATTGACATTAGAGCATTGATAAATATTCCAAGCTGAACATGGCATGTTTTCTATAGATTTTAGACTATACCATTAGTCCCATAATTCCATGCAAATCATGATTCAAAATGGCGGCTATGCAAATCCCCTATTCACTGGTATTATATGCACTTAAGAATATTGTTATGTTTCTATTCTGAATCGCCATGAAGTATCTTAATGTTAGAAAAATCTCGAGCGGTGCAATATGAATAATTGGTATTGCACCCACGCCTACCGTATATAGGTCAGACTTTCAGAAAATGTACAATTCAACTTCACCAATCTTCTGAAGTAACCCAAATTTTAGACGGACATAAAGTTCAAAATACAGTTCAACCTAACCAAACTGATTGCCAGAATCAATGCAATGCCGAATATTCTCGAATGTACCTAGTATTGACCAAATTGCAGCCTTATTCAACACATGTGTACAGCTGCCAATTGTACATTTTCTGAAAATCTGACCCATATATAATTGTACACCTCGTACAGCCATTATAAAAATTACATTCATATCGGGAGTAGATAGATTAGTGATTCTATTCAGTCGAATAATCGTTAAACTGATAAGCATACTATGGAGAGAGGTTGCCCTCGACATTTTCATATTTAATAATATGGTATTTGCATCGACATCGTTTAATCAATTTGGAAAATGGAGGAAATATTTAGCTTGCTGAAATATAATTGACCACAACTCCGATTAATGGTATTTTATATGAACCATCTTCAGTTATTTTTATGCTCTTTCGGTGAAATTCATTCGACAATGAAACGAACGTCCTTGTAGTAACTTGAGTGAAAAGGGTCATATTGCGGCCTATTATTTCCCCTGTCCAGATTTCAAATTACCGATGCGAATCCTCCATGACAAAAAAAAACTTTTGAGAGATTTTTCTGCTCAAGTTGTTATTTATGATACTATTAAGTCAGTGATTTCCCTGAAATGGGGGATAATGTGATACAATTAATACTTTTGATCCTGTTAGTCGCAAGAACAATCCAGATTTTATGAGGCATTAATATCATGTACATAACAAATCGCATTCTTGTGCTACTTGGTACGCTGATACGGACCTAGCAATGATGTCTTAACAAGATATATTGTAAGAATGAAAATGTATTTACACGTGTGATAATAAAACTTCTATCCTCTTAGCCTGGGAGTTTGATTCTTACTTATTTGCTTAAGGGTGGTCTCCACTGGCTGTGGTAAGCTCTGCGGAAAGCCTTGCGGTAAGCCTTGCGATGGTGTTGTGATGGTTCTGTAGGTGGAGAGGAATGGCGAGGTGCCCAGTGAATCATGTAAGGAGGATCTTCTTACTCCTCTCCACCTACAGAACCAGCACATCACCATCGCAAGGCTTACCGCAGAGCTTAACGCAGCCGGTGGAAACCACCCTTTAGGTTGACTCGTCTTACAATGGTTAATACATAGATTCTTACATAATCTATGGTTACCAATGGTTCGAAAGCGAGTAATGGGACCGTAATGGGAAATTTGCTGCCCACACCGAATCCTAAAGAGTCTAGTCCCAAACCCTCAGATCAGATAAGAATGGTATATCAGTGATTGGACGCCTACTTCGCTAATCGGTATCCTGGCCTAAGACTTGGCGTCCTAATGGGATCATAATGAACAGATAAAACTAAGAATGGAATGGTGCATTCTGTGGGCATTTTGCATGATATTTCAGTTACTTCGTGGAATCATATAACGTGTATTTATGAAATATTTCATAATCAGAGATGAGGAGGAGAGATCATCTCCAGAAATCCTTACATGACCTTAAAACAGAAGAATCATTTCAGAAATAGACTATGAAAAAAGGAATATTAAATAATGATATATTGCTGGCATGGACTGAAGCATGCAGCAAATATCATGTAAACAATGCTTTGACCTGGGAGGCATCTTAATACACTATCCATATCCACTTTTCAAACAAAATGAATAATTATATCCACTTTAAAAATGTTTACTTCAAAATTTCCATCGGTTTCAACGGTTACACTTTTTATATCAAAACCTCATTGCAAAATAAAACACCGCTAACAAGCTTATGATTCTGATAATTTAAGTTTGAAAACACGAAACAACAACTCAAAACAACATGCTGTATATATACGCAAAACCTCTATGCAGGCTATTGAACAGTTTAATAGACGCAAACGTGTAGCTATAGGCCATTTGGGGAAACGGCTCCGTTTCCCTACCATACGTCGTTCCATTGGAATAGGTACGAATTCTCCCCCAGAAAAGATTCCTCGCGGCTCCTGTTTATGTAGGCCTACAAAGCTCTACTAACATACAGAAAAGACGTTTTCATTTTGGCACCTGTTCATTTAGTACCAGATGTAAGTATTTATTACAAATAAACTCATTCTGCAGTCGAATAAGAAGTAGTAAATATCATTATTATGTTCACTCACTCTTATGAAATTCCAGGTTTCCCCCTTGCAGACAGTCAAGTGGACGAACACTCTAGGTCCAAACCCTCAGATCAGATAAGAATGCTATGTCAGCCTACTTCGCTAATCGGTTTCTTGTCCTAGAACTCGGCGTTTTAATGGGAATATAATGACATTTTGCGGTCTTAATGGAATTATAATGGCACTTTGCGGTTTGAGGCAAGAGACTTTCCCTTCGTTTGAAGGGACTCTGTGAACTTTGGGCCTAGACTGGAACCTGTGGCATGTCTTGGTGGAAGATTTGTTCCTAGTCTCTTGCACATGTTGCAAACACGCGCAGGGAACACATGCCATGTTGAACATGTTTATTTGTGGGAGGATTATTGACACATTTATGTCTGCCCATGTTTGTAAACTATATTCACCTTAAACTCTAAAATATTTACCCATCAACGGTCGACCACCATAATAAAGAATGTACTTGCAAGCTGGACAAATAATCTAACATTTTCTACTTTGTGTAAAAGGGAGATAGTGGGGAAAATATATGTGTTGTGTTCCAGGAAAATGAGCCACAAGTCGCAGAAAAATGGATTTTGAGATACTATCACATTTGAAAAGATGGGATGAAGCGGGTTCTAATGATAGTAAACGGTAGGACATGTAATAAGTATTTCAATATTTTAAGTATATAGGATATTTTTATCTTGAAAAAACACCGTTTCTTGGTGGAAATTAACTAGTAAAGTAGCTAAATATTCTCTATAAATGACCTTAGAAATGCATGGATATATTTAATACACTGACTTGAAATTTGGTACATGTATCCATGCTATATAAGGCGTTAAGCACTCCTAAAATGAAAACACTCCCACAAATACATCTTGTGAATAAAAACACTTTTGCGACTTGTGACTCATTTTCCTGTAACACATCACATAAGGTATTTTCTTTTTAAATACATTTTATTGAGTCAAGTTTTATACAATGATAATCCCACGGAGCCCATATAAATAACTAGTAGTTAAGGATCAATTAGGATCAATTTAATTAATTAAGTTGTTACCTTCAACAGAACAAGTTGTACTACACGAATAATAAAAACAACCGAGAGAACCATGGTAGATTTTACTGTTTTTCTTCCAGACAAAATTAGTCTTCATTCTAATTAATTTGTCATAGACCTGTCTTACTCACTTGTATCAATCATTGTTATGTTTTAGGTAATATTTGATTTTTTCCAGGAGTCATTTCTTATTAAACCAGTTTGAGATTTGTTCAATTGAAATCGGTGAGATATTATATAAATTCGCAAATTCATGTATAGTTCATGTTGCCCTCTTCTCAATGTTTGCTGTGAAAGTCTTGTATATAGCTTTGGCCCAATAATCTTGAAGGTGTGTAGACAGATGATAGCCATCTATAGCCAAATGGGAGTAGTTGTGGGTGTATGATGAATTATTGGGGTGGTATCTGTGAATGGGCCTCTGAGTCCAGGGTGTACCAACTCCATTGGTAATGTTAAATTCCTTGATCAGCTTGATTGCTATCTCGACTTGCTGATCAAGCGTTGCTTGAAGTGGGTTGGTGGGTACATCTTCAAGCGACAGGTCACAGCTCTGAATTTCTCTCCTTCTGTTATAACGCTCGATATGCATCCCCGTAATTGGGGCGAAACAAATAGAAGCAGGACGAGAAAGGTGTTGTGAAATGTTACAATAAGAGTCACTGAGCTCTTGTGACAGACTTTTCTCCATTAATTCTGTATCAGAATTACGAAGTGTGACCAGCTTACTGCGATTACTCTTCACTGTCAGATTACATACTCCGGAGATGATAAAGATATGGCTTGGAGAGAAGAGCTGAATTTTGTTGGTAGCATGTTTTACAGATTGAAGAATGGTAACGTTAGCTCCTGGTGCTAGTGAGAGTTCTAAAGGGATACCTGCGTGTAGCTGTCGTTTTAAAGCAGGGCCAAGTTTCCTTGCCCGAGAGTCACCAATCACTAGGATAGAGTCCATGTCGATGTTGTGGTGAGTGATATTCGCGAGTTTAAAGGAAAATGACACAAGAAGGGCGAAAATGACAGATACAAGCCACAATTTCCTGAGTGAGATTAGTACATAAAGTCCTATTCAACAATTTCTGAATAAGAGAAAAACATGTAAGAATTTCCTCTCAGAGATGAAAAGTATGGCTACTTTTCATTTGCATCAAACGTAAAGTTGCCTATTGTGTTCGGATGGTAATCGTCCTTATATTGTATTTACGACCCCCTCCTACCCCCCCCCCCCCTCATTTGGAGGAGGGGCGTGGTAGGATAATACCACACGTGTGGGGGATTAGCTAAATCCAAGGTAACACCCCGGCGAAGATAATCACATTAAAAACCTACCCCCCCCCCCCGCCCCTCCTATGGCCTTGTCCTCCCACATGATATGCTCGAGGTTAGCCCCAAATGAACCAAGGCTGATGAACAAATGAACAATGGACGCTAGATCACCAATTACTGATTTCGCATTGATTCATTTCAGCATTCTCAAAATTAGCAAAAGATTATCGGATCCTAGGATATATCCTAAAAATAATAAATTTCCCCCAGAAAGATTGCCCATGTTCTTTTAACGTTTGTAATGTTTTTTTAATGGATCAATTTTTTTTCTCAAGCGATAAATATTTAGAGACCCTCAGACCAATGCTGGATCCAATCTCCAATCGTCAAGGTAGAAACTGACTTGGACAATTGGTTAATATTAGATTTGGACAAGCAGGAGGATTAACATGCATGCAGCTATGCTTGTTGTTGTTAATTTCAAAATGACAGCAGTTTTTATATCCTCGGTTTAAAAAATAAAGGTACAGTTTGTCTAAAAGACCCCCACCCCTCGATATGAAGGGAACCCCGCTGACAATGTATTGATCCAGAGTATAGATGGGTCAAATTTTCAGAAAATGTACAATTGGCAGCTGTACACATTTAGTAAATTCTGCTAAATTAGGCTGCAATTTGCTCAATACTAGGTAAATTCGAGTATATTCGGCGTTGCATTGATTCTATAGCAATCCGTTTGGTTAGGTTCAACTGTATTTTGAACTTATTTTCGTCTGAAATATGAGATATTTGAAAGGATTGGTGAATTTGAATTGTACATTTTCTGAAAATCTGACCCATAGGTGTTGTTTAGGTGATGTGGTTGCAGTAGCAATAGTTTACATTATAGATCACCCCAGCAAAAGATTCCCCAATTACTCGCGCTAAAACACAATACAATATGGAATGCTGAATAATATTATGTCCAAGCATCATAATTTTATATAACGTTATTAACAGTATCGAAAATAATTCACTTTTGGACATGTGTCCACAGTCTAGGCTCACAACCTCTCAGATTATATACAAATGGTATGTGAGTGATTGGACGCCTACTGCGCTAATGGCTTTCCTGGCCCTGGAGGAGGCGTCCTAATGGGACTCTCTCAACCCTCAGCCTAGACTGGGTCCCAGTTTTAGATCTTTGGTGTAATACAAATAATCGAGTTACCTTCATAGGACAGGGGCAAAATTGCTATAGAATATAATTATATGAACTTTATATACATGTAGACGAATTTAGTATCTCAATGATAAATATTCAATATAGAAAACAAGGTTTATATCGGTTTATCGGTAAATCGATAGCACGATCGTTTTAAGGCATTTTACTTTCTGCATGTAGTCACTATATATATAGGTTCCGCCTACCAACGAAAGAAAGTTTATTTCTGCTCACATCATGGGTTGGAGACCTATAGCAATGTGAATAGGATGGCGTTCTGACCCTGGAGTGATCAGTAAACTAGCCCCAGGTCATATCCCAACTAGCCACTGTCTCCATCACATCCCAAAGACACTACAACCTCAACACACTCAAATTGACTCTTGGATTGTTAAGCCAGGCTAATTTACACTGATTTAAGGTAAGTACTTTTTTTTATAAAGTTTTACAATGTGAATGCTTATATAAATGATTCTCATTATTCATCACATTATCGTACGTTGAAATTTTGGGAGGGAAATTAAGTCACATGCACGTTCCAAGTTTCTGGAGGTAGATACCATTAAGAAAATAATGAAATATTTTTTTAATGAATTGATTCGACTTTTGGAAGTTAGTTACATCCTTAACCTTTTCCCCTCCTTCGCTTGGTTTACTGGTACCCTGAACCCAGTTTCCCGACAAATTTAGTGGTTTCCAACTAATTATTTTAAAATGTTTCCTCCATTAGAGAGACAGAATGGCGACGGTACAGGAGACGCCAGAGCTGACAGAGGCTGAATTACTTGCTATTAATGTCGATGCGTACAAAAGACAGCTCAGCATGACTAGGATCAACGTTTCTCAATCCATCCAAGAGTGAGTCTACACGCTATATTTTTTTATTTGATTTCTTTTTCGCAGGGCCCTTGTGTTTACATTTATTTAACATTATTTCAATTACATCATCGGAGGAGTCTAACATCAAAGTTGCTAAATCGTTGAACAAATACGTGGATATGTGTTTAAGATGAAAAATACTGTTAGTATGGCGTTTATCATGTCAGAAAATATCTGTTATTGATTGCGTCTCTATTACGTGAGATTGAGGGGATATCTTAACCCCTGATTTAGTACATTATACGGATCTATTAACTAAACCATATACAATGTTGACAGCTTTGATGTTTGCATAGTAAGAAAGAGTAGGTGCACCTGTGAAGAAAAATATCAAATAATGACACAGTTAGCTGATAAGCATTCGCTGTTTTGATACGGACGCCCGGCCATTAGGAAAGCTATAGTACTAAAGCCATTATTTTAGAACAACCTATTTTTATTGACACAGGGAAGTTTTAAACGTTTAGGGAAACATATTACCAATAAGACAACATGGTGTAAAACTTGTTTTACTTAGGGATCACGAAGTCAAGAGTTATCTTAAGCCGTTGTCATAAATAGCCGATACAAAATTCAAAATGACTTGATCCTGAACATAATATTGGTGCGCAGTTATACATTAAATTTTATTTTTGGAGGGAAACGGGGGAATACTATAGACACAGTACGTACGTAGTCCCGGAGAGTAGTAGTTCATGTATTTATATATGATGTGTAACAACAAAATAAGTCACAAGTCGCAAAAAATTGATTTTGAGATACCATAATATTTGAAAAGATGAGATCAAGGGGATTCCAATGATAGTAAACATTAGAACATCCAATATTTTTGTTATGCCTGAAAATCTTTAATTTCAGATAAAAAAACATTTCTTGTTGGTCAACCACTAGTATAGTACCGGTAGTCAAATTTACTCTTGAGAATAACCTCACATATACATAGATATATTAGATACACAGACTTGAAATTTGGTACATGTGTTTATGCTATACTATCAACACTAAATACTTCAAAAATGAAAACTTTCTGAGCAAGGGTTCTTTTGAGAAATTATTTGAAAAAATATATTTCTTTTGCGACCTGTGAAAAATCTTGCCGAAACACATCACATATAATAAATGCTAAATTCATGAATGTAACAAGTAGGTAACCTGAGCGCGATAACTCTTATAACTAGCCTACATGGCCTGAATTTTAATGAGATCTCAATTGTTCAGAAGTGATCCCATAGCCACATAGAATAACTAATGTGGCAAGTGAATAGATATAGTTATGCGTCCTAATATACTGTATAGACCATTGTTGTTCAACGTATACTGTAAACGTATTAATGTTCGCGCAGTATTTATTTTCGCTATTTTCGCGCACCCACCTTCGTGCGCGAAAATAAATCCTGTGTGAAAGGTATAATTATTGCATAAACAAGGTGTGAGACTTCCTTGCTGCGCGAATTTAAATCTGCGCGAAAAGGTGTCAAAGGTCTTAGTGCGCGAAAATTTATCTGCGCGAAAATAAATACGTTTACAGTATCTTATATTAGGTGTTTCGTGTTTCGTGTGTTACAACGAGTGCGACTCGGGCTTTCTTAACCGTCCCCATTGTTGTTGTGTCCCTGCATATTGCCTAGATCTAACTATCAACCCCATCAAGTTCTTTTTTCAATAATTTCATATACGGTAAGACAGGGTCTCTGCGCTTTTGGACTGAAAAAAACAACCTTCCAGGCTCATTTTCGTGATTTTCAAGGCCGATATCAATGATGCTTTAGAACCTTGATGACAGGACCTCGGGGTCGTAGTTATTGTTTTCTATAGGCCAATGATGTATTTGTTTCACCCCCGGGGGTATAATCTACCAAATTGTTTAACAAGTTTTATATTCACTTTTATATAAATAACCCTTTTTTAAATTTTGTTTCAAATGTCAATCATTTACTGTAGGCCTACATAAGGTGTGAGAGGGGCCAGTCTGGGAAAAGTGTACGGCCAGAAACAGAGTAAAATAAAATTATGTGTACTGCGGAGGAGTTATACAGGAAATGTACATTATATTGTTGCCTCAATACATATAGGTATAATACACAACGTGCAAAAACTGGTGCACTAAAATCGGTGCATTTAACGTCAATCGAGGTCTGTAGTCTGTCGCTTGTAAATAGGTTACTCAGCTGGGAAAGCCTTGAATTTGGTTAAATGAATACAAAGCTTGGAATATGGGCATTTTGTTCGAAGGGACTGGAAAATAATGTTGTCTTGCCAATGACGTATTTAACAAGTTTTATATCAATTACCGTCTTTCACCTTTTACTTTGCGTGTCTCTCACTGTGTAAGTGTAAGGTGTGAGAGGGGCCAGCCAGGTAAAATGTGCACTGAGAAACAGAGTATCTTTCAGAATTTCAAGGCCATTTAATAGATTCCAACAGGATTCAAAGCCCATAAAATGATTTTCCAGGCCCTTCGACCAAAATGCCCATTTTCCAGGCATTGAATTAATTTGTCCAACTTCAAGGCTTTTCCTGGCCCCGCGGAAACCCTGTGTAGCCGACCCACTATTCTAACTGATTAGATATGTTTTTAATATACCTAATTCATTCAATAATTTACTTACACTCTCACCACTTTCCCATGTTTGTCTATTCAGGATTATGGAGTACATTGAAGCCAACCAGAGCGAGGATCACTTTGTAAATCACGACTTCCTTCCTGACAAGCAAAACCCTTGGATAGAGAAGAAGAGCTGCACAATCCTATAGCTCCTCCGTTTGGACTCAGTTTCTCTTTAATACTTCGTGAATTATCTTTTACATGATAACGGTTTTCAAAAGTAGATATATAAGATAACCAATCTCGCTATATAAACTAGAGAATTGGTACCATCTTGTCACTCCCCTCAAGAAGGCTAACGATGCCGAAACTAGTTGGGAAATAAAATTTAGAAATCAATTACGTACTGGTTTTCATTTGTAGGAATTATTATTTCACCCGATATATAGGATAAAAATAAAGGCAAGAAATGAGCGACCGCGGGGATAGCATGGGGGTGCTTGAGCACAACAGCCAGCGCAAACAACTTCTCGACTTAAGGCCAGGATACACTTGTGCGTACGGAAGCGTCCCTACTGTTGGGATTCTGGCGGAGGCAGACACTCGCAGAATAGGGACTGAAACGTTTGCACTCTTTACATTGAAAGCTTTATGCGAGGCAGAGCAGCAATTAACAGGCCCAATTTTGACCAACGCAGGCTTCCCCAAACTCGTGTAAAGGGCATCGTCCACTAAGCCGATTCTCATGCTCAAATAATTGTGTACACGTATCTTCTGCGGCGCAAAATCGCATGAGAATCGGTTTAGTGGACAAGGCCCTGTATCCTAGCGTTCTCTATGTGAAGCTCTTTATAATATATGAAGACTGGAATATATGTACATCCTTGGACATTCATGGCACTGTAATGAACATTCTCCTACTCACAATATCCTCGCCCAGATGTATGTTAGGAAATAAAACATTGAGAGCTTGCTAGTTTCATTCGGTTTATTTTCACCCTTTTTCTTTCATGACAACAAATATCACAGCTCAAATATTAAGCCTAAATCGATTGGACAGATCATTCATTGGACGGATATTCTGTACGCTCGTAAAGAGACTCTTTTAAAACGGTTTTCGATAAAACTTGGACATTGTATTAACTTGATACTCTTTGAAATTATTGTATACATATTGATAAAAATATTTCTAATTTCTAATTCTGGAGAAATTGAAGCAGGTTTGAAAAGATCCATTGTGTTGAATCTAAGTATATATCATGAATCTATCTAATGATTTTAAATAGAAATAACTTATTTTTCAGAACTACTTGGGCATTTGTAAGTTGTATACCTGAATATTTTAAGTTGTATACTTGAAATAATGAGGTACATCAACACTTTAAACAATAAATAACATGGTAACAACCTTATGCACTAAGTGACAATATAACATCAGTAATAGAAGCTTCTCAGAGAAATAACTCCAAAATCTTTTTCTGGGAGTTTGGCCTACAATCGTAATTTTACATTTTTTTTTCATTCTTCCATATGAAATTAAAATGGGTTCATCAGAATCTTTTCTGGGAGTTTGACTTACAATCGTAATTTTCTTTTCCTATTTCCATGTCTAAATCGGTTTACCAAAATCTTTTTCTGGGAGTTTGAACTACAGTCGTAATTTTACATTTTCATATTTCCATGCCTAATCGGTTCATCAGAAGCTTAAGCCAGAAAATTCTCCAAATTCATCCTCACAAATATAAAAACAATCCCGCAATGAGCAATTACTGGGTTCATTATTACCACTAGTGATTAAGTGTCCGACCAACCATATTGATACATGGTTATTATACAAGTTCTAGTAGTAAGGCCTTGAGAAGGCGAGCCTCATAGGTCACTGTGTTCTTGCCGGGATGCATCAGTTCTTCCTCCAGGGGTTGTTCTATCACTGCCTTCTCCTCACGGCCATACACTGGAAAGATAAATGTAAACAAATATAGGTTGGCGATATGTAAACTATGCAGGCTATCTCAGGGAACTGAGTGCTTTAAGTTGTTTGTATTTTTTGTATTTGTAAACGTTTATTTCTGATCGTAATCACGATAAGGGGGCAGTTCTCGACAGTGGGAGGTTTTCAAGTTATTGATCAATTTATGTTATTGAATATTGAAAGTGCAGTCATTATACGTACAGCGTTTAAAACAAAGTAAACTATAATATAAGATATTTCCAAGTAGTGGGTGTAAGTCTGGACTGCCTGGTCAATTTTTAAGGTGGTTTTATTTAGTTCAAAGCTGAACATATCCTGCATATTTTGGTCGATGGTAGACCTTCATCGGAGGATATAGGATATATGAACCCAACACAATATAAATCAACGCACATGTCTATAATTCAGGAAGATCAATCATAAGAACACAAGACCTGCCTTCATTATTTAGTGTTCACCTTTTCTATCACATAAGTTACATGTCGATGCAAAACATAGGGTTAGATTGTGTTATATGTGATATATCTTGGATATGGAATAGTTGTAGAATTATTGTAGTAGCCCGAAAAAATAAAAGATATCCCAAAACAAATCCAAGACAACGAAGAACAATCTGTAATGGGTGAGCGTGCTGAATATCTGTAAATATACCCGGAATAAAATTCTGTGAAAAACAATCGAACTTACATTCACAATGCTCGAGGAACTGTATACACTCTTGGAGCACTGAGTCGCGTAGCATGATCATGTGCTTGGCCATATTCTCTATGAGGGACAAGAAGTTACGCTTGGCGTAGAACCACGTGTCTGTACCCAGCTTCTTCTGGTACGGCTCCAGAGATTTGATCACTCTAGATATACCGAACTCGTAATTACCCTTGGCGCAATATAGGGTTCTGCAAGGTCAAACATTGTCATGGAATGAGTATCAAACATGCAGATAGATAATTGGGTCAGATTTTTAGAAAATGTACAATTGGCAGCTCTACAAATTTAGGGAATTCTGCTAAATTAGACTGAAAAATGACGAATACTGGGTATATCTGCCTATATTTGGTATCATATTGATTTATAGTATCTGCTTTGCTACGTTAAACTGCATTTTGAAGCTCATTTCTGTCTTAAATGTGGGTTATTTGAGAAAATTAGTGAAGGCTAATTGTACATTTTCTGAAAATCTGGCCTAATTATGTTATGGTAAGTATGTTTGAAGTACTTTTTATTCAGGCTTTATCAATATTCAATAGGGTTACATTTCAAGTCAATCAATATAGAAAATACTCTTATGTTCATGTGTCACCTGGCTTTCATAATTATAATTGCTATTCTATGAGATACTATGCAGTATAACATATTATGTTATTATCGCTACCCTAATGTACCAAGAATGTAACTATAACATCTAGTAAATATATATGTACTGGTTTAAAAAAATGTTAAATGTATAAGTTGGTAATACGACACCTCTAGACTTTCAATCTATGCTACTCTATTTTGAATTTATATCTTTTCTGGACTACCATGAGATTATCATTATATGAAAATGGATCCAATAAAATTTCTTTAAAAAAAAATGTCATAGTCTTAGAAAGAGAAAATAAAAGATGTCATACACAAATAGAGAGCAAGAAATCAGTGATACAAGGTGTATAAAGGCAAACGACAATTAGAAGATGTACCCCATTTATCAAATGAACATGGTATCATTGTGAAATTCAACTTCCTTGTGGGATTACATCTATGTTGTTGAAAACTTTATTGGCTATTGGAAAAGACGCATTTCTGCTGATGTTCTCATGCGCTGCCAATAAACCATGTGGGTCAAGTTTTCAGAAAATGTACAATTCATCTTTGCCAATCATCTCAAATCACCCAAATTTCAGACAAAAATAAAGTTCAAAATACAGTTCAACCTAACCAGACAGATTGCTAGAATCAATGCAATGCCGAATTTACCTAGTATTGACCAAATTGCAGCCTAATTTAGCAGAATTTACTAAATGTGTACAGCTGCCAATTGTACATTTTCTGAAAATCGCACCCATATAAGTGATGTATAACCATACCGGTTGTTTTAAGAGAACATATATATAAGACAGAACCAAATTATAAATGGAGTCTTATTGGAGCCAAGTATCATAATAAGGATCAATGAGGTTTTACTTACCCAATAACAAGATTAACGATACACAAATGGTATATTTTCTTATCTGGATCATCGTAGGCTACTTGTTCCTCTTCCTTTTCTATTTTCCGCATTAGTTCTTCAGCCTAGAATAGAAATAAGTATAAATAATTATATTCCTTTCAAGAATACACGCACGAGTCATGGCTAGAAAAAGACTGGATTTTTCCTATTTACGCCCAGCAAAAATAATCAACCGATAAGACTAGTTTACATATAAAAGGATAACCAGGCAGCAATCTATACTACAATAACATCCTAAAAAATGTGCAAAAACGAGTCGTTTATTCTTTTAATCTTAAATCACATATAAAATGATAAGTACATGTACAGTAGAACCTCGCATAAAGACCACCTCTCTATTAAGACCAGTTTCTCTCAGTCCCGAATTGCTTTTCTCTTATTAGATAAGCCTCTCCAATGAGACCACCTCGCTATTAAGACCAGTTTCTCCCAGTCCGAGTTGCTTGTCTCATATGAGATTATCCCCTCTAATGAGACCACCTCGCTATTAAAACCAGTTTCTCTCAGTCCCAAGGGTGGTCTCAATAGGGAGGTTCCACTGTATTTGGACCTACATGTGATTAAATTGATATGACTGAATTGGTATGATTGAATTGGTATGACTGAATTGATATGATTGAATTGGTATGATTGAATTGGTATTGTTTCTTGCTCAGAACGCCATTGTAAGTTCCCAAGAAGAAGCTGAAAACCTCCCCTATGCCAGAGAGCCTTCTTTTATCGTGGTTTAAAACTGAATAAAATGTTTCTAAATCTAAATCTGAAATCTAAATATGCTGCTTCTCTCATTACTCACCTCTTCGTTTTGACTCGTCATAATGTAGGAGACACAAAGGTTGGCCAATACTATAGCACTAACGTTGAGAATCTGTAGACGAAAGACACCATTCATTATTAATCATAGGGACAGAAATGTGGCTACTATATATAGGTAACATCAATATTTCTTTTTGTATTATAAACATCAACATTAAATTCAAATTCAATACTTAAAAGTACAAAGTCCAGACAAGAAACATGTAGAATTAACATTGTAAACTGGGTGATATATTTAAGAACTTGATATCAATTTTACAATGATTAGACTACCTGATAATAAGTAATGTGATTTTTTTTTTTAGTTTTTTTAGTAATGAGGATATTATTTTCAGTGAGTAATGTAAACTGAAGGGCTGAAACTGATAAAGAAGAATGACCTACGTTGTCATAATGCTTCTTGACAATAGGTTCGTAGAAGCCGGTAGCCTCCTTGAATTTGTTTTCTTGCATGAAGAGAACGTGGGCGACGTTAAGTTTCCAGACGTCGTGTTCATTGCAGAACTCCACTGACTTGCGGAATATCTTTTCTACCTGGGCATAGTTTTCTAAGTCCCAGTATATCTTAGCCTGTTGCATCAATACTGGAATATACCTAGGGAAGAAACCGTATACATTATAGCGATATGGATAAATTGTTTTATAATCTGATTTTATATAAAAAAAATCCATGCGCAATTGAAATAAATAATGAAATCAGCGATTTTGAGCGACCTTCAAACCAATGCTTAGAATTGTATATGCCCAGATGGCAGGTTACTAAAATATAGATTATGTGCAAATACAATAGATTATGTACAAATAATTTAAAAAATCATGCATACTAATATTCATTTAGAATTATATCTAATATAATTTGAAGTTTTATTGAAATAGTAGGCCCCAGAAACCCATAGTTTCTCGCACAAGGTAGAGACAAACTTTGTTTTGAAGCCTACTAAAGTTGAACACTTTTTCCAAGCGAGCCCATAAGTGATTATTGGCTTTGATTAGGGAGGTTCAGCAAGTATAACCTTTACTTAAACTTAAACGTATCCGTATCTCTGATGATAAAACGTACGTCATAATGAAGAAAGATATTAAGCAAAACGTAACTTAACATATCAAGCAAAATGTTTCTCCATACTATAATGAATTCATTTATCATACATAAAAATGCGACGTAATTCACAACAAAGATATGGACAGGGTTACGTAATTGGGATCCCTATTATGTTCCTTTGATATCGACATATAGCAAAACCAGTAAGTACCTTTCTAGAGCTTCATCATACTCTGTGACCACACGTTTGACCGTCTCATCGTCGTGGTTCTGTCTCGCCTCCTGCACCTGTTTGGTCAGCTTACGCAGCGTCTCAGTCTGCTTGGACGCCATCTCGTCCAGCTTACGATACGCTTCCTCTGGTGAGGTCTGGCGCGTGATAACTGCCTCCAAGAAGTCATACAGATACTGCAAGAGGAATAAATAGTATTTATTAAAACATCTATAAAAATTAAGCACATCTGTATAAGTCAGGATAGAGCGTTCGCTCTTCTTTCTACTGGCCCACATAACACATCATGATATTGTTTAGGAAACAGTTACAGCAATTTATCAAAATAAAGCAAATAAATAAAGTATAAGTAAGCGGAAATAAGATAATATAAGAGGAGGAAGATACGGTAATCGGAAGCCCTCTTTTTAAAACAAGACAATGGTTACACGATATAGTTATAATCTCTTCAAAAAAAGGATATAATTTAGAACAATTCTGACTCTTTTTTAAAGCAGGGCGGACATCTCTATGTTTAGATAAAGATAAGGGTCACGAATATGCAGGTCACGTGACTTACCGGCGTAAGATATTTGAAGGTTAAGTGCGCGTTCTCAGCCAGGACGTCAGCAGCGAGATCGTAGTACTGTAAGATAGCATTTTATATAAGCTTATATACAGCTGGTAAAGTTAGAACATTATCATAAATTTAACAGGGAGCTACACTGAAAAATGATGCCTATTAATTTACCGAAGTGATAATCTTTGACTGCATACCAGCCCGGGCGTCAAAAATAAAATATCTGGACAACTAAATCTGACGAAGTGAACCATCGTAGTTATATTTTGAAACCGGGTCATAATACTGTAAAAGAGGTCCGCAGATTTAACAGGGACCTACACTAAGATGATTGCCCATTAATTTACGATTTAATAATCCTCGACTTCATACCAGCCATCAAAAATAAGATATCTGGACAACTGAATCTGACGATGTGAACTATCGTGACCACACATTAGGAGGGAAGTATATTTTCAAACAGGGAAACAGAAATATCTGACTAGTTGACTAGTTAATACCCGTCCCAAGAATATGAAAACCCTGCTAGCTGAGGTATTTTTTATTTGTTTTCCCCCAAAACCCATTCCATAGCATATATATCCTCCTGCCAATAATACAAAAATAAATGCAAAAGAAGTAAAGAATGTTACCTCATATTTGATGTAGAGGAGGAGAAGGTTGCCGAATGTCTCTGGAGGGAAGGGGTTCTGTTGTAGGAGGAACTGTAGCTTCTCAAAGCCGTTGGTGGGCCCTGTTTCCATGTTCATGAGGGCCTGGTTGTGTAGAGTGACCGCGTCCAACTCCTCCTCAGCCCGCGGTGGCATGTCCGTCAACGCCTCACACGCCGCCTCATCTGGTAACAAACAAAATAACATTCAATCATTTCTTATTTAAAGATTAAATGAAGGCAACTCAACTGAAATCAATCATGGGAACGAGTTTTGCTGGCATTTTTGGGTTTTTTTCGCGATCCCAACGCATTTCGCCCTATTTTAGGCTTCTTCAGAGGATTTTTTTGATTTTCTTAAAATAAAACTTAAAACCTTATTTCGTTAGCCGGCCCTCTTGGCGTATACAATTCTAAAGATTTCTTTGATGGCTGAAGCACCTGAACCTCATTTTAATTTAAAGGCTGGAAAAATACAAGTGAGCTAAAAAAATGTTACCAAGAGATATCAAAACTGGTAACCACACACACATATCATTACTGATACCTCTGGTAGCGCTGTAGAACTTGAACCATGAGAAAAACCAGTGCAACGACTTGATTTTCAGACCAGGAGTTTAATTAAATCTAAAACGGGGAATTACTTAATGTTGTACGACTATAACATTCCTACACCTCACCTCACTAATTTCCCTTTTGGAGGATAGCCTTCCTTACTAAAATACTATTATAAACTTATGTTCTAGTAATTGTACAGACATCCTTTCTTGAAAAAATGGATATAAAAAGTGGGGTATATGGGCCGGTTATAAGTAAGTCATCCGTATTGAGATGTTCACCTGATCATGGTCTACTGGGTAGGGGCAGGACCAAACACCCCAAAAGTAGTTTTACTCAATTTAGTTCCATTTTCAGCAAAAGCTCCCTAGTCGATATGCCCAATGTCTCATGATTTATTTCATAATAAATTCCATCCCGAGGATCAGATCATCGGTCGGATCATAATACTCTCTTTTATTAATAAGTATAAGAAAAAGAAAGTTGTTGACGGGTAAATATACTAATTTGTTTCATTAAAAAAAAATCGGAGTTGCTGGGTAGAAAAGACAGTATCACACTGTCCTTTCTTTCGAAACGTGAGCACCAATATCAAGGTCACTTTAGCACTAAATTCTAAATGAGTAATTGGAAAAGATGAAGGTCCAAGGTTCTAATACGCCAGGGGATTGGTCAGAGAAAGGAAACACTTAATATAATTATATATTATCTTATATCCTGTACGGATCTAACCTAGCCTAACAATACTTTTGTATGTATATGCAGAGTGGGGATAGAAGAAGGAAAGGATAATATTCTCGTGGAAATATCAACAAATATATAACCTATCTCTCTTTAGCTTTCCCTATATCGCACTTCGATCTACGTCACCAAGAAACAGCACACAGCAATTACAAAATCATAAATGCTAAAATCTTCGACTTATGAATCGGATGTCATTGACTTGGATATTATTGCTTGGTCACGGACTTCTCATATCTAACCATTTTCTGGTTCTCCTATTCAATAATAAACTTTGAACGTTTTCCCAACAGTTCAGACGGTAAAAAATCTTCGCAGACATTTGATTTCATGCCTGTCATGGTAAATTGTAGACCCAGGAAGATTGCAAGCTTCACCAAAACCAACATAATAACAGGCGACACAACACATGTACACTTTAGGGGGTCTCCACTGGCTGCGGTAAGCTCTGCGGTAAGCCTTGCGATGGTGCTGTGATGGTGAGAAGTGGCGAGTTCCTGCCTACATGGCCAGTGAACCATGTATAGGCAGGATCTCATCATTCCTCACCACCTACAGAACCAGCACAAACCATCGCAAGGCTTACTGCAGAGCTTACCGCATCCAGTGGAGACCACCCTTTTAACTGCTTTATACATGAATTCCCACAGTTCGCTTATTCACATCACATTCCAAGCATTTCTCTAAGAATTTCAATGAGAGCCTTATAATTTTAAAGATCTCGTTTTGAACGCTTAAGAAGGGAAGCAGTTATTGAAGCAATTAACTGAAGATTGTATACTATTGAAAGTGTTAAGGGCCTAGTCCACTAAGCCGATTCTCACAGAATTTAGTGCAAAAGAGTCCTCTGCGACGCAAAAATCGCATGAGAATCGGCTTAGTGGACTAGGCCCTTTATAGTTAAAAACTGCCTCTTAGTGATTCAAAGCAATTCTTAATGGTTATCTTGATTGACATAATCGGGTACACCACAACTTATATCTATGACTTTAAAGTTTACACCGATTCTTGTTCTTGGTTAATGACGAAAACTACGTTGAGAGAAGATCAAGTCTCTCCATCCCTTTCCCAGATACTCCCCCTACGATGCATAGCTAGACATAACATAACAGTATTTGATATTCTTATAGAAACAATTTTTGAACGACCATTTTTTAAACACATCTTAAGAGTTTTTCATTAATGTTGAGTTTTGCTAGTCGTTGTTTGCCATTCAAGCAATCCCACACAAAATACTTAGGCCTTCCACATTTCCAAATGGCGTTGAAATTGTTTCGAAGCCTTTCGTTGCTTTCAATCCTCTCAGTGTGAAAACAAATTCTGTATTAAGCAAGGACCATTTGTTTTGGTCCAACATTTTCAAACCAACGCTGAACAACAATAAAATTTCATGTTCAATTTCCCCTTTTCAAAAGAGAAGGAATGCGCGGGATCTGTAAGAACAGAATCTTATTTACTGATAGTATTTCATGGGATGTTCTCGGAAGAGGCTTTGTTTTGGTCCTGATATTTTGAATTTTGATATTTTGCCCCAAAAAAACTTCTTTTTCACTAACAAAGGAATGAGTCTTTGTCCAGCATTTGAAAATATATAATCTGATATTTTAATTAATCATTCATTAACCCCCATTTCCGATACTTTAAGTTTGTTTTCAAAAGCAAACCTCTCCAGGACATCCCACAATAAAGAGCGGCACTTGGATATAGGCGGTTAGATGAGAGAATGAAGATCAAAAGACGAAACTCAAAAACTAAGTTAGTCCACAGCTAGGAGTAGCCAATATCCACTTACGGTCGTGAACGAGATACATGTACGGCACTGGAAATGGCAGATTGGATTATCATAACATTGGCATAAGGTAGCAGGGGTGAAAAATCTAATGCGAGGAGCAAAATTCTGGTTGTTTTCCCCCAATCCAAACCCTAAACATTCACAAATTGTTGGTACAAGGTCAAATATATCAATTAATATTTTGGAATTCTCTTTTCTTTCCTTGCGATGCCCCATCTCCGAAACACCTAATTTTACAATTGGAAAACATTTTTCATTTCGGAAAATCTCAGAATAGAGGTGAGGAACATATTTTTCTTTTCATATACTACTTGAACTGAGAATGAATGTCTCATTAATTCCTTATATTAAATGTTTCTACCAGAATTTTCCCATATGTACAGCAAGTGTCAATTGGTTTGAGCAATGAATAATTATTATATAAGTTAAAGTGGATTATAGCTTCAATTCATCTAAGTGTTAAATAAAGACAAACATAGGCAGGTTGTCCTAGTGTTATGATTAAATATATATCATAGTTTACCTTTAGAAGTTAACAGTTGCAACAGAAATATGGCTAATAAAAAAATAACGTTCTAAAAGACTTGGTATCTTTTCACAAGAATAGTGAATTATTACATTCATTCTGGTTTTGAAAGGACTTAATTCAACTATAACTATCCGTGAATGGCTAATAAGGGAAAATGGAAAATATTATATACAAACATTACACTTTTTCAATGGTAAAATTCTATACTAAAACTAGATTACAGAGGAAGCCACATTTCTGTTGAACCGGATTATTATATTCAGTGGTGAGTGAATGGAAAAACCCACTAAGATTGAGACTACATCTGTTTGAAGCCTACTAATTTAACTATTAAATACTAGAAGGAATATTGCAATTAAGAAGCAATGTAAATTGAGCGGTGTGTGCAGGGGTCTACTAGTAGGACTAGCCATGAACCGGGTATGGAAAATGGTCATTTAGTTATGGTAACCATGAATGATCCATCTCCTTCACTCATGGCAAGATATCTTTCCCTCTATTTCTGGGGAAATATCAATATTGCTGTTGCGGAGTTGCGGAGAAGGATGGAGATGAACAGGTAGAGAGACTTAACACAGAGTGGTAATCATACTCACGGTTCTTTAGTTGGTACTCGATAGCTGCTTTCAGGTTGAATGCCTCGATCAGGGCGGTTTCGTGAAGGACCATGGTGTTGCCAACACTGCGGACGTCAATACCTTCAGTGGTCATCCCGACACTGAGTTCTAGAAGGATAGTTTTATCAAATAAATAAAGTTATATCCACGATTATGTAGATAGGCGGAGCGTGGTTTACCTTTCTATACGACCGCTTGAATGATTTTTTTCTTCCTAGCTAAGGAAAGGGGACATTTCCCCATACCGAAGCAAAGGAGAGGAATTAACAACAAAAAATTATATCCACGATTAGGTAAGTTCATGAAGCGGTTTAGATGAAATGATATCCCAGATTTGATAACTTAGCATTATTATTTCCCCGGAACAAGTTTCTTTGTATATGTGACATAATTATTTATATTTTCTTCATTTAGTTTCAATCACTAAATACTGGATCTCTATATTCTAATGTACTTTTAGGGACTCTTCCAATATGAAGTCGTAATTGGTTGTTAATAAATGTACAAAAAATCGAGCCTTACAAGAAAAGGAAGAGAAAATAAAAAATAATCAACTAAACAATGGAATTCCTCGAATAAGATAACTATTTTTCTTTTTTTCAAATATCATACTTTCATTATTAGAAGAATGGTGAAAATAACAAGAAAATGAAAACACTGTTAAAGATGTTCAAGGAAGTTTACCAGGATGTTCCCTGATGCCCCGCTCTATGATATCTGCAATGTGTTTGAGGGCTGGCGCGTATTGTTTCATCATATAGTGGCACAAGGCGATGTTGTAGGACAGGTCAGGTTTGTAGCCCAGTATCTGCATGGCTGTCGTGAACTTCTGACAGGCTTCTTCATATTGCCCTTCCTGTAGAGGGATAACATGAGTGTAAAGAACGGTGTAAGTACGAATCGACTAATAAGGAAAACTGATATAAAGTTATCACCTACATCTGATTAATCACCCATTCAATCACGATAACATTTTTTACAGAAATGTTCTGTGAAATATCCATACATTTAATTTGATTCATTTCGGAGAGCCCCCAAACTTACAGATTTTAGTCAAGACATTTAGATCAAGTATATGTCTAGATAGAATGTGTGAAATCTCATCGTGTATAGATCCGAAAGTGGTGAAAATGCGTTCGATATCTTAGGTGTTATAACCAGGTATAAGACGATGCAATGTGAGATAAATTCGATATGAATATTCATGATTAAAGTAGCTTAAATTAAACTCAAATGGAATAGAAACATTTTGGGTAGAACAAATGCATTATATTTTTTCCATAACTAATGGATAGAAATCTGTGTTGCGTGATGATAAGACACATGAGTATGCATGGCATTCTCTTCATGCTGCTTTCAAAATTCAAGGAATATTTGAAACGTCACCCCATGAACATTTTTTTCTTTGATCCTTGAGGATATCAGCATCGCTATAATATAGTATGTAGCTCACATGAATTCAATTAAAAGTGGTTTCAAAACGTGCATTCCTATGTATAAATACATGTATAACTTTGACTAAATTCCTACAAGTTCAGGTAATCATTTTGGTATTGACTATTGTATTTCATAGTAAACGTGGAAAGCAAATGAGTCTTTAACTGAATTCCTCAGTGAGATGAAAGATAAATCAATGCAACACTTTGGCAACACACCCACACATATTCCAGTAGTGGGGTTTATCTTCCTAAACAGTGAAACATAACCTTAGCAAATCTATAGGAAATACCTGATACCGTATACGTTGGTGCTGAAAATTTCCATTAAAAGAACCATTTACGCACACGACCAACTTATTTCTAAATACGATTCAGTCCGCTTTTAACGTGTTTTTTTTTAAAAAAAATATACAAATTACTTTTGAAAACTTTACTTGATACATAAAACGTTACGGGAACCTTACAACTGTAGACCAAAAATCAATAGATACAAAAAGTATGCAGTATTGAAACCAACCAACAAATCCTTCCTGTTTATGATAACATCAAACAATTGCACGAAACAAATGATGCATGTACATGTATTATATATAGAATTAAGAGCATTAAACCAATTTTACATGATGATATATTAATTTATTCTCGAACGCAGATAAAACATCTTTTCCAACATCCAGTCATGCATTGGAAGAGGGGCATTACTTTTTGTCACTGTTTCGTTGATACATAAAGACTCATAGTAGTAGAATGACCGATAGATAGTATAAGATATGCAAAAGTTGAGACCTTGAAGAGGAGACAGCCAAGGTTGACCTCTGTGTCAGGATCATCAGCAGGACATTGTTCGACCAGACTCTGAGCTCCAGCAATGTCCTCTTCGCCATACTTGATAGCAGCTTGCAACTTGACGATCTGTAACAAGGAAACGTGGTATATATATGGCAACAGGTTTTGTATGGGGGTATCGACAATTAAGCAAAGATGTAAAGCTGGTAGACGTGTCTAAACTTGGGCCTTGCAACATGATAATTGTTTAGCTTATAAATAACAAGAATGATTAGGAATAACACCCATGGATAGCTATAGATATGTGCTTGTATTTTATATATTATTTTCAAATGAGATTGTTGGAAATAATATCTCACAGGAACAAAAATAGTTAGTCCAACTTGAGCTAGTTTGGTCGGACCAAGACCTCAAGGGGCCAAGGTATAGTATGTCTAGCTTGTAACACCGAGAGGATAAACTATAATGCCTGTCATGATTACAACTAAGCAGAGGAGCCAAAATGTCATCCTGAACATGGCATATTTTCTATAGATTTTAGACAGTACCACTAGTCCCATAATTCCATGCGAATCAAGATTCCTATTTCAATAATTTGTCAACGGAAGGAGAACAGTAGATGAGATGATTCCTTAATTTTGGTACAAGATTGTAATTTGTTTGTAAGACTGAATAAACTTTGAGATCACCTTTTCGAAACACTTACCCTGGCACTGTAAGTTGGATTATCGATCTGACAGGAAACTTTCATGGCCTCGTCATAAAGACAGGCTTTGTAGAGGGACTGGGCATAGTAGAGTCGATAATCTTCAACTTCGGGATTATTGGCGGCCAATTGTTCGTAACAATCGGCAGCATTTACGAAATCTTGGATCTGGTAATAACAATATCCAAGAAGAGACAGCGCAGCGCGAGACTGAAAAAAGAAGAAATATTTACCGATTGGGAAATTTGCATAATGAATTTGTATGATTGTATAATCTTTGTTTTTTAAAAAAGTATTTCAACTGATTTATATTATGGTTAATAGATTCATCTAAAATCAAACATATAATAAATAATACCTATATCATTCCAAGTAAATATATGTATTGTTAAAAAGTGGCATCCTATCTAATGCTCGCACTAAATATGTTAATATTCAATGTGTGATGAAGCAAGAAACATACCGTAAAATTTTACGGTATAGATAAGATCTATAGGCCTAGTAGTAGTATTTTCAGGCTTACCTTGCTGTAGGTTTGCACGACATTGTTCAAGACTTGAATGGCTTCAGTGTACCGTTGGTCTTTTATCTGCACATAAAAAAGGAGACTGTTAAGTCCTACAAGTTCTAATCTTATTTAAACTATATCGATTTAAAATAACAATTTCATATCTTCAATTTACATCAAGGACAAATACACAATTTTAGTAGTGCTTACAAGACTGTATTTGGGAAAACAGGCATACATTAATTACACTGAAATAGATAGGGTTATGACAGTTTATTAGTTATGTTCCCATACTTGGGGAGTTGGTCAGGTTTCTGCAACTGGGGCCTACATGACATGAAGGTCTGCCTGTCTCACTGAGTGACCAGTGCATTTCACTTGTTAGTCCATGAGCCTGGACCCTCGCTCCGCAGAGAAAGCCGTAGTGTGGGACTGTACTAGAGTCTTTTCACTTGTGAGCCTATCTTCTACATCTTAAAGTAGTTTAATAAATTGGTTCTTTATATGCGGGACATATGATTTATTGCCTAGCAACCTTTGGCAAATGCTATTTTCGTTTTGACCTCCTTTTTCTTTCAATAAAATGCGTCATATTCCCCAATCAATCATCCTAGCCAAATATCATGAAATATAGTACCTATACATGTATCGTATTATGTTCTCTTCTGACTATATTTTCCTTTCGTTATAGGCCTAGGGGGCCTACATATAATTATAAGTTATTTATTTTTTTAGTAGCCCAGATAAGAAGTAATAATATTAATTAATTAACATCTAATATACAATATCATTAATGTAGGGAAGACTATTGAGCGCAATTTAATGTATATTATTTATATACATTAAATTCCTACACAATCATAAGATGGGCCCCGACACAAACATCGCCAAAACATGCGAGGGTATGTGGTATGTGTGGCACTGGAGTGGAGTCTGGAATAACTATAATTAGACAGCAGAATCTCCACGCTCTGGGACAAGAATTTCCAGGCCCCGCGAGCCCCCGCAGAGCTATACATTCAAAGACATAATATCATTAGACTCGGTGGGTAAATTAGAGTCTTTGACGAACCTAGCCAACAGATCTCCCCTATGTCTAATATTATAGGTACGGGTTTTTTTTCTAAGTTAGGATCATACTAGGCCTAGTCAACAGTGTACACCACTCGGCGGGCATATCATCGGAGGACGAAACCCCAGTGTAAGTAACAAAGTAAGTACAAACCATTCCATATATAGTGGAGGTGACTTCTCCTTCTTTCATCTGAATAGCTGCCATTATTAAAAGAATCTAAATCGTAATACTATAGGTAAAATTAACAATAATCTCCTCTGTTGTGCACGGTTGCCGATGCAAACACTGGCAGCCGGAAGTTTTTGAGGAATTTCAGCCACGCATGCGCAGCAGCCACTATGCGATTTTCAGGTCTCACAACGTTTTCAGAAATGTTTTCGCGCCTCACGCTCAGACTTGAAATACGGTAGAGCCGGGACGGTAGATCATCAATACGACCACGAGAAAATGTGTACATGTGTGTAGGCTACTCCAATAATAAATTAATCAAATCTTTTATTGAAGTGAGGGAAAGACATACATGCATAACTATTGAAGTAGCTTCCTAGCAAACCCTATAGCATAGACCAGACCATATAGAGCTATGGCCAGACTGACATGCAGTGACAGAAGGGGGAGCCACTTTCTTATGACACTTCGATCCTTTGAAGTGTGATAATAACACCAATTAATGTCTTTAAAATTTACCTGGTGATAAACATAACTGACGCTTCAATTTATAGTTTATTCGTTTTATTTGCTGCCATTAACATTGGGCAACAGTATATATACAGGCCTACATTGTTAAGTGAACCTATATAATTTATTATTTAAATAGGCATACGACCTTAATCACCAATTACTTATAACTCGATAATTAATTACTAATTAAGTTCCTGAGAATATAAGATAATAAGCCGTTCTTCTGAATTTTCTGAAGGCCACTGAGTAAAAATAATTGTTTTTTTGTTTTATTTTGATAATAAGTGTAGTTAATTGTCGTGGCCCTATTTGGCATTAAACAGGATTATCCGAATTTCTAGTCCATTATCAAAAATAAAAGTTGATATGCTTTGGACAAAAATACGATTTTTAGGATACAGTTACATTTCCGGAGCAGTATTATTGACACGGGAAAACGTCTTCAACCAGGAACGGATCATTGAGCTTTATTTTGCGTAATGAACGTCCAGATAAATCGTTTCCATAGATCCATAACATTTAAAACTTTATTTTATTTTAAAAACAAAAAATAAAACTTTATTTTCTGTGTTGAATCTTCGGCAACAGGACCAGCTCCGATATTAACAAACCGATAACTCAGTTGCTATACTGTTTTCTATAATAGCTAAATAACTGTAAATAAAGCGACTAGTACTGGTTAAACTCAACTGAATACTTATGAGAGCTTTCACAAAATAAAGAATATCGGAAGATGAAGTCACACAAAAATGATATTTCTTCTGTTACGAACACAACACGTATACTTTAATCTATTTATAAGTATAGTTAGACTGTGAATCAAAGTATTCTGGTCAGTATAATGTGATGTGTTCCAGGGAAATGAGTCATAAGTCGCAAAATTGATATCTTTTAAAGTGTTTATTTCACAAGATCACTTTATTAGAATGTTCTGATTTGGGGGGAGTTTATCACTTATAGTTATATCGACCGATGTATTTCAAGACGATGTATGTAATATGCCTGTAACCTTTCGTTTTAAAGGTCAACATATGGAATATATTTAGTTACTTTACTGGTTATTGCCCCCCCCCCCTCCCGAAATATTGTTAACGTTTTATCAAAAAATACAAATATCAAACTTAAAATCTAGAAATACTTATTAGATTATTAGACTGTTTACTATCATTAGAATCCACTTGATCTAAAAAAATACAAATATCAAACTTAAAATCCAGAAATACTTATTAGATTATTAGACTGTTTACTATCATTAGAATCCACTTGATCTCATTTTTCCAAATATGATGGTATCTCGAAATCAGTTTTTTGCGACTTATGATACAGTTTCTTAAAACTCATTGATCACATATTATAGAGAACAGTGCTACTGCTCCTTCGTCGATGCTGCTGCTCGTGCTGCCCTTTTCTTCTGTACTTGTGGCTCTAGGTACGAACCAAGGGCGCCCATGTGTCCACCATTTTGGATAAATTGAAAGTCCACCGCCTCCGGCTGAAAATAAATAGAACCAAAACATTCAAGCACATATGGATGTGAGTCAAACTATATTCCTTGATTGGACTACATTTCCATTCAAATGATTTTGAAATTAAAGTTTGTTTAACATCACCAACGTGTACATGTGATGCCAATGTTATCATAATATTAATTATGAATAATTACCTTAGGCCTATATGTTATTTACGGTATCTGAATTGCATGCTTTACACATATGCATTTGTAATAATCTATATAATTATTGATAGCATCTAATGCGGTTGTCATTAACTTATTAAGTTGAACATTACCTCGACATGCTGTTTAATATGCATCATTCTCGTAATGAATCGTTGTGCTTTTGGCGTTCCAACAAAATTGCCGACAAAGTAGGCCCTATTTATTTTGTTTTGAAGACAACATTGGTAAAGTAGCTGGCTGGTGTTTTCACATATGGTCTCCAACAAACTGTGTATGAGGTCCCCTTTTGTGGCTTTATCTGCAAGCGATGCAAAGTAAATATATTTGTGATGTGTTTAAGAAAATGAGTTACAAGTCGCAAAAAATGGATTTTGAGATATCATCATGTTTGAAACGATGAGATCAAGCCGATTCAAATGACAGTAAACAGTAGGACATCTAATAAGTATTTCTATAAGTTTGATATTCTTATTATTGAAAAAAAAAGTTTGCAATACCTCTGGGTGGACAATTACTAGCAAATAAGCTAAATATACTTTATAGAATGACCATAGAAATGCATGGAAATATTTAATACACTGTCTCGAAATTTGGTACATGTATCCACTCACTGTGCTATAGCAGCCCAATGAACCCCGAAAATGAAAATATCAGTTTTGCGACACGTGAATCATTTTCCTGAAACACATCACATTTATCCCTCTATTCCATTTATACCTGTGTGGATTGATTGTAAATAAATAAAATGGCAGAGCATTTTCACTGTCAAATCTCTTGGGGTAAAAACTATATTGAAACTTACGACTATCATCTGAAAGACCCTTTCCAAAGGGGAACAGTCTTATATCTCCACTCATTGCAGAATATATATCATTGGATTCCCCAGTCTTCTCAACTAACTCCGATCCAAATACGTCCACTGTCTTACCGTCACTCTTTTCTATTAAGGCTGCTATTTCACTAAAATCCTGAAACAATAATAAGCCTAGTTATTGCACGGTGATTATACTTCGTATTATATGTCCATGCAATAATGGTGCAATAAAAACATTATGGTACATGTGTACCATATCACATCAAATTACTTCCCGTGCAAGTGTAGTGGGTCAGATTTTCAAAAATGCACAATCTACAGTTCTACACACCTATCAAATTCGGCTAAATTAGAGGGGAAAATGGCAAATATTAGGTATACCGGAGTATATTCTGTATTGTATTAATTCAATTATTAGATGTCTGGTTATGGTTATATTGAACTGTATTTTGAACCTTATTTTCGTCTTAAATTTGGGTTATTTGAGAGGATTGGTGAAGGCCAATTGTACGTTTTCTGGAGACTTGACCCAGTGGCAAGTTTGGATCATTATATTTGTTTCAGCAGTCGTTGTGATAGAAGTAAGCACAGTAAACAAAGGAATCGTGACTTTACCTTTACTCCCGTTAGAAAACTTGTCATTCCAAGGAAAAATCGCCCTCCAATATTGCTCCCATCAATCAATCTGAACGTACCATCCTCTTCCACCTAATAAGCAGTATTAATCTTATCTTAATTATCCACATAAAGCTCTAACGATGACAAACAGGCTTTCGTGCTTTTTAAAATTTACACACTGGAGCTCGTACCTTAGGGTGGAGGAAAAACTTGTTGCCCAATCAGGGTTCGAACCCATAACACTTTCATGCCTTTGGGTCCAAAGCCTGACATCCAGGACTCGCAAAATGTGGAAAGTTTTGCCCACTTTTTCCCCATTGAAAATTATAATTTGAAAAATAAATGTAAGCTATTTTCAATATTGTTAAAAGATTTACTTGTAAGTTTTTGCAGCTTATCACGAACAAGGTTCCACTTCTTGGCTTTATAATTTCTTAAGTTATAATAGTAGACTCCTTTGCACGGTAATACGTGTATACCAACCTGTAAGAAACCAAAGCCAGAACCCAACATAGCCATCATGAAGGGAAAGTGACCTTCTGAATCGTCTTTCTTTTCCACATTCTTTTTAATATCGGCCATCGATCCTTGGCCTCCTGCCTCTATATAGTATGAAAGGTTTGGATAATTCAATGCTAATTCTCATCAGATGCTTCCCTAAAACTAGGGCAAATGTACAAGTCAAAATCCCATCCCCAATTCTAAACTCTTGCGATTTGTCATAGATTCTAGTTCTATTATAGGAGAGATGGTTAACATTTATTTACCGAATTTTATACTGTTAATTATTTTTTACTTTAATTTATATTTCATTCTGCTATTTTAAAAATCTTATTTGTTTTGAAAACCAATTAGTTGCTATAAATACTAAGCAGTTTTTCCAGAGTCCATAGAACTTGTGATAATTCATTAGAGAAGATCCCCCATTGCTAGGTTTACCTGATGCCTCCTTGACGCCCGAGTACATCTTCAACATAACATCACCTTGCTCCATTCCAACTTTATCTACTGGTTTGAAAATTTCACTTCGAGGCATCTCTTTCAACATTATACTGATGGCATTGGCAAAGCAGTCGAATTCAGCTAAGTTATTTAACCTGTATAATATAACTTGATTTAGTAATTGTCTTACACGGGAAAACTACGGTGCCATTTATTATGGATATTATACGGAGATGCACTGGACTATCTGGACGCCGATACATCGCCGTATAACCACGGTGAAACACCGTAAATCTTTGGAAGTGTAAATCTTAAATTTATCTTAAAGAACAATCTCCTGCCCTCACCCAAGCAGAGCAGCTATAGACACTGGCATGTCATCACCACTTATTATTATGTTTGTACGCAATATAGATATTTACCTTTAATTTCCAAGTTTGCATGAATTGTATAAGTACAATGAATACTTTTCCTAGGCATTTATCAGTAAATTGTCCTATACTTTAGGTGAAGCATTTTGTATGAATTTGTTTTTCATAATCAACATATAGGCCGGAGTTGTTTTGAAATGTTTTATTATTTCTCAGTGAGGTATTTCATTTAGGTGTTAGCTGATGAGTTAAAGGTTTAATAACCCCTGTCTTCGACAATTCTGGATATTTAGTAATGCGATTAACCAATTAATATTTTTAATATTTGTTTATATTTATCCAGGTATTATAGTGAGGGACTTGATTTCCAACTTGAACCTGGCTTAGACAAGTATTTCTTATGTTCGGAATACATCCCCCTCCATAGTGTCATATGTTTTTATGCGATCCCAAATATACTCAGATATACCCGGTATTCAACATTTTTCCGCCAAATTTAGCAGAATTTCCTGAATGTGTAGAGCTGCCAATTGTACATTTGCTGAAAATCTTACCCTTATACATATTGAAATGACACTTACTCCACATCGAGCTTTCCTTCTATTTTCTCCTTGAACTGATTTCCACCAAGTCCTGTAGAATATATCATAGTCTTGCTATCTCCAACAGGCTTGGAAATATCGCAATGTTGGGAGATGTATTCTATCACCTCATCTATCTTTTCTCTTGCCATATGAATCATCGAAAGCTTCCCTTTCCCACTTTCCTGTACATTGATGATAGGATTTTGTTAGTGAAGCACATTTCTTAGTTTGTTAGAAATATGGTAACATAGAAACATACATATTGGCAACGCTAGAGTTTATTCACATTGTGAACAAGCGTCTTTTTGTAAGGATTTGTTGTCAATGTTGTTGGCTTTAAACTGAAATTTTAAAAAAATTTAAAAAATGTTCCATAAACATCAAAACTACAATGTTACTCAGTTAATCTCCTTCTCAGTGTGCTCTTTGCAATTTGAAATAATGCATAGGTTTTAGAGGACTATGGACTTGCATACACTTGTAGACCGTTGTCGACTCAAATTCTCTTTTCATTGGGTATCAACAGTAACTAATTTCATTAAGTATTATGATACAATGCTATTGTTACAATGTTACATACATGACAGATACTAATATTTTACAATGGATGGATATAGATGACACAGTTAGTAACAATGCGTTCTTTTTTAAATAGCGCTTAATTATAATAAAAAAATATTATGCCCTTTGCCATACTCACCAACACTTTTTTGTCTTTTGGTACCCCATTTTCATAATCATCTTTTGAGCGATAGATCAGTTTGGCAACCGATCCGCCTGAAAGGATGCCATATTAACCGTGAACATTCTGGTTTTCTTTCATCCATGTTAGATAACGTTTGATATGGCAAATCGTATTTTTAGAAAGTGAATGATTGTTGTGATTAATGATGTTGTTGAAAATGCGATGAATAAATCCTAATATAATACGCTGGAATCATAATAATTGCCAACATAATCCCCTAAATAGCAATGTTAAAATGCTGAGAGACAATAATAATCATGGACAAAAATGGCCCCTTCCTATATCATATTATCATTAAAATCCTTTTCTAAAAAAAATTATATTTCGCAAATCTCCAATCAAATTCACCCCTCCCCCACTGCCACCCCTACTTTGGGGGCATCATGCACCCTCCCCTAATAATAAGCCCATGTTCTACCAGTGTCTATAGAGGGACTATGCCACTGGGTCATCAAAGAGGGGTACACAGATAGACCATTGATCAGCTGAACATTTGCTCGACATTTCATGGTAACTGACAACTTAATCGGTCTCTTTATAACGGTTTTTCTCGATCTATATACTATGGCATGCATACATAATGTTCGCAACTCATGTGCACTGATTCAAAGTGCTCTCACATTGATATGATCGTAAACACAAGAAAACAATGCACTGAACTGTTATCCGTTATCAGACAAAAGCACTCTTGGTTGTTGTTTTTTCATTTATAGGCCACGTTATACAAACAAAGAAAGTTTTGAGTGTATTCCAATTGAGGACGAACATGTCATAAGTGAAAACAAGAAAATGTAATATTTATTGGCATTTGGAATTTTAGAATATTTAACTCGTTCCTTAAGTGTTGTTTATTTTGCCAGCAGCCATTAAGGGAGATTATACTCCCAACCCATTTCAACCACCCATGTAGTTCGAATTTAGATTTTTTAGATTTAGAAACTTTTATTTTCGATTTTTTTTATCGCTATCAGAGAGCAATTCTCCAGGTATGGGAGTTCTACACGCTCACTGCTATTTTTACAGTATTGGTATGCAGTGAACAAGCTCACAGTTGTCATTGACGAAGGTGGCACACTGCTGTTTTTATATAATCTTTGATCATACATTCGAATATTAGATCTTTGCGCAGTAGCTATTTTTAGGCTTCTTACTCTCAGTTCAATGGTAAGTATGATTCTCTTAATAATAGGGGACTTGCATGTCTCACTGCGCATGTCTATGGCAGTGCATGCTGGGATAGATTCAGTCCAAATCTGACATACAAATATTTAGTAACAATTTTATGGAAAATTGCAAAAATGTTTTCAACAATATCATAGCTTGTGCAAAAGATCTATGGAAACCAAATGCATGATGGGAAAGATGAAGTTGTGTGTTATAGAAAGATCTAAAACACTTGGATACTGATATTGGACCACTGATAAATATCCCAAGCTAAAGATAACATGTTTTCTATTAATTCTATACTGTACCATCACTCCCATAATTCCATGTGAATCACGATTCAAAATGGCGGCTGTGCAACTCCCCTATTAACAGTGGTTTTATTGACAAATACGTAGTCTTGTGAATATTTAGTCAATAAATATATTTAGTGAATAAAATTGATTTCAAAACGTGAAAAAAAAAATAAAGTTCTGGTCTTGCCAGATTAGTGATTTCTTTGATATCGCCTTAAAGTATTTTTGATCTATTATCCCATTTAAAATTTAAAAGCATATCTTGTGAAATAATGTCATACACATGAAACCACTCAACCGAACTATGTCTATTAGTTTATCTCGGTAGATTATGATACTAGGTATTTGTACAGATATCAGACTATGGAGTTCTGATCCTCACCAATGTCTAATGCAAATCCTCCTGATACTTGGATGGCATCAATTGGAAGCTCTATGGTTCTCACCTCCATTGTAGTAATCTGTAAGAAATCAGGACAAATGTGATGTGTTACAGGGACATTAGTTACAAGTAGCAAAACATAGATTTTGAGATATCATTATAAAATTATTTGCAAAGCTGAGATCAAGCGGATTCCAATGATAGTACACATTAAGGACATCTAAGAAGTACGAATAAACGGAGCATTGCAATATTTCTAACATTCCGAAATTGTCTGCCCTTTTGCTTCAAAAGTTTTTTTCTATAAACAACAACATATTTTGCACCGACTCAGCGTCACTTTTAAACGCTCTACTGTAGAAGCCTACACCACGCCTGCTATTAATATTTTTACCAATATGTACGCGCCCAAATGGCGGGACATTTTGGATAAAATCGATGTGCAAAAACAACATTGTTTTGATGGATGAAGTTTGTAATGACAAATGGGAATATCCGGACGTACATAATACTGCTTATTTGAGGTAAATGAAATGAATATCCCAAAACAAATACACTATATCGACATTAATATTAACATTAATAAACTTTTTCAAATAACTAGTGACCATATGATTATTCTGTTTCTGGTGAGTAACCACCCTCTTCCAAATTAAAACGAATGGATATATTGCAAACAGAAGTTGTTGTTGTAACTTTTTATCATTATATGATAAGCTCGGCGGGTCCTATACGCATATTGCTATTAGTAATTGATCAGTGGTTGGAATAAGTCGCTAACGATTCCGAAAATGGTCACCTTACATTTTGATTAGATCTAATTCATATGAGCCTATCATACGCGTATGAAATGATACCCCTGAATTCAATATCTCCCTGATGCTAGTCGAAGGTTTTCACAACTCTGATAGGATTATATTCCCTAGTAAAACACAATTGCTAAAAGCCGATACCAACCTTATTCCCTTGACAAGGGCAGGAGGAGCAAGTTAGATTAGCGAATGAATGATGGTTTGCAAATGAACTTGTAAGTTGGTCAATGCATGGGTGCAAATATCCAAATCTAACATTGCTCTTGATCTTCACCCATATACTGGGTGAAGTCGCCAGAAAATGTACAATTCAACTTCGCCAATCCTCGCAAATAACCAAAATTTCAGACGAAAATAAAGTTTAAAATACAGCTCAACGTAACCAAACAGATTGCTAGAATCAATGCAATGCCGAATATACTCGGATTTACCTAGTATTGACCACATTGCAGCCTAATTTAGCAGAATTTACTAAATGTGTACAGCTGCCAATTGTACATTTTCTGAAAATCTGACCCTACTATACCCTTGACCCAACATACCCTTGCACCACAAACTGCATCCTCAGGCCTTCATCGATACAATGAATATGAATATAAATATAATATGTTTGCAAAGATGCGGGTTTAAATTCCAATATTACAAATGTTTGCCACAATGTTTACTCGTCGCGAGTCATGCTAGCAGATTCATCTACGAAAACCAAAACGCTGTGATGGAATAAATCATTATTTTCTGCTACTGAAGCCGGGTGCAGATAGTAGATAACATTTGCAGATAGTATGGCCAACATGTTAACTTTAGAAGAGATTTTTATATGTCTAACTCAAACTGATGTATCATTAAAAGTTTGTTTTTTAGTTTTCTAAGAAATAGTTTCGGGGGCTTGTGGTTAGTAAGGCTAACAGTAGACTGCTAACCGCGTGAGAACTAAATACAAATATGCCACTTCATAGTGTATGTGTGGGAGAAAGTTGCCATTTGTTTTTCAACTCTTCCCAAATTTTCAAGGTTGAATATAGCTATATTCTTTGATTAAGTCTAAATTCGACCAACTTTGACTGCATTTACTTTGGACTTTCACATAAATGAAAGAGAATTAATGTGATTGTAAATTGAATCAGGTTTTAAGAATCAAAAACATTATTTTCAGCCCAGAAGACCTATTTTTCAGGGGTCAGCTATCCTGTTACAATAAGTCAATTGACTTGTTTTATTAGTTGCTTCCTTTGACAGTGGGGTTATGATCACAGCAAGGACTAAACGGATAAAAACCTCCATTTCGGGCCTGCTGGTGCACTGTTTACATGCATAATCCCTCGTCTCTGCCTCTGATTTATACACCAAACAGTGCACCAGCAGCTCCTCAATGTCGGTCATTGATCTTTTAGAAGTATCGATTCGTTTCATCAACACTAAGTACTTCATTGATCCTAGGTTATCTGTTCCCCTTTGTCAATAACTTACCTTATCTAATAAACGGACTATACCCCGTCCCAATTTCTATCCCTACGAGATTATTCTGTCCAGTTGTATGAGATAAGATAAACGTAAATGCTAATCCAAAAACTGTTTGCATACATATATGGGTCAGATCGGTAGCCGATCCATGGAAAAGGACCTCTGACATGACCTCTTATACCAGAAATTATAATTATTCATTATCCAAATGTGAATAATCTTAAACAAGTTTAATGAAAGTCGTGTTGGCACGATTTGGGGATAAAAACAAATCTCATACATATATATATGGTTCAGATTTTCAGAAAATGTACAATTCAACTTCGCCAATCTTCGCCAAATAACCCAAATTTCAGACGAAAATAATGTTTAAAATACAGTTCAACCTAGCCAAACAGATTGTTAGAATCAATGTAATGCCGAACTTGTTTAAACTTGTATACTCGAATTTACCTAGTATTGACCAAATTGCAGCCTAATTTAGCAGAATTTACTAAATGTGTACAGCTACCAATTGTACATTTTCTGAAAATCTGACTCATATATACAAAGCTTTTATAATTCATATTATTCCAACTATACATGCCTTTCAATAGGCCAAGATTCTAAGAGAGTGTAATTCTCAAGCTTCTTGCATATGTCCCTATTTCCCCCAAATACACACAAACGGAAAACTGGGTTATAGTGACAGCAGAAGCAGACAAACCTATATAGGCCTGTTTGCTGCCCCTGTATAATACCTCAACATCAGGTTTATTTACCATACGTGGTAAATAGTCCAATGTACGCACTTCATACTCTGTGCGCACGGAGGTCTTTTATATTATATTTTAAAACAATTATATGAATTGTCGAGAGATAATATTTCGACATAATCGACATAATATCGACTTAATATCGACATAATAAATAAATTGATTATTTAAAGAAAATGCCCTCAAATTGATAAATACCTATAATAGATGATTCAAGAATAGGTCGGTGGAATTTGGGACGCAAATACCTCCATTTCCATTTATATCAAGATATAAAATTAAATTGATAATGTCCAAAATAGAAATTGACACAACTATAATTCTAATAGAGCTATAGCATATCATAAACTAGTGCAATCAGGGTGAACTAGTTGCACACAGAATGATGCTATGGACTATATAGGTGAGAGTGTATGCGTACTTTAAATTGAGGGACTTACTTTCAGATGTCAATGGTGTCGGCTCTGGATGGGTGTATTTGAGGACTGTCCCTCATGCGACATGCGCTTTTTATACTGCTGCCCGTCGGGACATTCGTGCATTATGTCCGTGGGATCAGTGACTGGATGGAACTCAAACACAGATTCGGGACGTGGAGGTTATTGTGCAATGAAGGAGTGGAATCCCTTTTTGTAAATTGTGATGTGTTCCAGGTAAATGAAACACAAGTCGCAAAATTAATATTTTTCAAAGTGTTTTTTTTTCAAAAGATCTCTTTATTGAAATGTTCCGATTTTTAGAGGGTTTAGCACTTATAGTCATATGAATCTATGTAACAAATTTCATGACATTGTATTAAATATATCCTTGCGTTTTGAAGGCCTTTGTATGGAGTATATTTAGTTACTTTACTGGTAAATTTTACCCATCCAGAAATTTCAAATATAAAAATTTCAAACTTAAAATATAAAATACTTTTTAGGTTTCCTAGTGTTTACTATCATTGGAATCAGCTTGATTTCCTCTTTTCAAATATGATGATATCTCAAGATCCATATTTTGCGACTTATGACTCATTTTCCTATAACGGATCACAAATGTGATTTGTTCCAGGGAAATAAAACACAAGTCGCAAAAATGATATTTTTCAAGGTAACTTATTCATATGATTTCTTTGGTGGAATGATCTAATCTCTGGTGGGTTTGGCGCCGTCAGTCGTATGAATGCATGTACCAAATTTCAAGACAGTGTATTAAATATATCACTGCGTTTTGAAGACCATCCTATGGAGTAGATTTAATTATTTTACTGGTAATTTCCCACCCAGAAAAATGGCAATCTGTTTTTCAAACATAAATATATCAGACATAAAATATAGAAATACTTCATAGATGTCTTAAATGTTTACCATCATTAGAATCGGCTTGATATCATCTTTTCAAATCTGATGATATCTCAAAATCCATTTTTTTGCGACTTGTGACTCATTTCCCTGTAACACATTACAAATAACCTCCTGGTTGGACTCTTTTTCTTGGATCATGTTTCATAAAATAAGAGACGTAGGATGTATTTGGATAAACTTGGCTCAGTGCTAGACTATATAAGAATGCATAGCCGGAAAATTACCCCAGTTTCAAATTTTGAAAAGTTTACAAAATCTTTAAATTTCCCAAATTTAAAAAACACTGTGTACTACGAAGAACTCTGAAAAAATACTCAATTTCGTTTCTTTCAGAAAATGACCCAAGGAAGATTTCTTTCTGAAAAACTACTATTATCAAAACAATAACAAAGCAACAAGATGCAGAAAGTCAGTTTTAAGACCCTGCTCACACACAGCCGATTTGTCCCCCGATTGCCCCCGATTTTGGTCTCCCAACGAATCCCATGACTTCATTTCAAATCCTGGTTTATGTTTTTGAAATAACATAAACCAGGATTGGAAATGAAATCCTAGGATTCATCGGAAGACCAAAATCGGGGGGGGGGGGGCAATCGGGGTACAAATCGGCTGTGTGTGGGCAGGGTTTTAGCCTAATTACTGCGTATAGTGGGGCAGGTAAGAGCATATTTCATGAGGAATTGTTCAAATTGTGATACAAACAACAACATTGCTATGGATGCTCCTGAGGGACCACTTTTTCAAAAAGCTGACAGTCATCAAACATTTCAAGATAGCAGCCATTTGGAACATGAAAAATCAATTTCACTATGAAATCTAATAGAATTGTTCGATTTGAAATATCTCAAATTATGTTTATAACTATGCAGAAACCAAATAGCGACTGAGAATTTAAAATGGTGGCCACTTTGTACAAGACAATTTTGCTTGAATTAAAATTATGGTTATATAGTTGAATCAAACCACTTACACATATACCCTATCCGATGATACCACGTCAAATCCAATGCCTATATGATAACCAAATAATAATTTGATTTGATATTTTGAAAAGGTGATCATATTTCTCTTGAAGCCAGCCCAGACAATTAGATACAGGACCCCTGCGTCCACTGCACGTTCATTTGTTTCATCAGGATCCATTCCTCCTTCTGGGAGTACCATTGTATACATAATGGTTAACTAACGAGTTGGTTGAAGGAGCGTGAATATTGCACGAGTTGCGTACCAACGAGTGCAATATTCTAAGCGACTGAAACCAACATGTTAGTTAACAGATTTATTATACATGCTTTCAATCATGAAAATAGAAAAAAAATTGAGTCATAAATTTGAATTTTACCCGTAATCTTAGTAAAAAAAACCCAGATTGGTTGCCATGACAAACCCACGTAAATGACTGGTGATGTGCGCACTATGCGTAAATCACTCTAGACGACTAGGCGTCAATAGTGGCCATATTTATGGCCTAAAGGTCATACCGCTTAAGATTTTAACCACGCCCCCTTTATTTCGAACTGCCAGCTTTATACTCGACTCTGCATCGATCATGTGAAACTGCTACTTCCCGGCATCCCATCGCCAGAAACAAGGTCTCCAGGCCTAGGGGAAACATATACACGGAGATTACATCCAATACTACATGGTCTTTTAGGTATCAGAACCGAGTAATAAGCGATTTCCCGACCCCTATATACTGGTGCTTGGAGCGAGATTTTCCAGTACGAATCCATCCCCAGCTCTTCGGTCACACTCGGTATCACTCGGCAGTACACGTGACTGTGAAATGGAACCGACCCGACCTCACCGAGCTCAACCAATAGAAACACACCTAACAGGCTCCGCTAGCCAAACCATAGTGGGACACGCATGCTGCCCGTACCGAACATCGACATGCTGATGGAACCGAAAAAATAACTCCGATTCAAGGAAACATGTAGGCTTTTACGTTCAGGGATATGGAAGCACTTTAGCGCTGGAACAACACCAAGTGAAATGCAGTATACATAAGGATTACGCACATAGCAAATTCAAAATGTACACACGTAATCTTGTGCTATGCTTGGACTCGGGACTCGCTAGGACCACGCCATGACACATATCATCGTGGCCATGTGTACACACCTATCGTGCAGGACTAATATGGCATCGTTAATGTGCATCTACACAGCCTAGTTAGGAGATAAGCCGGACATTACACATTCAGTAACATTTATTATGACCTTAATGGATTTACTCACAGTGAAGAGCCACATTACCTACTAATATCATATGGCTCTAGCGGACAGACACAGTCACCGCAACAGGGACCCCACGGCTGGCCCAACATGACCCACACACTGACCCGTGCAGGGAGACACGTGCTCCCGATGAACATCCACTCCTTGTTCGATCAACCACTACAGCACTGATTAACAGCAAAGGATTCAAAGCAGGTAAGATGTCTCTCAGCTATTCAATTATTAATGAAATAGGGCCCTTATTGTGTACAATTACTCACCGACAAATTTGGGTTTTATACAAACTGGCTTCCTTTAGACCATGGCCAGGAACATTGCCCACTGCACTGGATTCAGTACGTAACGCTACACACGCAAGGGTTACATGGCTTATTAAAACACTTTAATTGTAACGCTACACACACAAGGGTTACATGGCTTATTAAAACACTTTAATTGCACTAGGGTTTACCGTTTCAACCAATATTTATTTCAACTGTACATTACGATATGGCCTTTCTCAAACATTACGTGTCTTCACGTGGTTCCTCAATAGAGACACCCCACGCGCACGCTGCAAGTAACTAATAAACTCACTAGGTGGCGCCAACAGTCCACCAATACAATCTCACCACCGACAACTCCAGTATTAGTATTATTATTACGATAACAACAAGAAATCTAGCAAATAGTTCCAAAACTCATACATTTTGGATACAGGAAAATTCCTAGCATCGATGATTGCCCTTTTTAGGTTCATACGTGAACCACAATTGACATTTCACACATTTCTATATAAATAAGGAAATGGACCTGATTGTGCGATTTAGTTTGAGGTTTAATTTGACCAAGTGTTTTGCATGTGAATTTTCATTTGTTGTACGGATGTTGTGTTAGTGTGATCTACTTAAGGGAAGCAAATGTGGAAACCCTGACTACGTCCACTTGTTTCAGTTTGTCGTATAGCACTGTGTCATATTACTACGACTACTGTTAAGTGTTTCATTGGATTGAGTAAATAATTACATGTACATGACTTTTATTTCTGTCCACGTTGTATTTGACCAAGTGTTGAATCGGCCTTTCCAATGGTTCCATAAAAGCATAAGTTGGTAGTAGTAATATTATTATGATAATATTATTAAAAAACAAAATTCAGATGGCCAGTTGCTACCATGAAACGAGTCTGGCATACTTAGATATCAATACGTGGAATGGCATAAACCATACGGTGTAGAACACAGTGATAATTTACATTGGAAAGACAGATTCAATACAATTAGACACTTAATCGAACATAGATGTACATTAAATTATTAAGTAAAGCACTGCAAACGTATTATTGTACCTACTAGGTGCCCACAACAGTATATTAGATACAAGCCCAATAACAGATGATTTTTGAATACTGTTATTAGTATGATACGTCAACGCCATGTATCCATCATCATTTGACATAGTAATTTAACAGGGACCCAATTGAATACATGGATTCAACCACTGCAAACGTATTAATGTATCTACTACATGCCCACAACAGTAAATTTGATACAAGCCCAATAACAGATGATTGACTTTTGAATACTCTTATTAGTAGGATAATCCAACGCCATGTATCCTTCATCAAACAAATGGGTGATAATATGCTTATATTACCTTCACCACAATAACACAAAAAAATTAGAATTAGGTGAACAGTCACATTCGAAACACTGGGTCTAATTACAATTGCAACTAACTAGAACACTCAAGTACATTTTGGGTGAGTGCCATATTAGATCTGAAATCAACATTAACATATGCCGAACAGTGTCCAATTAAGTACTCGCATTACCAATCGGAAATTCAGCTAATATACTAAATAATAGGGTTGGACAATGCACAATCAGTGTCATTAAAATACTAAATTGAATTGCAAATCAACTCAGAAACAATCACACACAACTTCCAGCGAAAATCATAACCATGCTTGTTTAATTACAGGCTCATCTACAGCTAGAACAAGAGAGGTTCACACAGCATAGACGGAATAGTCGGCAAACCAGCATTTATCACCACGAAATATAAAGACATTTCAAAGCTCACACAACGCGTGGACATAATGTGGATATACAACTGTACAAATCATTATAGAGTCAATGAACCAGGTAATATATTTCAATAACGTTTGGATAACATCGCTGAGGTAAAAGGGACGCGCTAGATAAAAAAAGATATAGTAACAGTAATCGACAAAAGTTATTGCTCAAGGTATACACAGATAAGTGAATGAGCGGGAAGAATTGTAACAATTACGGGCCAGTAAGAAACAGTTAATCCCCAATGTGCCACATTGGTATCGTAATAATCATTTATCAAAACACAAAGCCGGCATTTTTCATCGAATCATTATTCATTGTATTACAGTTATCAACTATCCGCAACCACTGCACCGTCCAAGCGCATTGTAATAGTACCTTACCAGCCCCATGACGACAGGAACTCAAGTCTACCAACACAAATTATGTAAAAGGACATATGGGACAAATATTACAGCTACTAAACATGACATATTATTGTAAGTCTCCCTCTTCAACAAAAGTCATTATTGCACTATTTTAAAAATAAAATTGCATCATTGTTAACCTGTTACTTACTGTACCTAAACAAACACATCCAATGCAGTGATCGAAATAGAAAATTAATATACAATTAGCACCAAATTAAATATAATGATGCCGAAATTAACAGGATGTTAACTAATAATGAGGCCTCCTTAACATACAGAACTAATTTCTATAACTTATACTATTTCCACTTGCCGACACAGGACATGTCCAGCACTGACACTGCTATTCCACAGAGGACCAAACGAGGAGTAGGTTGACATAATAAGCTAAGAGCACCAAAGCAAATGGTGAGTATATGAATTCAAATTATTACACATTCAAACGAGTACTAATTAGGACAAGAAGGCAAAATGTAACACATGGCATATTCACCGGATTGCCTCCACTCATATTTAACACAGGGTAAACGATTGGGCACATGTAAAACAAATAAGAAAACGGTAAAAGCTTCAAACCGGGTAATATTATTAGAACAAGATCGCTGTTCATACTACAAACATTATAGAAGAGCAAAAAGAAAATCAGATTCAAGATAGAAGTCAAGTCACAGTATTTCTGGCCGGCCGGTTACCTTGAGGTATGATTAAAATGAGACAATTGTCAAAATACAAAATAAATATTTTGAAAACCATTCAAATATCAACCATAATTGGAAATGAATTGCTAGTGCCATAACAGTCTATTCGGGCACGTAAAGTGCATATATAGATATAATGTTCCAGACTAGGGCCAGCAATTGCAGTATTGTAGCAGCCAGGCATATGTCCCTGCAACAATTACAACATTATATCACAATTTTGTCAAGCCAGTTTAGTATCAGGGATCGGTTGATCCACCTATTCTCTGCACTCGTTTCCACATGTTTCTCAAAAAACCCCATTCAACGGGGAAAATGTAACTACCCCATACTAACTTTGGCGCACAATTATACTTACTTATGCTACCCATACCGATATGTCCTTATAAAACTAGGTCAAAGAAACCATATTTATTCAATTGTTAATAATAAAACCGATAACATAATTAACTCGCATCCTTTCAATAAAACGATCACATCTTTCAACTTATAATTTCAGCACAGCGACCAACCTAGACCCGTACAATACAACCATGGACTCCGATATGGAATTCGAAATGCACATGGACAGTACAATAGAAGAGGAGCTTCAAAGCAGCATGGACGAGGACTTGCCATTTGATCCGGACAGAGTGTGTGCTACTTGTCATCGAAACTCGACTGAATACGACCTACTCACATTCACTGCACCACCACCACGACCAGTACAGAGGGCATACGGTGATGCACCCAAACAATACGGAGTCAACCCCCTTGTATGTAAACAGTGTTACACCTATCTCAGTCGTCACACAGATGTTTCAAAAGAAAAAAGTTGGGCATGTGCATGGCCCGCTGTTATTTGGTCCTTCCTAAGCGGCCACATTACCTGCCCGCCAGAAATATTAGTACCAATTCTGCCTCATTCACTCAGAACAATGTGGTGCATAGCTAACGAGGACATTAATCTAGCTTATAGACGCATGTGGGGAGAACAGCCAGTCGTCACTGATGTATCCCAAAACCTCGAAGAATTTCAGCTAGTTAAATCAATTGGTTCTTTGGCACATTTAAAGGAAATAGTAGATAAACATTGTTTCCCTCAAGTACGCTGCCCATTAGGATGTTGTATATTTCTCGACGACATACTAGCGGAGAAGGCACAAATAATACCACTACATCATTATTTGGCCAACAAATTGTCAAAATTCACACCATTTGCTGCAAACGGAAAATTCTTCTTAGGCTGTCGACCCGATTGGATTTCTGTGCAAAGGACTTTGATATGGAACATTCAACCCTCACTTGTTCGAGACCCAGCTAAAGGTCTAGGATTCATTGCTTGCTCGGACAAAACACATGTGTCCACAATGTACCAATACCTTCACGTGCCCAACAATCCTATCCTAAAATCAAGGCCAGCCACTCAGTCAACAGACTTAGCACCAGCGCAACTATGTCCAAACTTTGTTCGTCCAGGACGAGGAGGCCAATACAACACATCCTTCACAGTATTTAAACAGGTCGGAGGAGCAATGGGTTTATCAACCTTCAGACTAGCCATGTGACCCAACAAGCGCATACTCACACATGAAGAAGGGGCAATTGATGGCTTAGTCCTTCACCAGAGGGAAGATATCAGACACTGTGCACTCAACTCCACAATATTGGGACCCGAGTTCGTCAAGCGCGTACTAGCATATTGGGAAGCATCAAAGCCCCTGTATCCAGAACAGTTATTAACAAATGCAGCAAAATCAGGTACAATGTTTTTGTGCACAGAAGCAGTGTATCTCACAGTTGCTATCAACAACAGACATGCACGCAACAACCAGTCGACAAATCGACCGCAAGAACAGGTTCAACAAACCAAGTATGACTACCATCCCATGGTGCACCCAGCAGACGACTTTGGCCACAAGCCCTTCCGGGTACACCACGTTCACAACTACAGTGACGAACAAAACTATTCAGATGGTTGCAGTATCACCATTATGGCACATGTGCTAACCCATTGCAATGTTCTCATGCACAACTTTCTCACTACATTGGCACGACAACGGGTAACAGACACTGCAGTGAACTTGTACCATTATTGTGCCGATATCTATTTACAGACGCCCTTTAAACGAGTCAAACAAACAACACTAGCGGAAGCAGATGGCCATATCATCCATCCATACGAGGGACAACGTAGACTAAACCGCTACAAATATGAAATGGCAGCGGGTAAATATTTAAGTGACTTGTGTGAACATGTGAACTTCATCCAAGTACAAAGCAGTGACCTTGAAAATTCGCTCGAACATGTTCAGGCAAAATGTACTATAGTTTTACTAACTGACCGCAACCTAAGGAGAGTGCAAGTCCCTAGTGTCACACAAGACTCTAAATGGAACATCATGTTTGGTATCACTGCGGTGTGCCCACCAACAACAGCATACTCCATCGCTATGGCCTTCCGATGGGATGTGCACCGACAATGGCAGACAACTACCACTACACAACGTCCATTAGATGACAGCGCTTATCGTCTGCTAGTTTATGTCAATAAGGAGACAACAGAGGACCTCGACCGAGACCAGGTACTCCTATGGTGTGGGGGTCAAACACACATACGTTGCAGCGAGCATACCGACTCTTACCTAATAAGAGAGTCACTAGGGACACACCTCACTTGCTGTATGGACAACTGCAGTCGGAAAATGAAATGGCGGTGTACCCATTCCTTTGCATTCCAACAGTGTCAAGCAGGTGTATGCCTCAAACATCAAAAGGAACTTTGCCAAAATGAAGCCATAACAGAAATAACAGCGCAACCAACCATCACTGACTCTTTACCTGGCCCTGCAGAGAGCAGAGATGATATGGAAGGAGAAGAAATGGCACTTGATCCACAGGAAATAGAACACCTGGAACAGGCAATGAGAACTGAGGAGGTTCACATCGAAAACAATGCTCCTGAAGACCATCTCGAACCCGGACACAGTGATGATGAGGACGAGGCGTTTGTAATTGGCCCAATAGCGCTTCCCACCGATAATGATGACCCCAATTTACCCATTACTGCCAATACGACATACACCCCCACTTATTTAACAGACAGCAGCGATGCTATTGCGGGACATTTCCTACTTAACGACCACCTGAAAACTATGGTTAGGACGTCCTTCTACAGACCTCCATCTGTCCAAACCCAAAGATTTCTTCAGCACATATGCTCCGTAACCAAAGACACAGCAGTACCACTAGTATACCCGGAAGGAAGCCTATTTCCACATATTTTTTGGGAAGATAAGAACAACACCATAGTAGGTGCCTTGCCATCCATCATGTACACCAAAGGTTACATTAAACCACGAAAGGGCGCATTGGCTTCAGTGGAAGATCATCTGACAGTGCGCTTGATGGACGAGACCCTGCTTACTTCCCATGACGAGGTATACCTGCAATGGGTGTTTGACATACTTGTGAATCAAGCACTCAACTACAACAGTGCGGCAGTGGTGGTCAATAAAGGACTTGAACATTTGCGCAGGCCCCAAGATGGCTCTCTTCTTAGTAACAGGGAAGGGATGCTCCCATTTGATGAGATCGATGCTCGTCGGCAAGTCCATCGGCTGGCAGCATTGATGCGTGATTTGGAGGGTTTTGATTACTTCATCACCCTCACATGCAATGACCGAAAAACATTTGGTGTGCGTCCCTTGGTGGCTGCGATAGAAACAGAGTATGGGCCCGATAAAAACGACATACTCAAAGGGATGAAGGACCATTGCTCCCTGCTATGTCGAGCATGGCAAAGAACTATAACACACTTCTTAGACTGGATTAAACACAGTCCGGAACAGCCATTTGGTCAGGTAGAAGCATTATGGGCTCGCTACGAGTTTCAGACCCATGGTTCTTTAGGGAACAAACCCCATGTACATGGATTCATAAAGGTGAGGAATGAAGACCATGAGACGAAGATCAAACGCATCAGATGCACAACATCTAACCTTTTTACAGCCGACATTGCAACTGACTACGAGGGCTTACTCACATCTGGCCTTATACAAGATGAACAGGAGTTTGATGATCTACAGATCCTGGCGTCAACCCTGCGAGTCCATGACTGCTCGCTAGCGAACAACAGGTGTCAGAAATTCGATCGGGATGGAGAAAAGGTGTGCCGGGTCCAAAGACATCCACCTTCGTACGAGTATGGATTTTCCGGAAATGCCACCATGTACGATGAAGATATACTCTCTCTGTTCAAAGAAATGGGCTTCACGACCAAAACAGATGACGGATTAGATCAGTTGGACCCAAAGTTCATCGGTGGAAGGTACACTTACCCCGCAAACAGAGATGAAGTGTACATCCCCACTGTACCACACATCTTAATAGCTCTTAACTCATGTTCTAACGTGCAAATGGGGGACACACGCTTCCAAGTCAGTTACGTGTGTAAATATGCAGCTGGCTTGGAGGAGCACAGAGAGGCGAATTTCCAACAAGCAAAGGATGGAGATGCCGTCAAGGTCACGTTTGAAGAAATGAAAAATATCAAGATCACGAGCCAGGCCAAGTTGCATGAAAAGAGCAAGAACCAGAAACTGGCACGGGAAATAAGCCTGACCGAAATGATGTGGTACTCCCTGCGCCTGCCATTTATACTAACAGACAATGAATACACCCATGTGTCTACATTTGCCCCAGAATATCGTGGAGCCATTACCAAACGACACACCAAGCCATCAGAAGCACAAGGAGGTGGAGAAGAGCCAAAACCAATTCGATTAAGGCAAGATCTGGTTGAAAATCGGCAGTTTACTGTGTCACAACAAACAATAATTGCACAGTACTACGAGAGTGTTTATTACATGGACACCACATGGGCCTTCTCCATGAGACCACCCGAGCTATTATATGTTGAACACTTGGAGATTTATGCAAAGTATTTTGTCCGCTTACCAACACATGGCAATCACGAGCTCACAGACGAAATGGCCGAGTCGCCCTGGATCGACGGCACAGGAAAGACTGTAAAAATCAGGCAACGATATCTACTGGAAGTTGCAGCCTACACTGAAGCTGCTAGCAATAATGATCAACAGTTGTCTCAGGAAATAGCCACGTCTGTCATGACCGACATACTCCACGATTTAGTCGAAATGGACGATATTGACCACCACATCCCATTCTACAATCGTTTCGTTGACACAAAGAGCACCAAGCGTAACATAGTTGTTTTTCCAGCAGTGACGCCCTTTCAATTCCACAAATTCCTGATTCATCTGATGCTCTCCTCCGGAAGGTACATCACCGAAGTCGATTTGTACGGGGTTCCAAATCTCCAAGCTGCGTTGGTACAAAGCAAAGTATTTGATACCCTTCAACCAAGTAGGAATGATATCGTTAATGTTGTCAAAAAGTATTTGTTGGACCAACTAATGTGGCTTCCCATGGGAAACAGGCAGTTTCAAAAAATCTTGCGTTACATACCTACAGCCCTACAGTCACTAATGATAGACAATGAACTTCAGTTTGAGAGTATGCCACTGGCCACTGACTTGGCCATTTCTCTTCAAGCTAGTGAGAATTTGACACGTTTAGAAACAACCATGCGTACCAATGCAGTAGTAGCACTATCTCAGCAAAGCATTGTAAACTTTCCTCCTGTCGATCAACTAACAAAAATCACCCCTACCGTCTATGAGCCACAATTGCGAAGAACTGCAGGACAAAGCGAGGCATCGTTCAAAGAGCAACAATTGTCTTTAGTCCAACTGAAGAGAGCAATAGACAACCTAAACCAGCCAAACCAGTCCTTCATACGTTTCCCTTTGTTGTTAGGACCACCAGGATCTGGGAAAACTTATCTTCTCCTAATTGCCTTAACCTACGCCATGTCAAAGGGATTCAGAGCCACGCTCACGGCACTGACTGCTGAGAGGGCCCAAGTTCTTGGAGGGGAACATATCCATCTACTCTTTGGATTGCCAGTCCAACAAGGAGGAGTCCAAACAGTTCACAACATGGCTGAGAGATCTCTGGCAAAATTGGCCCGTCAAAATGTCCGGATGGAATATTTGTGACGGCTACAAGTGCTGTGCATTGAAGAGCTTGGGCTAATAAATTCTGAAACCTTCGCCACCATGGATCTCATCCTAAGACGCATACGACAATCACCCGTTCCATTTGGTGGTGTTCTTATTATAGCCACCGGTGATCACGTCCAGTTGCAACCGGTCAACGGCCAGACCATTTGGACGAGCAGCCACATGTTTACCACCTTTGCAGTGTTAAAACTAAACAACTATGTCCGTAGTGCCACTGACGCGGACTTGCAAATGGTATTAAACATCATGCGCCAACATGAGACCTCGGAAGACCAGGTACAACAGGTCCTAACGATACTGAGAAGGAGGTGCACGCAAAACAACTTCTATCCAGATTGGTCATCGGTTCCCATGGACATATTGCGGGTCCTACCCACTCGGAAAGCAGTTGAAGATGCAGTGCAAAAACACATCCTGGAAAAGAAGAGGGACAGGCTGCTGCTAACCAAATCGTTTACATCCGTGGATGAGGTCGAAGCAACCTCGGGCAACTGGATTGCTGGAGATGCAAACGTTACCACCACCTTAAACCAAAAATGTACACAACACCAAACTCTACTCTTATACAAAGGTGCAATTATGCGATTGACATACAACAACAGCCGCCAATCAAATCTTCCTCGTTTCTCCCAAGGCCAACTGTGTATAGTACGGGAAGTACCTGACGTTGAAGCAGAGACAATAATCGGGTTAGATATGAGACTTTCCATAACATTAATTCCCCCAGGACAACGACTGATGCAATTGGACAATATACCGGACGAATGGCCCACCTTCTTTATCACCCCACGACTGAGTTTACCCATCATCATACCACGATCCAACAGTAACGCAAGACGACTTCAATGGCCACTACAATTCCATGTCGCCTCCACAATACACAAGATAATAGGGGAGACTTGTTCCCAATTGGCCACACAAATCAGTACACAATCCTTTATGTACCATATTTGGGAAAAAGGAATGCTGTTGGTGCTACTCAGTCGTGTTCGAGACCTCAACCACATGTTTTTTATTGGTACAGTGGCTGACACATTTAATGCCATTACCAACATGCTACGGCAATCATCCAATGTGCAAGGCAATATTGAGAAAAATCTCCGTCAATTGGACATATTGACTGATACTCCCAGAACTGTCACCAATAGCTTCATTCAAATACATAATGACATTCCAAATTACAACATGGGGTTTGTTTATATGCTAGCCAGCACGAAACGCCCAACCCAGTGCTACATTGGAGAAACTGGAAATATAAGAAGGAGGTTGACCCAACACAACAGTGGCCATGGGGCCATTTACACGAAGGAAATTGCATTGCGACCTTGGTGCCTGTACATTCTGGTTACCGGTTTTCCAGGGAATGGTCAGGAGGAAACTAACATTAACTCTCGAAAACATATGGAGCACTTATGGCATCAGGCAATCGCAAATATACCTCTTCAAGAGCGTGGTACAGTGACAGTTGCAGCAGCTGGCCAAGTGGTTTTCCAGAATTTCAAAGAAAGACACCCTCACCTAACGCTACAATGGCTGCAATGTGGACAGTTAGTGCGACAAGCCCTTGAAATAGTACCCGATACAGCAATGGACACAAATGAAGATAATTAAACCTGAAGCAACACAAATGAAAGATTGCAAGAGACTGTTTAATGAATCATTGGAGGGCCAAGAAACATTCACTAGAAAAGATTAATTTGCTCCCTTACAAACATTGACATTCGCGTCCATATAATACTTTTATACTTACATTATTATGTCTTATCGCAGTATATGACTATTGGCTCAATATCGTGTACCAAATAATATACAAGTTGACTTATTAGTTTGGAAAAGGAGGGTACATTACACTTTAGCGGTACCAACGTCTCACTTGTAAATTGTAATCAAACAGAACTTGTGACTACAGTAGACTAAAAATGTGATTATTAATATCGTAGCTACTCCTGTATGTATGATTTACAGTATATATCAGTTCCACTCAAGTTGCGAGGTTAATAACCCACGCTATCCAGTGAGAAGCACAGTGGACTATGCGTGAATATTTAGTTCTGATCAATATATGAAAGGGAATATTGGTTTGAATACTGCATCAATGTACATCAGTACGTCTTACGCTTAACCAGTTGTGGTTGTTATTTTAAAGAAAATGTATATATGTTATCAGTCAATTTAAAATTGCATTGTCTTTAATAAATAATTAATGCCCTGACCTAATGTACAAGCGTAATTTGAGTACATCTAAACGTAAACGGTTGAAAAATTATCTTATAGTGCTGGTATTTTTAATATTATACAACACCTAACAGGCCCATTCTGGGGAGATATAAGACTGACTAATTGTGGGTGTTTTAAAGAAAATGCTTTTATGTTATGAATCAATTTAAATTGTGCTTTGTGGTTAATAATTAATTGTTGCCCGGACATAATATTCATTTGTAATTTCATTAGATCCATACGGTTGTGTAACGAATTTATAGTGCACACATTTTTTACTTATAGACATTATTGGCCAAATGTGGTACATGACGTAAATAAAAACCTTTTTTTCTTGAAATTATTATTTGTACCATTTTATTATTTCCAATACTCCTTTCAGTTACATTGTGTAAAGTAGACTTCTTAATTACCATGCGTTCACTATTAATTTTAGCTATAATTTCCAATTTATTAATTACACGATACTGACTAATTCATGTAGAATATTTTCTACACTAAGACTATTGTCAATTTCAACATAAGTCGCCAATAAATACCGAGACAGTCAATGCAGCTAAGCCCAATGTAATGGGGTTCCAAGTTCAATTAAAGTATCACCTACAATTTGGATAATAGCGCAATTACTAAGCAAAATTGGCTTAAAAACTGCTTTAAATATCAATATGCTCCTTAGTTATGTGAGATATAATTTGGTGAGAGATCCATAACATAGCAGTCTGATCGGAAGTTTAAGTCAGGCAACCAGTTTTTACCGCGGGACTTTTGAATCAGAGCTAAGACACATCAATGAAGAGGCAGCAACAGGCCAGACACACGAGAATATTGGTTTACCTTTAATGTTGATGGTAACGTTTTAATGGTAATAAATAGGGGATGTTCGGAAATTAGTATTTGTCGCTCATTAAATTCGAACAATATTTCAATATTGACCAATGTCATAGAAACGTTTATTAACGAAATAAAACACAAGTTAAGTATAAAACTATCTTTATTACCAAGAATGTGCGTAGTACGTTTACATGAGAAAATAGACAAAATACATGACGTATAAAAATATACCTATTGGTCTGCAGTAAGAGGGGTCTGGGGGCCCCTTGTCTGCAGACATAGTTTAACATAAAAAATAAAACAAACTGGAGGCACCACTCGGTAGCACCGATTCAGAAAGTAGCACCATTACCCTGAGTATGTATTTTCGGCTTACATGATATTCAAATTATATTGAAATTGTGATATGAAAACTTATCAGTTTTACCCTAAGGTTGCACAACCTATCCCTGAATATCTATTGTCCGATTACCGAAAATGACGAATTGTTGATAATTTTTACCTTAAGGTTGCACAACATTTACCTGAATTTGAGACTTACATCAACTGAACGAACTAACTAATGCCGTTTAAAATAAGGTTAGAGCACCTTTTCTTTAGTAGGTATACTCCCCTCACATCTAATACCCAAATGCAGGCGGCATGACTAGTAAAACTAAGGTAATAAGTATCGACTACATGGTCCCACACATAACAAAATCACTACAACTGCAACTTAAATAATAAGTAATGATAGGACTATTAACACAGCAGTGTGAAATAACTAATGCCCTTTAAAATAACGTTAGACGCCTTTTCCTGAGTAGGCATACTCCCCTCACATCTAATACCCAAATGCAGGCGGCATGACTAGTAAAACTAAGGTAATAAGTATCGACTACCTGTTCCTACAAATACAAAAAAACTACGACTGCAATCATAATCAGTAACGATAGCACTATTAACACAGCTATATGCTACACTATGTGAACATGGAATTACACAGAGTAAATATGCAATTTCCTAGATTCCGCCGAAAAAATAATCACCCATTTAAAGATGGAATTACAACGGTAATATTTACTGCCAAATATACCTAATGCTTAATGGAATATCGACATCTAAATGGAATCTTGATATGTCACTTCACCACTAAGAAGCCAATCAGTGGACTAAGAACAAGCTTATAAGCCAACATAGCAACGTCAATGCCCAAATTTTTGGTATATAAAAACCTCCAATTTGACACTAAATTAGGACACGTCAAATCTCTAATTGAGTTGGAAATCACTTCAGTTGGCAAAAGAGGGTCCATATAACTTAGGCGGCTGGCTGGAATCGGTCCCGAACCGCGCAGGCGACTACGGGAGCTTCGACTTCCTCCGCGGCTGCTTGCAGAAGAGTCTCCTCACCAAGTTTTCGCTCCGGCATAATATACGTGATATGAAATTTCCGGCCGCTGGCTGCCTCGCTCCCTGATACCACTGCCGATTTATACCACCCAGAGAGGATCCATTTTATGCCAGCTTCTTTGTAGCCATCTAAGACGGCCGCAACGTGGTTCCTGAGATCATCGACATCTAGTTCTGGTGCTCCTTGCTTGGGCTGCAAATATAAATAGAATAACACATTAGTCAACAGCCAATATTATTAGAAAATTTGCATGTGACATAATGCAAAATTAACTGAGCAGACACACACTTAGCATACATTATGTATCATTGCATTACATAATAAGAGATATTAAAATAATTTGTCTTCGCAAGGCTATGAAATCGCTGATTTAATTGGAACAATATTTCAATATTGACAAAACTATAACAGATATTGTTATTTGGAACACATTGTAATAGAATAGAATTTATTGTATTTGCGCTAATAGTACAATAGACAGAGGTCCAACTGCAACCTCTTCCAGCCATTACCTTCAGTAAAGGCAGTAAAGGCCAGATATCGACATACTTATCAACAAGGCCAATATAATGAACTCACCACAATAAAAGCTGGCGCAAGGAAGAGCCTTGCCAGTCGTCGAGAAGAGACTTCCACCCCGGCAACATTCAAGGTTGGACAACTAATCAGGCAAGTGAGTGCTGCTTCCGCAACACCATTCCCCCCGATGCCATAACAGACCTTCTCTTGTGCGTGACTCCCGTCACAGGCATCGGAGGGGCACTTGTATTCCACATCAGCGCGGCTAATGGCAATGGCATTCACCTTACCCCCAAATGGGTAGAAATTACCCTCAATGGCTATTTCCGGGGAGTAGGCCTGATTGGGCGGAAGCTTCTCAGTGGTAATCGGGAGGAATGGCGACTTTGTCTCGACGACTGGCAGGCCGAACATCCGTTCCCCCTTAAAAGTGGGCTCATAAATGATGACTGTGCCACCAAGCCAGGTGACACCCACCGCCCTCATCACTGTGAACGTATCGGCCATAGACTGTGTCTTGACATGGAAGAGCTCTCCATTATTGACGTCCCTGCAGTCAATAAAAAGAATTTACATACACTAATTTAGTATAACAAATGCACGTGGAAGACATGGCAGGAAACTGGTTATGCAATTCAACGGATACAGGAAGCCCTGGCAGGAAGCGCTACACGGTAGTTATACAACAACCACGTGGCCACAAGCGCAACTCACGAAACGAATTGAAATCTTACTAATGACTGGCCAAGTATATATGAATACTAATAGAAAGAACCTAATAGAAAGAACCAATAATAGCTTTTTACCAGCAATTGAAACGTGTGGCAAATGGTATTGTAACTAACCTTAGCAAAAAAAGCCTGTCATAGGCCGCTTCCAGGCGCACGATCTTTGACTTGTCGGCGAACTTGGCCACTTTCCTTGCAGAGGCTTTTTTAATTTTGACGAGCTGTGCCATCATATAGGTCCCATCTTGACTAGGGTCGCTGAGCAGCTTAGTGAGGGATATCATGTCGGCCGCTGGCCTCATTACATACTCCCTTGCTCGGGTGAACTCCCCCGCGCACACAAGTTTTGTCACTTTGGAAGCCATCTCCTGTAGTAAAGAAAAATTACTAAGTAAAACCGAAATTCTCTAGTTATGAAATCCCCACATTGTGTAAGGCTTCATAGTAACATGGTGCACACAATATTATAATATCCAATAAATAATAAAGGTTCACATTTCGTATTACAATTTTGTATTACAATTTTGTATTGTAATATTAGACTCCTAATCAAAATTTAGTTCTACATTAATAGCACTTTTTCTTCAATGAAATAATAGTCATTCGAACCTAAAATAACAGGGTCATCTCCACATACCAAATTCGCGGGGAAAGGTTACAAGAAGAATAGAACAAGTTAGAGGAGTAATTAATCATTGTCCTGTCGATACGTTTGCCAATACTTTACAGGACGCCTTAATTCTATATACGCCACACAAAAGATTGCACGATCACAAATGTAATACAGGTGAAAAGAGTGACAGTGTACGTACGACAGTTGTTCTCATCTTTCTCTTCAAATAAATTGAGGGCCAAGAAACATAACTATAAGATCCAGTATAAAAAATGACTTAGCACGTGTTAGCCGTCGCCATGTGCTTCACAAATTGCGATTCGCAATGTGCCTCCCCTATAAGCGTTCAAGTCACAAAGTTGGTAATAATTGGACTTCCGTAATGAGTAAAAAATATCAGTGGCGATGTAAGATCACTTATATATGCAAGTATTAATATCCAAATGTGTATAACGGTCCAAAGATCCAGTGCAATAAGATGGTGTTCACATGTGTATCCACGTGGAGTGAGTCAAGCAAATTTCAACCCAAGTACTTAAAGTAGAGAACTTTAAGTTATTTATGATCACATTTAGCCACAAAGAGCCACTCACGTACTGCTCACCAAACAGTAAACCAATCGTCAAAAGTATTTTAATGGCAAAAGAAATGAACAATATAACAGTTCAAGAGTAAGGAAGAATAGAAACTAGTACTTACGATTTGAAATCTGGTCTAATGTTTGAATACGTCTTATCACTGGAGAAGGTGAGATCGAAGTGGACGATGACTACCTTAAGCTGCCTGAGGTTAATTATCCCGCCACGCCACCTCTCGGACATTTGAGCATCGGGCATTTCCTGTCAATAACTACTGAATTAAAAATCCTCTCTACAAGCCGATTTCAAATATTATTAACAGAAAATGAAAACACACTGGTCACATTAAAAAAGAAGAAGAACTAAGTGTATCTGATTGTAGCAAATAAATGGACCAAGACTCACTGTAATTACCCAAGTACCCACCAGGGGTGCACACAATTAGCTATACAGTAGCCACCAGTTGGCACGGTCGAAAAGATAGACCAAGACTACCTGTAATTACAAAAGTACCCACCAGGGGGGGAAAAAATTGACTATACAGTAGCAAACAAATTGCGCGGTAGAGTGGCCATAGTCTTATTACGGAATATAACAAATCCATAAAGCAAACGGAAGCAATTAAAGCCAATCATAATCCACAAACATAAATTGCTAACTAAACACACTAAAAACAATTAGTTAATAGAATAAACACTTACATATATACAAGATAATTATGTGAAATCGTCAAAGTAGATGCTTTGGGCCAACTTTAACGACTTTTAAAACCTGTAATTAAGCCAATTTCAAGTTGCTATTCTCTTTTAACAAGGAAATTAAACCTAATACAAATAATTATTTAATACAATGAACAATTACATAGAACCGAAATTTGAATGGCGAGAATCACAAGATTAAACCCAACTGTAAAGACATTTAACACAAATAATTAACCTCAGGTCCATTTGTTATTCTCTTTTAACAACCTAAATAAGTCATCTAAATAACTAAATAAACATTAAGCATAGACCCCTAAATAGCCCCCCCTCACACCCCCACACATACCCCTTTTTACACAAGGTAAAATTTAGTCTATTCAGTTGTTTTAAGTAATATGTACTCTAGCTACAAACAGAAACATATATAAGTATAGGAACTATTATACATTCCCTTACTTGTAAGCCCAATTTGCGGACGCTACTCTGGTGCCACTCACCCTCTGGATACGTTGTTTTCAAAGCAATGCGTGTATGGTAAAGCCAAAGAGAGTGCAATCTTCCCTGATACACACATCCCTGTAGGAATCACAACAAGATATTACAAGATTTGACTACATTTTGATTTCATTACATCAACGAGATTATACTCACACGTATAATCTCGTTGATTACATTGACCGATAAAGTTCGCCAGTTTGTACAGCAGTCGATAGTGAAAAGAAATTTAAGATGTTGGTGTTGTCAGTTGATACTTTTTACGGCCATGTACACGGTTCCTCAATGCAACGTATAATCGTGCCTTTGCTTACATTTGCAGTTAGGCTAGGACAGTGCTGCCACCTAAGGGTATTATCGTTTATTTATCACATATGACTTGAGATTGTTCAAATATATTCTTCGACCCCAAACATTTCCTCTCACATATTATAGAAGTAGCCTCATAAGATGAACTTTTGTTCATATGTGATGTGTTTCAGGAAAATGAGTCACAAGTCGCAAAATTGGTGTTTTTCTAAGTCGTTTACTTACAAGATCTCTTTGTTGGAATATTTTCATTTTTGGGGTGTCTAGTCCTTGTGGTTATATGAATACACGTACCAAAATCCAAGACTGTTTATCAATTATATCAGTGTGTTACTTAGATCATCCTATTGAGTATATTTAGCTATTTTACTAGTAATTATCCACCTAGAAATATTGCAAACTTTTTTTTTTCAAAAATAAAAATATCAGACTAAAAAGATAAAACTACTTATTAGAAGTCCTTAATGTTTACATTTATTGGAATCAGCTTGATCTCATCTTTTCATATAATGATATCTCAAAATCCAATTTTCGCGACTTATGACTCATTTTCCTGAACACATCACATATTAGGTGAGTCTTTGCCTGTTAATATGGTCGATAAGGTGCCCTTTGCATCGCATGGACATTCATCAATAAATCCCATTTATTGCAGCAACTCTTGTCATACCATTTCACAGATTTTCTATTTTAGTCATTGCCTTTCTCGAATGGCCTAAGGCTTTAACCACCTTTGATAGACCAATACTAAAAGAATTCTCGCTATCTTTGATAGCGCAAAAATACATTATTCGACCGTCAGGCCACCTAGCTTTTCTACCTTTGCTAAGGTGGGAGCTTCCGGTTATGGCTCCCGCAAGCTAAGAAACAGAGTAGGCCTAAACATGGTTAACCATGTAAGTCATTGCTCGGGCTCTATTCTTTCAAATACGTAAAATAATATATCTATGGATAGCTGAGAATATGCTCTTTTCATATTTATTAATACTGTGACCATCTTTACATTTTTTGCTGGTGTTATCACCGTTTTCGCGGGTGGCGGCGGCCGCGAACACGGGCGGCGGAAGCTTCCGTCTTAGCCTACTGGGAGATTTTGCAGCCTACAGCGCCACTGGTGTTACATTCGCATGCTATCTGGCTATCTGGGTTCAGCAGAATTAGCAACCCCCAGAACGGGCCTGCTGGTGTAATGTTTATGTATCTCTGAATTTGCATAATGTATCTCTAAAATATAATAGAGATATAATAGGCTGATTCTAAACGCTCAACAGATCGTTTTATCTTGTCGAACAAGGCCAACTCAGGCGTATTCGCATCCTCTTCCATAGCTCAAAAACATGTTTTAAATTGCAAATGAACTCGCTTTTGTGAGAGAAATCTCTATGTCCAAGATCGAGCGGGTTGTCCGCCAGTGTAATGATCTAATAGAAGAAGACTAACGAACGTCTGATCTTCATGAGAAGAACGAAGCAACTGTTTAATGGTAATCTCCGATACAGGCTCCTCCAGGAGGTTACATACATGCATAGCAAATGAGGGGGCGGAGCCCTTACGTAATATCCATGGCATAGCATGTATAAGTAGACTTGCACAGTCCTAGCTAGTTAAGTATAATTAGCGATTTTAAGTAATGTGATAATAGGTGATAATTAATAATAATATAAATATAATGAGGTTACACAATGTTACGTAATGTTACATAACACCTGTCAAATAATCAACCAATCAGAGTTCAGCTGATTAGCATAACGAGGACTATCAATAGCAAACATTGAAAAATATGGCACCCTGTCTCATTTTTCCAGCATCCCTTGAAACATGCAATCCCATTCTAAAAATAAAATAAACATGGAATCTATTTTTTGTCCATTTTTTGACCATATATATAAGCCCCTGTACTACTCCACGAAGGTTAATTCCCCAGCACTAAAGTAATGAAAAATTCCCCAGCATTAAAGTAATGAAAAAAATATTTTATAAAATCTTGTCTTGTATGCTTTGCTCCGCGTAGTAATAATAGCATTTGCGATGTGTTACAGGAAAATGAGTCACATTTAAGTCACAAAACGTTGGCAACTCCTCATATGTTAGTTTATTCCTCAGTCCGTAAAACGGCCCTTTGTCCGGATCAGCCGGCTACACAAAGGTAGTTCAAACATGATGACGAACATACTCAAAGTAGATAACAAGATACACAAGATGTAGTACTGAGCAAATGAATAAAACAGATCGAGGATTCTAACAGAGTAATACAGTGAGGGTTTACATTAAGATAAGGGGAAACAGAGTGTTTATAGCACAATATAGTTAAGATACACAGGCCCAAACGTAGGGCACCTCTGGTGTTACAAGAGTGCACCAATCCTTTATGGACGGCCACATAGGGGATTATGGTAAAACTACCACACTTCTATATTTTATATTTTATATTTTTATATTTGAAAAAAAGGTTTGCAATATTTTTGGGTGGATAATTACACCTCACCTGACGAAGGGCAAGAAAGCCCGAAAGCTTGTGTATTAATAGAATACCATCAACAACAAGTCCTTCATTGAATCTCATATATCACCATCATACTCTAATCGACCCCCATCGGTATACAGCGATCCCTTCCCATTCATGGATAATTACTAGTAAAGTAGCTAAATATACTCTAGAGGATGAGCTTAGAAATGCAAGGATCTATTTAATACACCATCACATTGATGGAATTCTGTAGTAGCTGCAATAATCCGAAAAAATAGGTATGCTTATATGATATTCTTTGAATATTATTGTTAAGTTGTTCTCCTAGAGATCTTGTCTATATTGTACTGTGTTGTATGACCTTTCTTGCGACCTGGCTTATGTTGATTATAGAGAATGTGTTGCTTTAAACGACTAAATTAATATAATTGTGATGTGTTTCAGGAAAATGAGTCATAAGTCGCAAAAAATAGATTGTGAGATTCCATTATATTTGAAAAGATGAGATCAAGCCGATTCCAATGATAGTAAAACAGTCTAATAATCCAATAAGTATTTCTAGATTTTAAGTCCGATATTTTTATTTTGGAAAAAAAAAGTTTGCAATATTTCTGGGGGGTAATAAACAGTAAAGTAACTAAATATAGTCCATATAAGGACCTTTAAAACGAAAGGATATATTAGATACATTGTCCTGAAATTTGATACACCGATCGATATATCTATAAGTGATTAGCTCTTCAAAAATCAGAACATTCCAATAAAGTGATCTTGTAAAATAAACACTTTGAAAAATATTATTTTTGCGACTTATGACTCATTTTCCTGGAACACACCACAATTGAGGAATTTAAATTGTAATATCCAACGGTATCTATGTAAGAGCACGACGCGAAATATATTTTCTCATTTGGTTTTAACGTGGTTTTTAAAAAATCTAGTTAGTTCTCTCTTGATAATATACTTTAGGCCTAACCTGAGGCAAAAATGTTATCAAACATAAAGAAAAAGACCTCGATGTGCCTATAATGTTTATATTATTAGGTGCTAAACCTGTTTATTTATATAAAATTGTCATACTATGACTTATGCCTATTTTGAAATAATTAACGCCTTTGCCTTGTGCAATCAGGCAACTCTGAGAATATCAACGCTTGTCGCTGAAATGTATTTTTTGTTGTCCTGAATAAACATTATTAAAAATCAATGTCTCGAATTTAGTAGATGCATTCATACGACTTCAAAAGGCACATATACCGCACATTCATATAACGAGATCTTGTGAATAAAACACTTTGAAAAGTATCAATTTTGCGACTTGTGACTCATTTTCCTGTAACACATCACATGTTGTTACACTCCATAAGAAATCATGTACCGTCCTATAATTATACATTCTTCACTGTAAATTTAGATTTAGATTTAAAAATATTTTATTCAGGACATTGAACATTTTCATACGTACAGTACAAATATTCTCAGGACAGCCTGATTTGCCAAAATTATTTTACAAAAAATAAGTAAGGTTACAAGAATAGATTATGTATGCAAGTCTTGCCCCGCAAAGGTCAATTCACAAGTGGACACAACATTTTACTAATTTAGATCAGTCGATGTTTATCTTTTAAGATCTGCCTCCGCCCAGACCTCAGTAATAATTACATTCTAACCGGGTAATTCGGTGATTGAGTGTGACAATTCACTAGAGGATGCGCTGTTCCTACGTGCAGTGGTAGTGGCAGTAGTCAGATGTGAGTTATCACTTCTACATGCTTCCATCATTGCCTTTTCCAGCCTTGATTTCCCAAGGGATCGGCCACATCTCCTCATATTAACCTGACCGCTCTGATTATTTACTTGCATTATTTATTAGTCTTGCCCAGGCCTTGCTACAAGGCCAATGCATTAAGTGTACTATATTTTAATTTGGTATCACCACTGGCACAAAGAGAGTATATATCTTATTGTAATTGCTATATTGTCCTATTGTTGTGTAACCTCTCAATGCAATCATATGGAATGTACTGTCAGCATTTTTAAAAAGGGAAAGATTATTTCTTCAATGGTATATATTAAAACGCTGCAAGGATACATTGGTACTATAACAGTGGTATAGAAACTTCAGTAAATTAAAGGGGCTATTCTCATTAAAATCAGTATTCATGAAATCTCTTGAAAATTTTTCAATGTAATCATATATAATAGGCCAGAACAGTGAGAAGTGTCACTTTAATAACTATGTTTAATGGTACGTATCCGACTGACATCATTTTATTAGACTAAAACATAAAGGAACATGAATCGTCGTGGCTAACTATAGTAGTGATCAACTCTAATGTTACCATGTTACCCGATTCTCTTACTAGACTTGCACAGTACAGCGATTAATTACTTTAATGATGACCAATTATAGTAATTTGGGTTAATGACCAATTTGGAATATTAATATTAATGTGGTTAATCATTAATTGTAACATGATGATTGCGTAATATAACACTTCGAATGGTATGAAATGTTGTGTATTGAAGTAGATTGCATACGCAGCAAAGGGACTGCAATGACCAGGGAGTAGGGGTATGTTGTGTGTGTGTGTTTTTTTACAGGGGGGGGGGGGGCAGGGCCGGGGTTGTGATGGGAAGAGTGTTTTTCAAAGTGATTTATTTACAAGATCTCTTTGTTGGAATGTTATCATTTTTGGAGGGTTTAGCGCTTGAAGTCATGTGAATACATGTGCCAAACAAAATGAAATATACATTGTAGTAAAATATCTCAGAAGATAAGGCACTGACATTATATATACATGTATATTATTTTTAGATACCTTGGGAATAGAGGGGGATATCGGTTTTATACGCTGGTAGTGAACTCTGATTAAACAGACAACACTTTCCTCTCACTACTGTTTGGATAGTTTGTGATGTTTTACTCATATCCTTGCCGTGGTTATTCTGTAAATGTATTGCTAAACGTAACACAATAAATAATATTTATTGTGTTACATATTATGTTTTATTCATTCTAATCGATATCCACTTATGCTACAGTTTACTTAATAAGTGAACGCCTAACATTAAGCTACACACCATTTCATACAAAGTTTAGCAGGTGTCGAGTGAATGAGATGGAATAAGATATTACAGGAAAGGTATAGGGTAAATTATTGAAATATCTTACATTCAGCTGCCATGCATGATTCAACGTGGCCACCTATCAAGGGAAAACAATGAATAGGGAAATAAATTTAAATGCAGACCTGCATGTCCTACCATTGCCCAGTTTTTATAGGCTTTGATTTAAAGATAGGCAATCGAAGAGCCCTTGCCCACTAAGGCGATTCTCATGCGATTTAGCAACTGCTCTGAAATAATGTACAATTATGGCTAAAAATTCTACGATTATTAATGGTTAATATGAAAGAGCACGGCGTCTGTAGAAGTATATACCTGTTCTTTTATTAGCTTCTTAACTCTCACACTCACAGTGTTTACGGAGTAAGGGCAACTGTTTTTATATTGTATCGTACCTTGGAATATGTATAATTGTTATGTAATATACAAAAATCATGTATCTTGAGTAAAAAATGACTTTAAAATTACATAATTATAATGATAACAACTAATTCATGTAAACATCTTGCTATTTGTAAAACTTTTCGTCGGAATTCAGGCTGTGCTGAGAATATTCGTGCTATATGTATGAAAATGTTCAATGACCTGAATAAATTATTTTGAAATCTAAATCTAATCATTCTCACAGAATTTAGTGGAAAATAGTCCTCTGAGGCGCAAAATCGCATGATAATCAACTTAGTGGACTAGGCTCTTAAGAGCTAGATAAGAGCGAATGAATGCTTTCTTTCATGTGCCCACCAGCAACACGATTAAGTTGATTTAGTTTTTGAATCCATCTATTTAAAAATTCAGACGACCGGCGATTAAAACTCTTTCATCCATCTGCGAATGGAAACGTTGTCGCCGAGTGCAGATTTATGAAATACCCGATATAGTTGACATTTTAATTATTTATCTCACTATATATGCGATGATTAATGGACGATTTCTTTATCGGACAGATAATTGCTAATTGGCGTTCCAATTATCCTAAGTCTCAGGTTCCCCGCACCTGGTACATGATGGATTTCATTTCTAGAGAATGATTTCTTCGAGAAAAACTTTGTTCATATCCAATGATCGATCATGAAGATGGAGTAGTATGAAATGCGACAAACGCTATACCATTGGATAATTCCTACATAGGGAAATCCCAGCTCTTGAAAGAGAATCAGAAATGAAACTGCAACTGAAGCGAGCCATTTCAGGAGTTAATTGAAGTGAAAAGTACTGGTTCCAATTAAGAATTGAGAAATCGATAGCTTTCCTGTCCGCAGATTTCCTATCGCTTCTTCGATTGGCGTGGAGGGAACAGTGTTAAAGGTTCGTCAATCGTGCATTTGCTCGTCCGTTTATTCTTTAAATTATTGACACATAACTTGGAATATTTAGAAAAAAATATATATTCTTAGTCATTACCTTGATACAAACAGCAAGAAGATGCATGAACTACAACAAATACTCATTTATACTATGTAACCATCTAAATGTAGAAGTACATAATTATATTCATTGTTAACTAGAATGTTTACCTTTAATTACAGGTATTTTGCAACAGTACAGTGAGCTAAGTTTATAATCATACAAGATAGCCTTGATAGTATACGACTAAAACATTATAGTGTTTAGCTTCTGTTAGTAATTTTCTGCCATCTTAAAGTTGTAATGAACCCTACATTTGGTCCTAGGTCTATTCTTAAGATCTTTGTGTCGAACGTTCGAAAACAAAAATAATTAAAGGATGACAGACGTTTTGGGATGAATATCCTGGAAAGATTCTGATCAGCGGAATAGTTAAAACCATTTAGGTAGGTAGAATAACCCTTATTTGAAATAAACCCAGGAAAAGGCTTCCAATGAAACAACTTTTAATCCATGTAAATATTAGTCAAAATGTGTGAATTATCATCAATATTACTTGATTGAGTAATTTAATCATTACTCCACTAAAAATAATGTTTGTTTAGTTCATGATTTTTTAATTCAAGTGACACATTCTGTTATTATATAGATCAATTAGCGATAATGTCTTCATCAATTCATTGACATAAATGCTTGAATACACTATACTTGGGGATAATCATGCGTTGTTATTCAAGATAGAGACGTTCATTAAGATATAGAGCATCGCATGCAATTTTAATAACTTTTCCTAGGGACTAGTCTGCACCCGGGGCAATATCTAGCTTAAGCCGGTAAAATATGAAATGTGGATTTTGAAAGTTGACATGACAGCCAAGAGAACACTAGTCTGCTTCGTATACTGACTCATATATCAAAATGTTGAGCTTCGTATGAAAGTCAATTGCTAATGTCAAGTACGTTTCTATGATGGAAGCGTGGGTCACGGCACATCAAGATGGGTGAGTGACACTATAAGAGGCAGAGGGAGGCTTCGTGACGTACATTTTGATTCACATACATATTATACATGGGCGAAATCGCCCAAAAGGTACAATTGGCCTTCACCTATCCTCTCAAATAACCCGAATTTAAGGCAAAAATGATGTCCAAAATTAAGTTTAACATAACCAAACATATTGTTTGAATCAAGGCAATACCACATTTACTCAGATATAACTAGTAGTTATCATGTTTTAGCTTAATTTAGCAGAATAAACTAAATGTGTAGAGTTACCGATTGTACATTTTCTGTCGATCTGACCAATATAGAGGAACGTTTAAGGAACTGTTAATTCATTAGGGGCGACGACAAGCGATTTCTATGGAATACATATTACCTAGCTACACCTGTCAGTTTATAACGCTCCATCATAGCTGGTCCTACGTTTTCTATAATGCTATTATGGTATACTAGCTGAAATGAAGAGTTATGGCCAATCTTGAACCTCTAGCTTAGCTGCTGCTTAAACAACAAACAAGTTGAGGGGGTCAGCCTTTTTTGCAATGTTAGAATTTTACCCCTAAAATCCATACAATATTATACGTTATATCATCAAGCCATGCATGGGTCAGATTTTCAGAAAATGTACAATATTCAGCATCGCCAATCTTCACAAATAACCCAAATTTAGACGAAAATAAATTTCAAAATACAGTTCAACCTAACCAAATAGATTGCTAGAATCAATGCAATGCCGATTATACTCGAATGTACTTAATATTGACCAAATTGCAGCCTTATTTAACATAATTTACTGAATGTATACAGCTGCCAATTGTACATTTTCTGAAAATCGTACCCGCATATAGAAATGTATTTATCCCAAACAAAGGATTCCCGTGCCCTTGGGTTCACCTTTACCTACCATCTTTCATTCATGTTGGGTATTGATTTATTGCATCATCATCCTTATCATTATGGAGGCTGCTAATAGAATTCACCTCATCAGTAAAGGTTCGGTAATGGCATCATTTCCTTTCTTACGTCCCCCCTTAAGGTAAACGTTAATGTTAACGCAAAATCATATCATATTGTAGGTCAAGAGGACAACCTACAGTTAGTTCTTATTGATAGTTCCATCTAATTGAATTTATCCTTGCGGTGAGCTAGCTAATCGTCTCGAATGATCAAACTAGATTTGTTTCCAGTCACAATTTTGTTCTGGCTATGTCGACATGCAAAGATGTGCCTTACATTTGTGATTTGCATTTGTATTGGATTATTGGAAACATCTCTGCAGTTTTTTGTCTATAACTCGTCTATTTGATGACATAAGGTATGTAATTGGACGTTTGTAGTAGTTCCAGTAATATAATATAATCCCTGACACACAAGTACCATCGATTGTGATTCCTTATTATAGTTCTGAAAGCAGGGTCAACGCATGAAATATAGCTGCGTGGACAGTTATGCGTATTTTCTACTTTATGATAATTATTATTGTTAAATGTCTTGGCTAATAAAAATATTTAAAAAAAAATAAAAAAATATTGCATGCATCGCATTGCTGTCTCCTCATCAAGATTAAAAACCAGGTAGTTTGATAAAAAAAAAGAAGAGAGCAGACAATAAGCCTACGGATATGATTCAGTGCTGTGTAACACAAAAGAATAAAACTACAGGTCTACAACCTGTTTCAGGAGTAACTGAATTTTATAAAGTATACACTAGCTGCTATATCCAGCGCACTTAAAGTTGGGATTGACATAAATGACGACATGACTTGGCCTATAGTTGTCTAGAAATCTGTTTGCCCCGATGCACTTGGGTGTTTAGCACAGCAACATAGTTATGAATACTACCCTGAGAATTGTTGTTTAAATAATGATCTCCATTTGTACAAAAGTACTTAAACCAACAAAATGAAACATACATATTACAGAGTTCGCAAGAGATAGTCTTATCACGCACTTGCCAGGTAGACAGAAATATTTGGGAAAAGATTGAATATTTTATAAATATAAATCTAGAATATCTAGAATATAAATCTAGAACTCTAGTTTCCAGCCAATGTCCTTTTATGTAGAACAAATGATAATACATAAGTGATCCGTTTTAGGAAAATGAGTCATAAGTCGCAAAATATGGATTTTGAGATATCACCATATTTGAAAAGAGGAGATCAAGCTGATTCCAATGATAGTAAACACTAGGACACCTTATAAGTATTTCTATATTTTAAGTTTGATATTTTTATTTAAAAAAAAAGAAGTTTGCAATGTTTCTGGATGGGTAATTACCAGTAAAGTAACTAAATATACTCCATACGAAGTCCTTCAAAACGCAAGGATATATTTAATACAATGTCCCGAAATCTGTTACATGGATTCATATGACTATAAGTGCTAAACCCTCTAAAAATCGGAACATTTCAATAAAGAAATCTTTTGGAAGAAACACTTTGAAAAATATTAATTTTGCGACTTGTGACTCATTTTACTGGAACACATCACATATAATACATAATACACACATATATATATAATAATACATGTATAATAATTATGTGTAGATTTGATGTAGCTGCTAACTTCATTCGCACAAAGACTAATGGTGATATCTGAGTTATGCAATGCAACGCGGTAAAATGCAACCAAAAAGAACGCAAGCAATACATTTACCAAAGACATTATATATGGGTGAAAACGCCAGAAAATGTATAATTCAGCTTCAGCAATCCTCAGAAATAACCCAAATTGCAGATGAAAATAAAGTTCAAAATACAGTTCAACCTAACCAAACAGATTGCTAGAATCAATGCAATGCTGAATATACTCGAATTTACCCAGTATTGACCAAATTGCAGTTTAATTTAGCAGAATTTACTAAATGTGTACAGCTGCCAATTGTACATTTTCTGAAAATCTGACCCTTATGTCCTCTCGTAGAATCACTTCTTCACCTTCGACTAGCGAGAGCAAACTTAATCAGAGACAATAATTACAGGCTAATTCACCCCCGGTCCCAAATCTTGACTTCTAGACCAAAGTTGTCATGGAAACTGTCTCATATCCACCGGAAAATTACCCAAGAAACTGTCAGTGCCTCTGGGGTTGTCTTCCTGGGTTAGATGTCACTCTGGGAGCATCTTTGGAACAGTTCTTATACTCAGATAGTGGATCGACTTTTCTGAGAAGATGGAGGATTTGTATAAGCATCTGCCGATGCCTGAGGTGAGGAATTGTATGGTATTCTATTACAGCAGTCCATTTCCAGCTTCGCAGGGCTAATTACTGCCTCCAATTTCCACTTCTAGAGTTCTTTTTGACATGTACTTATATGTACTTCTACATACTATGAGAACAGTCCTGACATTTTCAGGTATTTGTCTCCTTACACCAATAAGTTATAAAATACGGTCGTCTTACAGGTCTCCACCAAATCATTTTTATTTCCATCCAAATATCAATGTTGACAGGTTAATGTACAGTTATAAGATAATTACACGAATTAAATTAATTTAGACGAATTAAATTAGTTCATAAAAGTATGGATAATCGATGACATTAGAGGCAGAAAACAGTCAATTCAAGGTCTTCCAGCGGGTTCCTGAGTAGTTGGTCCTGACAGAATAAATTTTGATATTACATTTTGCTTTTACATTTTGATTATCACAAACATTAAACACTTCTCACGCTCCCAATATCTGTATTCCACAACCATAAATAACTAATATGTCCCATGGAAGCTGTATAAAACATATATAATAATATATATATAAACACTATAAACTCTACAGCAGAAGAGACGAAGCAATACAACAGCTGAAATATTGTCCGATGGAGGCCTTACATCCTTCTAATGCCTTCACCAGCAGCTATATAGGGACTAGTGATTACTGCCCCTCTAGGATTGTGCTTGCCATGGCTGACAGGGCTGATTAAATTTGGTGTTTTATGAAACATAGAGTGTAACCAGGGGGAATATAGTACATTATGGGTTAATTCAGAGGTTAGTTGGTCCATTGAGAGAGCTTCATATTGATATATTATATATACTCGCTTGTATATCATATGATGGTGCTGGTATTCATTCCCCTTTTCTTTTTACTCTTTTTTTACTTGTTCATAATTGTATGACATTACATGTATGTATAAAAATACATTGAAAGTGTCAATCATACAACATGCAATAATTGTGTAGTTGTTAATATTTGTAATTGCATCTTCCAACTTAATATTAAATGGACTGTTACTGTCTCAATTAGCCTCGATAAATGTGCTCCACACCCAGAAATATATAATAAACATAGTTGGTTCCATGCACTATGATCATAGCCTATCGACGGTGTAATGATGACGGTGTAACGTGCCTCAATGATGCTACGGTAATATCAGCGGAAAAACAATCTAAAACTAGGATTAACATTAATCCAATTGGATTAGACGAACTATGAATACTCATAGGTCATCCAGATCTTGAGTTCCAACCAGTGTAACTAACAAGCAACGAATCATGATAGGATTTGTTTGAACGATTCAAAACGATCGGGTAGCCGCCATTATCCAGCTTCCGGATTTAGGATTATCCTGAGATTATCGCTCACGCAATGGATGCCTAAGACCTCGCTTCAACCAGATGTACAAATCACACAAAAAACACTTGTGAACGCATACTTAGTACCTATACGAACTATATATACTGTATGAACTAATCTCCTACCTCAGTATCACACTTGAGCATACCACAACAATATTAGCGGAAATATACTCATCACAAATCAATAACATGTATGGATACCTGGACATCCAGTCCTATGCCGGGTAAACTGCAACGTAGGGCCGACAACACACCCCCGACCTCGCCTATCACCAATAACACTCTCAAGGAGGATACCATATATCACTCTGCTGTAAGTGAACTTCTATATATGAACGATACATCTGACCCAACCATGTCTAGCCATAATCATCCATATCAAAACCAGATGCAAGTTATGGCACCTATCGGCTACATGCAACAGCAGCATTATGTACAACCACAACAAGTGCATTATTCACAGCCACAACAACAAGTATTACAATCGAACACTCACCCTCAACCGGTGTCGACTGGCATGGTGCTTGCCCCGTTTACACAGGCTCCTGCCTGTTCACAAGATTCACAAGATTCCCATAGCCTATCATTAGAATCTTCTCCTTTGTATCGAATGATGCAGGAGCAAATGAAGATGCAAACTGACATTTTAAAACAACTGTCAGCAAACATTGAAACTCACTCCACCACCATGCAAGCCTCGCTTACCTCATACCACAACGAGAATGTGAGCATGCGCAAAGATTTCAATGACCAAACGAAACAAGTTACTTCGGCATTGGACTCGCTGCATGCAAAAATCGACGACATTAACCTGAATGCAGATGGACTTAGGGCCACGATAAAACCTGAAATAAATCTAGCCATAAACGACTGCCTACGTGAAGCAAAACTTCACCTGGATGATAACCAAAGAGAAATATTTCATACCTTGGAGACCGTAAAGAGTCAACAAACACAACTTCAGTCGTGTATAGATGATCTACGCTCCAATTCAACCTTAACCAAAACCACTCATGGGGGGTTGATCACTGAAAACCAACAAAAAAAACCTTCCTACGCCAATGTCACGAAGAAGGTAACTCAAAACGGACACAATCGCAAAGCGAAATATGACCAAAACAAAAACAAACCTGACAAACCCAAACGTGAATATAATAATAAAATCGTTATTATCGAAGATCACCCGGAAAAAATCGATGAAATAATTGCTGACGAAGCCTTGGTGTTAATCCAAATAATCAACCAAGACTTCACAGAGAATGATATCCAAGACGTCTATAGAATTGGTCTTCCCGAAGAAGGAAAAAATCGACCCATTCTTCTCTGCTTAGAGAACTCTGATAGCAGAAAATTTATCGTAGAAAATTTTATCTCAATAAATAATGTTGCTGATGAGGATTACTCAGGATGGGTAAACCCTTCAGGCCTCCAGATCTTTCCTCACCAAAAAACAATACTTCAGAATTGCTTGGCTCTTCTGAAAAAAAATAACCATGTCGCGGAGATATGCTACAATCACATATTGTTCGACAATCGATCTTATTCCCTTGACGACCTTCTGGCTCTCCCACCTGGATGTACCCCCGTAGAGGCCTCTACGCTCAACATAGACCAGGGGAAAGCCAAGGGTTACTATGGGGAACACTCATACCTTTCTAACTTTTTCTTATGCGATATAGAGCATGAAAACCTGGTGTATAAATCGGTCGAACATGCCTACCAATGCCTGAAGGCCAAGAGCGCGGAAACTACCGAAGGCGCTTATGATGAAATAAAGGACTCGGCATCTGCCTACAAAGCAAAACACTTGGCAAAAGATATCACTCCCTCTAAAAAATTCGTAGAATTGGAGGAAAATCTTATCTCAACTCTAATCAACAAGAAATTTGAACAACATCGCCAGCTAGCAGAAAAACTTGTAGCTGAAAAACAGGAAAAGTTCTACGAGGTAACACTCAACCGGAAGTGGGGTGCCGGGTTTAAGTTTCCAGACCTACTCACCGAACCACAACAAGTTTCCTCGAGACGATTCCTGGGAAAAAACCTACAAGGCAACATGATAACCAAGCTCTACAAACGTCTAAAGGAGAACGCTTAATGGGTACACCTTCAAAAACTCTGAAACATTGACTATTCTTCATTTTAATATGATTATCTTCTTGAGATGCCTATTATCGCCCATGTATCGGACTGACACGAGAACGAATGATCTATACCATGACACGTCTGTGTCCTCTCTCACTCTGTATGTTAAACATATACAACTGTTAGGCCTTTCCAGGCCATGCTACCCATATTATGCACCACTACTACTATTGCCATTGTCATTTCCGGATATATATGTTATTCTTATATCGCACTAACGGTTATCGAGAACTAACTTACATTTAGGTATTGACATTGCTATACGACTGCCTTGTCTAACATGGTTATTCAAAGAAGTAGATATTTGTAAGCATTAGTAATAATCACTACAAATCCTACATATGATTGATTATCAATACCTCATCTCATGTATTATCATGTATTATTATTATTTATGTCCTACCAGCTGATGTTACCGTAGCACATCACCTCGTATTGTTCTATTACCATGACCCAAGAAGTCATGGACTCTTTTGCACAATTTAAAAATAGCAAAGGCTTTAACCTGATAGGCTGGAATATCAGGAGCCTTACAAAAAACTTAAATGATCTCCAGCATTCTATTATTCAATCGAGTAATAAAATAAATGTTATATGCTTAACAGAATCATGGCTGCACCCCGACATCCATGATAACCTTATACAACTGGATGGGTACAAGCTTATTAGACAGGACAGAAGAGGTAAGAGACGAGGAGGTGGGTTGATCACTTACATCCAAGATGACCATCAAATCGACTCTGACTCTTTTGTCGGTCTTTCTCAATCAAACGATAACATTGAAACTTTAGTTATTAAAGTAAGGAAAGGTCAATCGAAGCCCTATATAATTGTAAATGCGTATAGGCCTCCAAGCTCTCCTGTTAAATCAGGACTAAAAGAACTTGACGAATTACTCTCAAAATTAGACTATACCAGTGACGTTATAGTGACTGGCGACCTTAATATTGATCTCTTTGAATCAGGACCTTCTGGTGGCGGAGTGCTTGAGCTTCAGGCAATATTTGATAAATATGGCTTGACTCAGTACATAACTCTGGCTACCAGGAGAACCTTAACTACATCCTCACTAATCGATCATATTTATACGAATTCTAAAAATGTCAAAACAGCAGGTATAGTGGAAAATTCAGCTTCTGATCACTACCCTACCTACATTACTCTAAAAAAAAACAGGAACAAATATGAGACTGGCACATTTGATGCCAGAAACACTAGACACCTCAACCAGAAAATCCTGAATGATATATTAATTGATCAAAATTGGGATGAATTTTATCAGACCACCGACCCCAATATCTGCTGGGACATAATGATGGGATATATTTTGAAATTTCTGGACCGCATGTGCCCTATACAAAGGTTTCATAGAGTAAGGAGGAAACAGAGCTGGATGACTCCTGAATTAACAACTCTTATGAATAAACGAGACAAATTATTCAAAAAAGCTATCCGCACTAAAAATAAAGACCTCCTTATAGAGGCGAAGGAAATAAGAAATAAAGTAACCTCCCTTTGCAAAAAGAGTAAAGCTCTATACATTAGAGACATGCTTCACAAGGACAGGGCTAATCCCAGAGCAGTCTGGAAAACCATTAGATCCGTCCTGAGCCCCGATAAACTAAAAACTAATGATAAAGTTCATTTAATTAACCATGATCATGAAAATGTTGGTGAGGTGGATGTTCCAAACGTATTTAATAATTTCTTTATAGACGTTGGACCAACCCTTGCCAATAAAATACCTGAACCCGATCGAGCATCAGCAGACACTGTTAAAGATCGACTGAAAGGTAGAAGAACTTATAAAGATTTTAACTTTACGCCAGTTGTTCCAAATGACTTAGTTAAGATTATCAGGGATATTAACCCCCACAAGAATTCTGGAGTTGAATCTGTGCCTGGAAAAATACTGAAGGGTTCCTTCCTTGCTTTGATCCCACAACTGTCTTATTTAATGAATCTGTCTCTGTCTACCAGTGTTGTGCCGAACGCCTTCAAGGCTGCAGTGGTGACCCCACTCCACAAGAGTGGCCCAAAAAATACCCCCAACAACTTTAGACCAATATCAGGCATCTCAATGCCTGCCAAAATACTTGAAAAACTAGTTCAAAATCAGCTATCTTCCTATATGGAAGAAAACAATATTTATTACGAAAAACAGTATGGTTTTCGATCTGGTCATTCAGTCGATCAAGCTCATATTGATTTCTTAACTCCCATCTATGAACATATAAATCAGAGTGATGCTGCCACTGCAGTCTTCTTGGATTTCAAGAAGGCCTTCGACACTGTTAGCCATAATATATTGTTACACAAATTAGAAAAAATCGGTATCTGCAACAGAGAAAATTCTTGGTTTAAAAACTATTTAACTGAAAGAACCCAAACTGTACGAGTCAATGGAATAAAATCTACCCAAGGTAAGGTTACTTTTGGCGTCCCTCAGGGAACAATATTAGGACCTATCCTGTTCACCATCTACATAAACGATATGCACCAGGTGGTAAAAAATTCCACGATTCAGCACTATGCTGATGATACGGTTTTATTTATAGGAGACAAGAAAAATAAGAAAATCTCAGAAAAAATCCAGGAAGACTTAAACCTTATCGACACCTGGTGCAAAATTAACAAAATTTCTATGAATGTCTCTAAGACAAAATATATGAATTTCAAAATTTCCACCAGAAAATCTGGCATTGATACAGATAACCACAATCTTACCCTGGGTACCGAACCAATACTCAGAGTTGAAGAGTACAATTACCTAGGATTAATAATCGACCAACGATTATCCTTTAAGAGCCAGGTGACCAAGGTTATTAACAATGTGAAATGGAAGGTTCGACTCTTAGGTAGAGCCCGATACATGTTAACTAGAAAGGTAAAGGTTGATATCGTAAAAACACTCATAATCCCCTTAATTGATAGAGGTGATATGTTTTACTCAAGCAATAACAAAAATCTTGTAAACCGGTTGTCATCCCTACTAAATGCATCGGTAAGGTCAGCCCTAAACATCAACAAAAAACAAAATATTGAGAACGAACTAAAAAAAATAAATATTCTGCCAAACAGTGCACGAAGAGAGATCCATATCTTAGAATGCGCCCACTATTTAGCAAGAAATGAAGCGAATCTTGACCTAAGGAAATTGCCAACTAGGAGCCACTCAAATAATAGGAGAAATCTGAAAGTTGTCTATCCCAGGTCTTCCTTCTACCAAAATTCCTTCCTTTATAGAGCCCGCAAATCATGGAACAACCTAGACAAAGCTCTACAAAATTTCGAGCTCAAAAAAGAATTCCGAAAAAATATCAAACCAAAGATTCTGACCATAATGAAACCTGACTAGTACGTTTAAGTGTGGACCTCTCCTCACTTTGTTCATTTTATTCACTGTATTCACTCGAATGTATTGTGCGAACAGATGTACATGAATATATATATCTACATATATATATTATATGTGTGTATTAGAGAAATTTGTTCTCCTTGTACCTTAATCCATGTATGTGATCTTGTAATTTGATACTATTTTATACTCAGTCAGATATAAGAAATGAGCTGTACTGCTCATTCTAACCCATGTTCATAAAACCTCTACACAATTAACCTGTAATAATGTACCTTATTACAACGTGCCTTACATTTACTCTCCACATCATTCTGATTTGTGGTCTGAGTCTGTAGAAATCGATCTGTACTGTTCGATTAGATACCCTATGTTGTAAAAAAATTGTCTATGTTGGAAAACTGTTGTGCTGTACTGCTCGATTCTCTTAGACTAACTACCATTACTGGTCTTCTCATTTGTATCCTCCTAAGTCAATTAGTTATTTAGTTATATTAGTTCTCTACCTATTCAAAATTCGGGTAACAGCCGGGAGAAATGATGCCTTGCAGCATCATATAGGTATGTCGACCTATTGTCTTATTTAACTACTTCATTCAACTGTACCCCTCTGTACCTTTGTTTCAAGACAATAAACAACTTCTTATCTTATCTTATCTTATCTTATCTTGTAGCCAGAGAATATTCGTGCTTTATGTATGGAAATGTTCATCGACCTGAATAAAATATTATTGAATCTAAAAATCATATAATTATTGAGCGTATTGACAAAACCTCAGGAAAGTGGAATCTAGGAAAATATGTCAGTTTATATCATAGCATAGAATGTAATTCTTATTATTTTAAAACCTATCAAGTGAGAACGTCAATAACTGCATAGCACTGAGGACTAATACACATATTAACCCACTTCTTAAAAAGTAATCTGTCCACAAATGCGCTCCTTGTCTTCACCTAGATTTGGATCAGAGGAAAATCACTTTGAATGATCATCAAAAAAGCAAATGCAACTATCAGAAGCAGATAGGAAGTGATACTATGGACCCTTTTTTAAAATGAATTTTATTGATATGAGTGATATTCAGTATACTATACAGTAGTCTGATGATTAACTTTCTTCACTCCACACACCTCTATGTATTTTCTAAACACGTCCATAATTTCAGGGCACAACGAAAATCATCGAAGGATGAGATTGCTTTAATTTTGTTAACTTCCTGAATAAAGAAATGTGTCAACAAAGAAATATTCTCATTCGTCATTATAGATGGTAGGTACATGTCTGGAGGTTTTAACATTAATAAACAGTAATTATATCAGTGAAGGTTATATTATGTAGACTGAAATTTTTAATTACTTAAATACTCATCGTTTCAAGTTAAATAAGTAACTTCAGAACCTGAACTAAATGTAAGCTGCAGGAATTTGAGTACGTTTTGTAGCTCAATTGAAAAGAGCCAATCTCCGGGCATGTCTCATTCTCTGCTGCCCTGCTTTCTTCACCTCGGGCCTGCACAAAGCCAGCCTTATTATTGTATCCCTGCCGCTATTACTCAACAACCAACCAGGGGGCGCCTCCTGTGTCACGTGATATTTACCTCTGTACCAGCATGCACCTGTTCCCCAAAGCGTAATGTGATTAAAGAAAGAAAAGCCCAAGATGACCTGGGTGACCTCTCGGGACGTCTCCTTTCAGCTGACCTCTGTTATTCATCTGTACTTCTTAACTTCGAGAGACTGGTGGTTCCCATCTCATATAACCAAGTAGCTAACGTACGGCGCACTATGTGAAGCATATGTAGAAAGATTGGCTGAATTTCAGTTTCAGTTCAAATAATCATTATATCGGAGGAGCCATTGGAAGCATGAATTGATACAGGGTTAACTAACGAGTTGGTTGAAGGAGCGTGAATATTGCATGAGTTGCGTAGCAACGAGTGCAATATTCTAAGCGACTGAAACCAACGACTATAGATTTATTATACATGCTTTCAATCATGATAATAGCAAAAAATCGAGTCATAAATTTGAATTTTAGCGGTAATCTTAGTAAAAAAAACCAAATTGGTTGCCATGACAACCCCACGTAACCACTAGTGAAATACGCACTTTGCGTAAATCATTCTAAATAAATAAATAAATGCGTGTATAATAACAGCTATTAGATCATTTGCAGCATGAACCAATATGAGCAATAGTCTGTAGGCATGGTCCCTTCCCATGTCTTCCCATGATATATTACTTGCAATGTTGGAGAGAGATCGATTGCAGGGTTTAAGATAATTACTTTTGGTGCTATGAGTGTTTTTAATACAATGACAAACCTGTTTTAATAATAAGCGAGCCAATGCTTCAAATTCGTTAACCTGATTGTATATTTAATTTCAAAGTATATTTAAAATTAACGTCATAAATAGTTGTTCAATCATTATTGTTTTCCCTTTGGGAAAAGTTCTATGTCGAACAGAAAGTTTGGAACCTTTAACTACTCTTGATTAAATAAATATTGGACCCGACAGACAACCAATACTGGGTATTGCTGTAATTATTTAATTAAAAACCTTTCTCTTTCCTCTGGGCCGTATTCCCTCCGCTCAGCTCATATCTTACTTCAATAGGGGAGTTGTAATGCTGTCATTGAGGATTCACATTTGCTAGGAATCATTACAAACGTTTTTTCACCATTTGTGATACACCATAGCATGATTGCCAAATAGGATATGATTGTATGATATCTAAAACCAAGGGGTGCATTTGGGTCAGATTTTCAGAAAATGTACAATTGGCAGCTGTACACATTAAGTAAATTCTGCTAAATTAGACTGCAATTTGGTCAATACTTGGTAAATTCGTGTATATTCAGCATTGCATTGATTCTAGCAAGCTGTTTGGTTAGGTTGAACTGTAATTTTAACTTTATTTTCGTCTGAAATTTGGGTTATTTGAGAAGATTGGTGAAGGCAAATTGAACATTTTTTGAAAATCTGACCCATTTTCATGAATGGTATTTCATGGTATTTGATATATGAATTTATGGAAGTGATATCACTTGCCTCCCTGAGATAGACTTCCTTTGTTCTGCATTACACATTTCCCAAACACGAATAGTTACGTGTTTGCAAGCTACTTGTAGAAAACCAAAAGTATTCCTGGTGACATTTACAGATGATAACCATGTGAGATGAGGTTTATGCTTAGATGCGCTGTACTGTTGGTGGTAAACTTAAATATAGCTTTAATCATAACTGACATGAAGTTGTTCGGTTTATCGCTCAATTGGGCTCACTGTAGTATGGGAATTATGTGTATTACGACTGCAGTAAAAATGGTAAGGCTATCTATTGGTTTACTAAAGAATTAACGTGATGTCTTTTGTCACTGTAATATATATATGCTCTTCAATACGAGGGATATATGCATATTAAGTAAACACATGTTTATAATAGCAATTTTTAAAAAGTGGATAAAAATATAATAGCGATTGTCTTATTGCTTTCTCACCAAAACCGCAGAACAATGCTTCAGTGGAAAATCTTTTCCCTGTAATTAAATTCTTTAAACAAACACTGTCCATTCTAGATGCTTCATATAATTTAAAAAACGCCTTGAGTATCTTATTACTATTCGGTTTAATTAAACAAGTAATTAAACCAATAGTCTGTTCTATAGTTCTAGAAGTGGTGAAATTCCAATTTCCAGACAACAAGTGGATGCAATTCTCCTATTTTCTTGGGGTAGGTCTTTTTTTTGTGAGGAAGTGAGCCAATCAAAGTTTAACATTGAGTTCGCCGAATGGGAATTGCCGTAGAATGTGTACAGAGACAGGCCACTCCGGGGTCTCATGTGGGTGGTATGTAATTGCTTTCCTGACAGCCAAAGAAAAGATTCATCTCCTTATAATCACGGAGTCCACATGGGGTATGATGCCAGACTTGACATCGCTTTTCTTAAAAGTAATAATGTTTTAATGTCCGCCCCTAGAGCCAGTGCTACTGCTACCCCATTTCTTAATGCATTGCTTTTTGCAATGTAAAATACAGTAGCAGCGACTTTTTAGTTTAATATTAAAATCTAAATTACCGAGTGAAAGTGTAAAAAGGGTCTTTGTGTTATAGCATATATGGGAATTCTGCTTAAATACTCTTTTGCATATTGCTATACCCAAAATGTATGACAACAAATAGGTTCCAAAAACAATTAAACAATATATAGCAGAGTTGGTTAAATGTGTAGAACTGTCAATTGTACATTTTCCGACGAATTCACTAATAAATCCACGAAAATTCATTATTGGAATGTGATGTTATTAAATATTTCCAGTGTCTTTTTTAAAAAAAAGTTTTTTTACCAGAGCTAGTTCAGCATTTGCTGGTCTTCCACTAGTGCCTGGGTGGGGTGGGGGTGGGGGGCAAGAGCCATATAGCGCTTATTATATGGGTGGGATTTCCAGAAAATGTTCAATCGCCAGCTCTGCACATTTAGTAAGTTCTACTAAATTTGGCAGAAAAATGATAGATAATACGTATATCTAGGTATATTTGGTATCGGGTTGATTTAGAATATCTGTTCTGTTATGTTGAACTGTATTTTGAGTCGCCTTTTTTGTCTTAGATTTGACTTATTTGAGCGGATTGGGGAAGTAAAGGTGAATTGTACATTTTTTGACGATCTGACCTATATATAAATTCCATTATTCTACCATTTCTTATCAAAGCTAGATGTATAGCATACATTATACATTTCCATGCTTTGTCATGAGAATATTATGAATACATCAAATTTCATAACAACATTGTGTAGACAAGGCTCTAAATCATGATTAACACTTTCCTACTGAGTGGGTTGCTGAATTTCACTCTACATCAACACTTTACAATTTAATTTACATAATCATTTCCATAATTACTCTTGCTATTATTTTACAATATCATCAGATGGCCTATAATTATCATTCCGCGTCTATCAATCTCTAATTAGGCACGATGGGTTGGCTCCAGGTTCATCACCAGGAGAACATGGGTCACATTTTCAGAAAATGTACAATTCACCTTCACCAATCCTCTCAAATAACCCACATTTAAGGCAGAAATAAAGTTGGAATTACAGTTTAACCTAGCCAAACAGATTGCTAGAATCAATGCAATGACGAATATACTCGAATTTACCTAGTATTGACCAATTGCAGCCTAATTTAGCAGAACTTACTAAATGTGTACAGCTGCCAATTGTACATTTTCTGAAAATCTGACTCACATGGTAATGAGGTCGATTGTGTGGGGATCATGGATAAAGCGATTTCGATTCCCACATGCACCATATGACAAGACATCTCCCCTGGACAGCCGTTGACACATTGCTTTCTTCGTCTGATTAATCGTGCTGTGGTTTAATGCTGTGGTTTCCTAAAGTTGTGGACTGAGTTTATCGAAATGTGGTCAGAAAATGTACAATTCCCCTTCACCAATCCTCTCAAATAACCCAAATTTCATACGAAAATTAAGTTCAAAATACAGTTCAACCTAACCAAACAGATTGCTAGAATCAATGCAATGTCGAATATGCTCGAATTTACCTAGTATTGACCAAATTGCAGCCTAATTTAGCAGAATTTACTCAATGTGTACATCTGAAGATTGTACATTTTCTGAAAATCTGACCCACTTATGACACGAGGTCGAACGTGTGGAAATGGAGGTCGCCAAATGACCTTCACCAGGGAAAAATACTAATCTGTGAAGCATCGCTTTATGTGGTGCGCGGGCATTGTTGCAGCCAATCACCCTTCACCTACCACCACTCCCCCTACCAGCCACCTACACACTAATCATTCCCAAACCCTCACTCCTCACTTCACATCTAGCCACCACACCTTCCACATTTAACCCACCCACCCACACCTATTTCTCATCTAATTCCTCATTACTAATTATTGATTATTATCAAATCAATTTTATCATACCTCAATTTCTTTTATAATTCATCTCTTTTACCAATTTCTACCATAACAAATCTACTCCTTTATACAAACTATTTATAACAAACATTTATATAAACTTTATCAATTAAATAAAATAAAATTCCCAAAGCTGCCTTCACCCTCACTTCTTTATTATAACAATGGCGGGTCAATGAGTTGATATTTCTCAATGGAAATATGGATTATATAATTATATTGCCTTATATGTTCAAACCACCAGTGAGCTCCTTCTAATTGGGGATTTGCATGTGCCACTGCGCATGTCTGGTACAGTGCATCATGGGATGGATTTTGATGAAATCTGACATACGAATATTTGGCAACATTTTTATTGAAAATTGAAAGAATGTTTACACCAATATCATGGCTTGTATAGGTGATCTATGAAAACCAAATGCATCATGGGAAAGATGGAGGCTTGTGTTATGGAAACATGTATGGCACATGGATATTGACATTAGAACAGTGATAAATATCTCATGCTGAACATGGCATGTTTTCTATAGATTTTATACAGTACCATTACTCCCATGATTCCATGCGAATCAAGATTCAAAATGGCGGCTATGCAACTCCCCTATTGAATTCTGACTCATCAGTAGCTCTGGGGCTGCCGGGAATTTATGTATAGTTGTTTTAATGCTTTATTATGTTTTTTTGTGTATCATATGCATTGTTTCATGTCTCACTTTTGTTTCGCTTCGCTTGGTCTGGTCCAACATATGGGTCAGATTTTCCGAAAATGTACAATTAGCAGCTTTACACTTTTAGGAAATTCTCCTAAATTAGGCTGAAAATGAGAATACTGGGTATATCTGATTATATTCGATATTGCATTGAATTAAAGTATGAGTTCTGTTATGTTAAACTGCATTTTAAAACTGATTGTTGTCTGATTTTTTAGAGGATTGGTAAAGGCGAATTGTACATTTTCTGAAAATCTGACCCATATGACTTTTTGAACGTTTTGAACACTGTACATGTCTTGATATGAAATGTATTAGACAGAACTTATACTATGTTGATTAGTTGAGAAACTATATTATAATGTTTATCTATGATGAACTAGTTCTCCTTTATAATCCAGCCATTAACACTAAACCTTTAGAACTACAATAGACATTCTTCTGACCTCTAAAAATTATAATTATAATTAAAAGTAAAATGAATCTTTTCCTCTAGTCCAAAAACATACTGGAAGATCAGAAAAATCTTTTTCTGAAGTATGACTCCAATTATTTGAATAAATAATATTTTGAATAGAATTGAATTCAATACAATATCTGTTGCTGATATATATGGGTCAGATTTTCAGAAAATGTACAATTCAGCTTCACCAATCTTCTCAAATAACCCAAATTTCGGACGCAAATAAAGTTCAAAATACAGTTCAACCTAACCAAACAGATTGCTAGAATCAATGCAATGCCAAATATACCCGAATTCACCAAGTATTGACCAAATTGCAGTCTAATTTTGAAGAATTTACTAAATGTGCACAGCTGCCAATTGTACATTTTCTGAAAATCTGACCCATATGTAGAACTTAACGTGTGCATACATGAACACAATTCCCCTCTTGAGAATTGTTGGGAAAAGTCACTTATTATTTTCCTCCAACAGTAATACTGTAACATAATGCTTAATGAGGCTGGATGACCTTCACATAGGATATAGATCATTACAGATGATGTCATCCCACTTACCAACATATCGTGTACCTTGACCCACTTGTCCCAAGGCTTACTGGAATGAGCAATTTGATCTCATCATACATTGACACTTATCATTGTTTACTGATTACCTGAATTATTGTTATTCCCTAGGCTAGCTGAATTATTATTATCCTGATAAATGGGGATTTATGTAGACTTCGTGAGTTGGGTTTCTTTCTGTTGACCCCCTGTACGGTTGTTGTAAGTGAGATGAAGGTCGCTAGGAAATAAAACTCAGAATTTTTCGATAAAGCACCTCAAACTCACCAAGGTATAAAACGTGGAGTGGGTTGGACAATTTATTTTTACTCCCCATTCCTGTGACTGTTCAGCATGTATTTGATTTCATTTGTTTATTCATCACTAAGGTACATGATTACAAAATAAATGTGACAAAAGGGTCGACAAGCTTATGGAATTAAATTCATGTTTTCCCGCTGTTACCTTTTCTAGAGAAGAAAATATGGGAAGGTTTTATAGTGAATAATGGGGAACTACACAAGAGTTAGGTACGCGTTCTTTTCTTTTCTTTCTTTCTATAATTATATCAGGTAAAGATTGTTGGTCATAATGACATTGAGACAGATTTTTAAAAATTATTAGGCAGCGTCTGAAAACATCCATGGATGATGGATAGTACGATTTCCTCTGTAACTTTAAATATTATATTGTCCTCAAATGAATAAACACAAATTTCCCCCATTCTTTACAGTACCGTATCATTGTCATTGCCAGGATACAACAAGAAGTTTAAGAACTGGAATGAACGTTTTGCTCTTCGGAAAAAAATCCACTTTAGAGCTCAAACGATATCTTATCCGATTAATAATTCATTGTCAGAGTCTCAGACTATTATTCACATATATATCATTATGTTGTTTTACAGAACAACGTGTGAAGCTCATGTTCAGGCTCATGAAATCGTCATTGGAATACTGTGATGCGGCCATTGCATCATCTAACCTATTGATTGCATATCAACACTTCACCCATCAATAAACTCAATGTATATAGATCTATTCTTCCTACAGATCTATCCCTCAAAAACAGGAAAACTAAATCAAACTTACCCGTGGACTGCTTCACAAGATATGCTTACTTAAAAAAAGGTCACTTGCTTCGGAAAATGTGATGTGTTCCAGGAAAATGAGCCACAAGTCGCAAAATTGATATTTTTCAAAGTATTTTTTATCACAAGATCTCTTTATTGATATGTTCTGATTCTTAGAGTGTTTAGCACTTATAGTAGTATAAATCCGTGTTACAAATTTCGGGACATTGTATTAAATATATTCAACGCGTTTTGAAGGCCTTTGTATGGAGTATATTTAATTACTTTACTGATAATTACCCAGCCAGAAACATTGCAAACTTTTTTTTTCAAAAATAAAAATATCAAGCTTAAAATATAGTAATACATTATATATATTAGGTGTCCTAGTGTCTACTATTATCGGAATCGGCTTGATCTCCTCTTTTCAAATATGATAATATGTCAATATTCATATTTTGCCACTTATGACTCATTTTCCTAAAACGGATCACAAATATGTAGGGAATGCATATCTGAGGAAGATAGTTCCTCCACATTTCAAATGTAATGTTTTCCCTAGTGGCCTTTAAAGCCAATATTGGATATGAGTCCCCTGATGGTTCGATTACCTATAGACAATAAATATCAATCAATAAATGATTCCTTGTTAAGTGCTATTTACAGGCGTTCCTTACCGTAATCAACATTCCTTGCTGTAAGGGGGGTCAGTAAGGTACAATGTAGATAGGGGGACTATTAAAGACAAATATACTATATTATTCAACATTTAAATGGAGAATATACTTAAAATAAAAAGGATTAAAAACCATAGTGGGCATATGTTTGAAAAGTATGGAAGCCAAACTGTATTACTGTTTAGACACCCATAGGAGTGACCTAGAATCTAAATGTTCTGTTGCAAAGAATTTCCTTGTGAATGCAGTGCAATACTTCTCTGTATATACAGTGGCAGTTAGTGTTTGGGTGGCTGTTGCAGGTCATGACACTCCCAGTACTCTCAGCCAAAGTGTAAACGATCCGTATATCATTGCTTTCCTCAGCGTACATTCAGATTTATCTGCATACATGTGTATAAATAAATGTATATATATGCATGGAGAATATACTATCTTATTTATTTATTTATTTATTTATTTGTAGTTATATAGTTCTCCGTATAAACAAGGACTTCTGTAGTTTCTGTTAATGTTGTTTATTATAGCTAGATGTAGATAGGGCTTATCCCTACGCGTTTCGGTCTGGCGGTGACCTTCTTCGGGGGAGTATCAGGGGAATATTTATGTATTTATTACTAACTAAAAGATTATAAGCAAATCAATGTTAAGATATGATGGGTTTTAGCAAACATGACCGGAAATTTAGCAGTGGCTTAAGTTTCAGTATCCACCGCAACTTGGATCCTAATAAATTTAATAATGCCTAAAGTGCGAGGCTCTTACTAATTTTACTGTTACTCTAGTATCTGTATCAAAAATGAAGGCATAGAGATTATCTTTCTCATCTGATTAATATAACTAGCACAATGTTTTGTTACTTTTTGTAAGTAAAATCAGCACGTCCTGAGAATAGTGTAAGTGTTACATAATGTTATATTGCTATATACAAATGTTTAAATACAATAAATGTTATTACCATGACTGATCTCTGCTTAAAATGCAATGTACAGATCTCTAACAGTCACATTGCAGGGTGCACGATCAGAAAATACTTGGGGAGATTTTGTATTTACCTCAGTGAAGCCAGATTGACTATAGAGTTTGGGGGAGACTGGTGGTATCGATCCCCTCCATAGGCCTTCTGTTATGGTACATAACACAAGTCTCCTGGGTGAGAACACTCTATCAAATTATAGCTAGGAATCAACATTACTCCTGACTTGGCTGCCTCTCTCTGTCTGTACCCTGTGCAATGCAAATAGAAGTAGGGATGCCTCTCGCATACCTGTCCTCATGGCAAGACAGAGATCCGAAAATTCTTTTCGTTACTAATGAAATGCTCCCTGGATGGTGCCTAGATGCATGTTGTGAGATATATAAGGCAGAGTATATTGTAGAAATGGTAGAGTTGTGTAGTTGTGTAGCATGTGAAATTGCCCTATCGGCAGTCATGATAAAGTATAATTTGGGGAGTGCATCAGACATGTAAGACACCAGTTTCTTTACTATTATGATCTTCTCCAACATTGGGGAGTATTCAACCAACATGATAACTGATATCTTTAGAAGTGATATTTTACATTGTATCCATCAGGAATGGATTCTGTGCTGAAAATGGAGCAATGTGAACCCCCATTTTATGCTTCTGTGACGAATATTACAAGTATTATGTCCCAAGATTGGTTTTAGCAATACCAAACCCCAGTGGCCCAGCACACCATTTGTTATGTTGAAAAGCAATCATGAAACAAAATAATTCCGATTAACTTAGGTATTCAACAACTTACATCATCTCAAAGGGCACAGAAAATATTAACAGAGTTCACGACCAAAATTCCTAACCAGCCTTTTGCAACTGACATTGTCGGAAAAGAAACTTGTATATATTTGGTATTCTGTACTACTGTTAATGTTGTTTCATAAACACTAATATGTATGATTGTATATATGTATTTCTAATCAAAATCTGATGTCAAACCAGAGGATCTCCAGATCGGCCATTAAAGACCATTTCGTTGTATTCTCTATCTGAAACAGAAAAAAGAGTGACTCGAAAATATTTGCAAAGCGGATTTTTCCCACCTAAAAACCTGGGAAAAGTAGAATCATATAGATATAGTGTTAGGAGGGGTTGAGATATGAGATTCTATCTTGAATTTATCCTGAGTTATACAATCTTAATTTTATAGAGATGGCCATTTTGTTTTTGTTTGCTATTTTCTCATTTTCCTGCATGCATCCAACTTTCGATATGTTGAGCAGTACATCTGAGAACATTTAAGAACAAATCTGTTGTTGGAATTTTGCCGAGTTATATGCTATATTGACTCTATTGAGTACTATATTATTGACTCTAGTATTACCTCGATCTGTCTCTATATATTCCTGTTGTTCCATCAAAATGCTTGTCATATTAGTTAAACATATTTAGTTACTTTAGTGGTACTTGCCCACCCAGAAAGATTGCAAACTTTTTTTCAAGCATAAATATATCAAACATACAATATAGAAATAGCTTGATCTCATTTCTTCAAGTATAATGATATCTCAAAATCCATGCTTTGCGACTTGTGACTCATTTTCCTGAAACACATCTATTTAAGAAACCCTTTTAGATTTCCTTAATTTAGATTTCCTAAACCTCCTGTTATCGTCTGATGATACACATGTATTTTATCCCCCAATGTCTCCTGCACTTCTCCCTCTCCCCAGGTTCTACATCACCTCATTTTTTGTATTACCCGAGGCAGTGGAGGAGGAGATAAAGAACTTTCTGGGCCAGCAACTCGATCAATAATGCTTATTAGTATTGACCCATTGGAACAGCCCTTTATTGCGCCATCAATATATATATTTATGCGTATGAACTCTAGTTCTAGGCTATGTCCGCCATTAATACTTTCTAAAGGTGAAGGTCAATACTTATCAAAGTGGCAGCTAAACATTTGAAATGTGATTTGAAATGGAAAAACGGGTTCTTTCCAATTAAAATATTCTATTGGTTAAAACCCGAACAAAAGCAGATAATTGCTTTTTATTGTTGGTACATCGGAAAAATCCGAAGGACATAATTCTTAAAACAATTGGTTAACATGATTTTATTGTTTTTTCAAAGAACACTGAAAAACTGCATCATATCAGCATTCTCTTTTCTGTCTGTCTGTCTTCCTTCTCACTGTCTTTCTCTCTTTCACACCCACCCACCCTTAATTCGTCTCTAATATTTTGCCTTCCGCCCATTCCCCTTTTAGGCTATTACGTTCCCATAAGAAAATAAAGGGGTATGTATACATAGTTTCCCTTACTATATGTCTTCCCACTCACCATCACAGGTCTATCCCTTCCTTCTCCTCTCTTCCTATACCACTTTATATATGTATATCTCTAGAAGCTGGCCACCTTTCTCCCCTCAGGGCGGGCAAAGGTAGCAGGTGATCACGGAAGGACCTAATAGCTTGTGCCTTGCAACATCACTGAGCTCTGTTTTCTTGTTGCACAAAATTACAAATTGATAGATTCATCCATACACGGACTGGGGAGCGGGCTTATGGTATACTTATACTCCTTATACTGACGGATGATTAACCCATGGATAATGTAGATATGTTAGACCAACTGTCATTCCATCACAGGTTATTCATACATTTATACGAATCGAAAAATTAATTCCACATTAATATAATCATAGGTAACATATTGGAATTTCTCTATGAAGCAGTACGTAATTTACAAAATGAAGCTATACAAGTCTTTATTAAAGATATGTACCCAGTTATGCTGACAATTGTTAAAATAAGAGTCAATTTCCTGGTACATTTAGGACATACAGTCTTGTAATTTCATGTTTAAATATTTAAATAAAATAGGAAAATATGTTGCTACTTAAATTAAAGACAAATGCCTAAGAAAGCAGTCAACGAATCAAAGTATTTCACGAATGACAATAGAAACAACATGGAAGGTCTATGATTTAGATTCTAGATAAATGTTAACTAGACCACTAATGCCTCACCCAACAGAGTTGAAGTTTGTTTAATATTTGTCTTCCTCTACCTGATAAATTACATAAGTAGCAAGCCATACGCCTCAGAATTTAATGGATAAATAAAACAATATGAACATGATGAATGAACGACCCGCTTAATGCCTTTTTCCTATTGCCTTCTTGGCAGGGGATTATAAGATAGATGTGAACGAGAAACTGTCTACAAGTGGAATCATCCCCTACTAGCATAACATTGTATACATGCTGCCTCCAGTCAGCCTCTGATCTATTGTCCCCTGAGTGCCATCTCTCACTGACCCCTCCCTGCTGGCCGTGACTTTCCATACAATGGCCCTACCCTCAGTCCATACATATACCCGCCACTCCAGGTTCTATATACAATTAAAGACCAAGTATTACAAAGGTTGCGAATATCAGCAAGGGACCGTTTCCCCACATGGATACATGCTTGGTTCTAAATGGGTCTAAACTACTCTCTCTAATGGTAGTCAAGTCCGTCCGTTAGTACCTGAGTGTCCGTTAGAGGGGGTGTGAACAACGAATACTTTACTACTATATTGTTGCTGTTTCGTTATATACTTGGGTTTTGTATTGTATTTAAATATTTTATTCCAGCTAAGCATTATGTAATATACACTGTTCTCAGGTATAGCTGTACATCAAAATATAGTTGTTACTAATGAAATAAAGTTGATACACAAGAAATATTCTAACAGTAGTAGTTAGTTATTACCAAACACATTATTGCAAAGGTGAAGTAAGCATGAGATAAAAACAACGTACAGAAACAGAAGGATTTGCACGATAGGTTGCGATTAGATCAGCTGGGATTTTTACATGTAAACTGTTTCTACAATGTCATCCATAAGCTACTACTATATGGGTCAGATCGTCAGAAAATGTACAATTCACCTTCACCAATCCTCTCAAATAACCCAAATTTCAGACGAAATTAAAGTTCAAAATACAGCTCAACCTAACCAAACAGATTGCCAGAATCAATGCAATGCGGAATATACTCGAAATTACCTAGTATTGACCAAATTGCAGCCTTATTTAGGAGAATTTACTAAATGTGTACAGCTGCCAATTGTACATTTTCTAAAAATCTGACCCATATGTATACATGATATTAACTATGGATAATGATTAACGACCAAGCAATATCAATATATAATGGAACCACTTTTAATTCACCCAAATAGGCTTCCTATCAGAAGGCATAATGGGGATGTAATTTTCCTGCCGGTATATATTCTCCATACCAAAACACTGTCGTAAATAATCGTAGGGAATATCGCAAACCTGCCCTCAAGGAACTGCACAACGTCCGTGGAAAAGCCCTATTAGTTATAAATGGCGGATGAATACGTGATTGTGAAGCGGCCGTCATAGAGAGAGGACTAGTTTTCTGGTTGTAGGTAGCAGGCGTCTGGCACTTGTTACACGGTTGGTTGCTGCGTGTGTTGATCCTACCACATAGGGAGAGAGAGGAGGAGGAGGTGCTGGAGGAGTAGGAGCTGGAGGAGCTGGAGGAGGAGGAGGAGGCTGTGGAGGTGGAGGCTAAAGTACCTGCGCACCTATCTTTGTGTGGTGGCTGCTGTTTAAATGCTGGTGAGGTGTCTACCTCTGTGGAGACCAGGCCGAGGTGGGTGTCTGTCTCTAAGACAGGAAAGCCCTTGGACCTTTATTTCTTCTGATGTAAAGCAGCCCCTTGTACAAGGGCACAACGTTCAGGAATGAAAGGTAAAGAGAAGGATTAATTAAAGCAATTGGACCAGAAGAATAAGAAGTGCTGAACAGATCGGGTGACTCAATAGAGTGGACCCAATAAAAAGGAAGAAAGACAAAAGGAGAGGAAACAAAAGGGTATACCAGTTATCCACATGAAATCTCCAGGAAAGGACATTCATTATATTTCAAATCTATCAGTTTCCAATGGAAGGAAGATGGAGGGACACGAATGGAGAAAGGTCTTTAATTCTTTTAAAGTGTGATATGTGATACATGTATATCCCATTTTACTTAGCAGCCCTTCAGGAAAGACAGAAAACAATAGGGCTTCTTAGAAAAAGCATGAGAGGCCATAGTTTAAAGGATATTCTGTAGAAGGATATACAATAACATGCTATCTATTTAGAGATATATATATATCCCATTCGCTGGAATATATCGATTGCGTAAAGAGATTAGGCATACTTTTAACAGAAAACACATCCAATTACCAGATCAATACAGACTGTATAATAGTCTAAAATGAAAAGCTAATCACTCTATCGATTGCTCATGGTATACCATAAACGAATATACCCAAACACCCTCGAGAGATCAGCACTTTTTAGATTAAAACTTTAGTTGAACGTGAGACGACACTACTGCTGCCCCCTAAGCCTCTCTCCCAAACACAAAATACACACCGGCAAAACATGGGCGGACGGGTGTATGGATATTAAGTGGTGTTGGGAGAGTGTTTTAAATTAATTATTTGTGCTCATCGCCATGGTGCTTGAAGCTCCTCCAGTGGTTCACCAACTACTGCGCACTCCTGGCTAGTCGGAAACACTGCGCATACCAGTTGCGAATACTTAGGGTGAGGAGGTGGTGGAGGTGGCGGTAGAGAGAGAGGAGGAGGAGGAGGTGATGGTGGTGGTAAAGTCGGTGTTGAGGGAGTACGTTTCCAGGCCTATCTGACTTATGCATACTGTTTATTATGAACTACATGCATTAACGTGTTGTTGTTGTTTTCCGGCGTACATTATCACCATGGCTGCACTTTTTTATGCATCTCGGAATGTACTCAAGTAACACAATGGGAAATATTTACGGGCCAGGACTTTTGGTGACGGCCACCTTGTTCCTAGGTGTGCTTGATTCAGGTATGTATCAATGACTTTCTACGCTATTGGTTATGAGTATGATGGATAGTTGGAATGATGTTATAGTTGTCATGACACATGTTTGTGTTTAGGACTGGATCCTGAAACCAATGTGAGCAATTATAGATGGCAAGTCAATAAGTCATCTTCCTATCTACTATCTCCGTGCAGTTATATGTTATCATGAATACACCCTGTACACACTGGTTTAATGCAAGTGCTATGTAGCACTGACATAACTGTCTATCACATTCATGCATGCATGGGGCACCTGCCGTCCAACTATTTCTGATGGGTAGGAAGAATTATGAAAGTTACAGTTAAGGGGGAGAGGTGGACTTGGCGAACTATTATTCAGAGAGAGATATGTATGATGTATATAGTGCTCAAAGTTGAAATGTTAAACATAAAACATAATATATTGTTCCTATGTTAATGCTGCATTCTCAGCAATTGCAGTTTCAGGCAAAAATGTGTTATTCATTAGTGCTATTTCTGTCATTGCGACTGATGAAAACAAAATATTAGTTATTATTGAACTATTGAGCAAAACGGCTATGTGAACAAATTGGAAACACAAATTTTTCTTCGGTTTTAATGTCAGAATTTGGTTGTCTGATCCTGAAGTCGGCAAATGAAAACATTTGATTAGAAAGAGTTGAATGGAATATGCTACTATCGTAGCCAGCGATGATAACATATTTCTTTCTAAATGTCCTCATCATTATCTTGTTCATTTATGCTAAATTGCATTAAATGTATTAACTTGATTCAAGAAGACCTGTTATTGTCAACCACTCTCTGATGCCAGCTACATGATATAGATTACAGGAATACACGTGTAATCAAGGGTTATTCTAATTTGTGATTGATTCCTTGCCTGTAGCTGGCTATATGAGTAGAGTCATATAGTTTTCATATAGTAAACGTAGAGCTAGCTCATCTCGACCTGTTGACATGCGAATACTCGATTGGAAACACTATGCATCAGGAATATACATACCTCCTAGAATTACAATAGTATTGATATCATATATTTAACATTGACCAAAACGTAATGCTGTAGAACATGGAAAAGTTATTTACCGATGACAAGTGTCTCTGAGCACTAATCGACAGTTTTATTTCCGAACATGTCTTCGTCGGCGTTTTTTACTTGGCTTCTTTTCATTATTTTACCAGTTCAGTTTTTGGTGCTACATGTATATCTTTACCATAGTTTATAGAGGTTCTGATAAAGACGCCTATGCTCTCTTCTGTCACTGAAAGATATAGAATAAAAGCTTCAGAGACAATATAGACTGCTCAGGAATTGATGGAAGTGATGGGTAAATGGTATGTATTGAAATCCCTTAGTTTGAGCATAATGTATTATGCAGGTGAAGATGAGAGAGAGAGAGTCAAGAGGGGTTTAAAAGGCCCATCATTTACCCCATGCACCTAGATCTATTATATCTCATGTCATTACAAGTCCATAGAAACCATAGTTGTTATCATAAAACGGCGGCGACAAATTTTGTTGTTGCCCAGTAACATCAGTTCATTTCATATTTGCAATGAAAACGCTAATGGAGGAGTGTCAGATATGTTGCCACATTCTCTGGAAACTGTTGTTTCTGTATGGATATTTGTTGCAACAAATTAATGGGCAACAACACAATTTGTCGCCGCCGTTTTTCTCTCTAGTGGAGTCGCCAGAAATGAACTGATGTTAGTGGGCAACAACAAAATTTGTCGCCGGCATTTTTCCTCTAGTGGACTTCCGCTATAACAGTTGTACTTTAGGGGATAAACTAAAGTAAAAAAAACAGTAGTGATGGAAAATATATACCTTCCTATATATAAAACTCAAGTCAATTTCTGTCATCTTTTCAAATGCCATTAGATGGCAGAGGTAGCCGGTGGAGGTAACAGTGTATGGTAGAGCTTGCTAACAATGCCTAATGAATAATCACATCAGAGACGAGCTGGGGGGGGGGGGCGAAGTGCTCATTACTGTTTTATCGCTCACAATCAATAGGTCCCGTTGCTCTATTATTAGAGCCTCTGCTCCCCCTCACTCAGTCACTGACAGCTGCGAGGGAAATAGACAGGGGGATTTATGATCAATCAGAGATCAAAAATCCTTGAAATATTAATGAAATGTGGTCGGGGAGAACATAGCAGAATGTTGTTGTGGATGCCAGCTATGAAGTCTAGTAGTCATTGCTGCAGGAGGAGTAGTGATGACATAATCTAAGGGTTTGTTATTGATTTGATCCGAGCCATGGCTGCTGTCTTTACTTGTTGAGTTGTTGTTGAGGTAGGTTTTCATTGTCACAGCTTTACACCAGAATGTTTTAAGTGAACGGAAATCAATGAGAGTGAGGTGGCAAAGTTTCTGAAAACAAATAGCATGTGTTATGGCGATTTGAATGGTTCCGACTGCAATGTATTGTTGATGGGGTATTTTACCATTAGTGGGCGTAAATGGAGTAAACGTTTTATTCCCATCAAAACGCATATTTTGTAGATTGAATCCCTGGTATCTTAATTTTTTTTTAGGTTTAGAAAATATTTTATTCAGGACATTGAACATTTTTATACATGAGTACAAATATTCTCAGGACAAATTTTGACAAATTTACTTCATCATGTTGGTTTCTTGACAAGCAAAGAAGTAAAGCCTTCAAATGCAGAGCTCTAGGATGGAATACCAAATTGCAGTGATATCAATTATCATATATAGCCTACTCCATTGATATTCATTGAATAAACATAAATGATCAAATACAGTAATGCAAGCATTCCTCGAACATAAAGGGGCACTGCAGTATGGCACAAAATGTGTATAAACATACATAGAGCCAGATGTGAGTGATGGAGAGAGGAGAGAGGGAGAAAATGCTAGAAAATGTATTGAAGATAGTGTGTAGATAGAAGATATCTGTCGCCAGTAACCTTCTATCATTCATAGGTCTGCCCCAGTGCCACTTGGGTCTCATCAAGTCCTGGGCCTGAGACACCACTATATATGCAGCACAGAGAAAGGAAGGGAGACTCAGGGGGCTGCAGGAACCCTCTTTAGATACAGCTATAGATGGCATCCCTTCTTAAATCCTGCACACACACACAGCCGATTTGGCTCCCGATTGCCCCCCGATTAAGGTCTCCCGATGAATCCTATGGTTTCATTTCAAATCCTGGTTTATGTTTTGAAATTACATCAACCAGGATTGGAAATGAAATCCTCTAGGATTCATCAGGAGACCCAAATCGGGGGACAATCGGGGGCCAAATCGGTTGTGTGTGTGCAGGGTCTTATTCTACGATGAGATGAGACTAATTTTATTTCACCTTTGAATGTGATTAATACGCATGGTCCATTGAGTTAACACTGAGAGCGCAACTCAGTCCTGAGGCCGATACGACGGTCATATCGGGCCTCAGGCTGATATGGAATGAATATAGTTCATATTTAAAGTTCTCGAAACTGTGAGAGTAACTTGAACATCATATAGCATTAAAGGAGGATTTTGATTCAACGTCATATTGAACAATTATCCACGATGGGGGAAGTGTGCTTTCTCGTAATGTATTTCCAGCCTAGACTCAAAGCCTCCAAGATCAGATAAGAATGGTATGACAGCGATTGGACGCCTACTGCGTTAATAACACTGTTGGCCCAGGACTAGGCGTCCTAATGGGGTTGTAATGGCATTTTGCGGTCGTAATGGAATTATAATGGCACTTTGAGGTTTGGAGTGAGAGGCTTTTGCCTCAGTTTGAAGGGACTCTTTCAACTTTGAGCCTTAATTTGAGTGTTAATTTCAAAAGGCTGCTATACACCCAATTGACGATTACTGATCCTCAGGGTAGGGGAGGGGGATACAACCCCTCCTTTTGTGCACCTGTTGCCCCCACTCCCATTGCCCCAAAGCAGTTGTGTTATGTATGTGTAGCGGCTGAGAGGCAGGAGGAAGTGAGGATCATGACTTACTGCCAAGCCCACACAATATTTCCTGAATTAAGGAAGAGAGGAGCTGCCTAATTGACAGGTAGATATAGAAATGAATTTAACCAACTAAGGTTAGTGCAGATCTTTGCTATTATAAACCTAATTACCGAGACTATTCTTATCTGGTGTGTTATTAGTCTGTGCCTTGGGATGTTAAAGATGAATTACAAATATCGAAATGAAACTTTAATAAGTCAAAAAGTTTATTTCTTAACCTTGCATTCTCAGCTGTTACGGAGAACAGATCTTAATAAATTGTACTCATTGTTATGGTAGGTAGACGTGGCAGTATTCACCTAAACCTGTACGACCGCTGAAAAAATATTTCTCCCAGAATGGATAAAACCAACAAGGGTGGAAGATTTTGAAATATAAATTGTACTCATTGTTTGAATTCTAGGACTGAGGTCATACATACTTTGCTGCTGTTATGTTTGTACAAGAATTTCAGCCGAGAGCAAAAAACGAGCGAAGGATAAATGTGGATTTTATTAAGCCCCGAAGCAAAAGGGAGGGGGTAAAATCCTCCAAGGTTTTTGTCCAATGACTGCCAGATGGGTAGAAAAAGAGCGGGAAAAAAGTAGAAGACCTATTTCAGCTGAGAATGGAGCTGTATTTTGCATTTTCCTATAGTGCATTCTTTCAAAAAGCACAATTATTATAAATCACGCATATGCGTTTATATTATACGCAGTGGGTATTATTAAGTCATGTGAAATATCGATTCAAGTAAGAGAAAAGATTTAGATGATCGAAGCTGTAACCACCAGGCGATAATTTTTTAATAGTGAAATCAGATGCTGGGATTCAGGGTGGCTATATCTATAACCTTGTCTTCTAACGCTATAGTATTAAAGGGTTAGAAGACCAGGTTTCTTTCCACCTTTCTATCAAGTCTAGGCCCAAAGATGATGGAGTCCCTTCAAACAGAGGGAAAGCCTCTCTCCTCAAGCCGCAATGTGCATTATAATTTCATTAAAACCGCGAAATGTCATTATATTCCCGTTTGAACGCCTAGTCCCAAGCCAGGAAACCGATTAGCGAAGTAGGCGTCCAATAACTGATATACCATTCTTATCTGATCTGGGGGTTTGGACCTAGACTGTATTGTTGTTTCTCCTCAACCATGGCCGAAGGCACCAGGCTGGGCAGAAACTGTGTTCTTCTAACCCTTTTAGAATATGCTTTGCCTCTCAAGGCTATAAACACCAGCTGACAATTTAAAATCAGATACTGTTATTCAGAGTAGCTATATTATAACCTTGTCTGCTAACGTTATAAGACGAGGTGTTTTCCACCCGTGTGTATTGTTGTTTTAAAATATCCTTTGCCTCTCAAATTAATAATGCAGTTGGGTTATCATTCTATATATATATAAGGTAGTTAAATCGATCGTAGAAAAAAATCTAATCGATGGAAGTGTGCGCCATTTAAATCTTCTTGATCAATCCTTGAAATATGGGACATTATTTGAAATTGATTCAGATTGATTGTTATGTAACACCTACATAAGTTTACGTATCGTGTTAGGTGCGTATAATAGTAAAGTGAAAGGAGCAAGATCTTTTTTAATACTGAGTATCAGTCGTATAAATAAGGATCTTTGCAACGTTTCTATTATCATCAACAATATATATAACGCATTTTACCTGAATCATTTGTGATATGTTACAGGAGAATGAGTCACAAGTCGCAAAAATTTCGAATTTGAAATATTATCATATTTGAAAAGATGAGATCAAGCCGATTCTTATGATGGTAAACATTAGGATGTATATTATTTTAGGTTTGAAATTTTTATTTAAAAAAAAAAGAATAATAAAAAATTTTAGCAATATTTCTGGGTGGACAATTACTACTTAAAGTAGCAATATACTCTATAGAATGACCTTAGAAATGCATGGATATAGTCTTGAAATTTGGTACCTATTATATTCAAAGGAGTTTAATCGCCAGATATCCCAAAGATATGAACATTCCAACTAAAAGATATTGCGAATAAATCACTTTGAAAAATATCAATTTTGCTACTTACGACTCATTTTCCTGTGCCACATTACATTATAGCAAACTGTATCGTTATGTTGAAAATTAACTTCCTGGTGGGCCCTAGCATTAGTGTCATGTAAATGTGAACGTCACGTGCCCTGATGCTATATCAATACATGCAAATCGAATTCATCCAAACATATAGTTTGAAAACATTATTGTAAACTATAATAATAAACTCACACACAAATCCAACATTGTCCAACTACGGATCCTGCAGCCCACCTGCCTTTAGCCAAACCTGATTGTAACTTTGCCGCCTCACCGACAAAAGCTAGATTAATATGCCCAGAGCCAATTCAATCTATAAATCCGTTCCTTGCGCCAACCAGCAGACACATCCCCGCCCTCTAAATAGAGAAACTCTATCAAACACTCACTAGTTTCGCACTATTAAAGCATCCGTATTTAATAATTGATTTAGCTAAATTAAATTGCACCGGTCACATTGAGCAGAAAAGAGCCGACTGGCTCCAAGCCACAATGATCTAATCGACGGCTGCAAATGTAGGCCTTTGAAGAGGAAAAATCACCTTTGTGTTATACCGCCATTGGCTATAGGCATGTCCCTCACATCAAGAACAGAAAATAAAATATTCGCATTAACACCATTTGTGATGTGTTTAGGAAAATGAGTCATAAGTCGCAAAAATGGATATTTTTCAAAGTGATTTATCTATAAGATATCTTTGTTGGAATATTCTCATTTTTGAGGTGCTTCATGCTGCTAGTAATATTAGTACAGGTACGAAATTTCAAGGCAATGTATTAAATGTATCTATGCACTTCTAAGGTCATCTTATGGAGTATATATAGGTACTTTATTAGTAATTATCCACCCAAAAATATCAACAACTTTTTTTTTCAAAAATAAAGATATCAAACTTATAATATAGAAACACTACTTAGGTGTCCTTGATGTTTAGTATCATTAGAATCGGCTTTAGCCCATCTTTTCAATAGGATAATATCTCAAAATCCATTTTTTGCGACTTGTGACTCTTTTCCTAAAACGGATCACATTTTGTCTGAAGTAGGTATATTACCTGTGGGATGTGAGTGAGAAACACTTAGATTCACTTAGACTCCAGATCAACTGTGACGCATGCAAAGAACTGTATACTGCGTCTTCAAATCATTTATTGTTTCATTTGTTAATCCTTTGTGAACGGAGGAATTGATTTAATAGATTTGATATTTTGTTATTCATGAGATAACAGGAGATAACACCATATAGATGCTCTTCTCAGATATCCCTGTTATACATATATACATTATATAGTCGATGGAAAGAATAGCCTTTATATACATTATCATCGAGAAGTATGCTATTCAACTAAATCTAGTCAGTATAAGAGAAAAATATGAATAATAAATCTAAAACAACAATTATCATAACAATCGAAGAAGATAGATATAACACACCACCACAATGAAGAGCAAAGAGGATGACATATGAATGTAATAGAACCACTTGAAGGTCATAGCATCATAACAGTATTGAAAAGGCTACGTGAATGCAATCCGAACAGCGTTATTTAATTTCATATAATTATATTTCTATTATTTCCTCATTGAAAAAGCTATTTTACAACGATTACACAGCTTACATTGCATTATTTCATGTAAGGCTCCAATGATAATCTGGTCTTTATGTAATTTGCATTTTGCTAAATTATATATATGATTATACTACCTGGTGGAATGTTGGAAATAAAAACTGTTATCTGTCAATTGTATGGCAGCGATCTATATTGTTGATGGATGGATGTAGGCGGGGAACTATCTATACATGGGTCAGATTTTTAAAAAAATGTACAATTGGCAGCTCCACACATTTAGGAAATTCTGCTAAATCTGGCTGAGAAATTATGAATACCGGGTATATCTGGGTATATTTGGTATTGCATTGATTTAAAGTATCAGTTCTGTAATGTTAAACTGCATTTTGAAGTTCATTTTGGTCTTAAATAAGGATTATTTGAGAGGATTGGTGAAGCCGAATTATACATTTTCTAGTCTGACCCATATGTATGTGCGCACATAAGCAACATTAAAACATGTCTACCCCGCTGCGCCATACTTCAAATTAAAGCTTTGGGTCATTACGTTTATCCCACCCCTGTGATCAACAATAATAGCTTTCTACTCTCTATCCTTCCGATGAAATAAAACTTCACTCATATATAGATTCCCTTATAAATTTATCCTTTATTTGTGAGATTGACCTCCTTTGCTTTAAGTGATGTTTTACTCTCTAATTATACCTGTACTTTTATCTAATTTGATGTGCAAAAATACAGATGCGCGTTGGATCATAATCCGCGCTTGAAGTAGATCAAATAGGGACCTCAATTAATAACACTACTACAGTTGATACCTTATTATCATTTAGATATTGCGATGCATACTAATAAAAAACAGCTTTTTATTATCTTATTAAGGTCCTTCATTGCTGTTAGGATAAACATCTCGATTCCCATGCCAATATCGAAAAAGTGTCGGGTCAATTATCCTTCGTACTTGTTCTGAATGAAATGAGATGAGGAAAAAGTGAGAGGTATCAGATATAAATTTCTCTAAACGTGGATCAATTCCCCAGCTGTTGCAGACCTGAGGCCACCTACGAGTACTACACGACTAATGATGATGCTTATGAATTATGGAATGCTCCCAAATGGTTTTCCGCTCCGTTGTGCACCTAACACGGGTGATGCTATACAAGTTCTTTTTTCGTGAATGCTTCGCTGTAATATATGGGTAAGATTTTCAGAAAATGTACAATAATCAACTTCGCCAATCTTCTCAAATAACCCAAATTTCAGGCAAAAGTAAAGTTCAAAATACAGTTCAACCTAACCAAACAGATTGCTAGAATCAATGCAATGCTGAATATTCTCGAATTAACCTAGTATCGACCAAATTTCAGCCTAATTTAGCAAAATTTACTAAATGTGTACAGCTGCCAATTGTACATTTTCTGAAAATCTGACCCAATTGTTTATCACAATACCTAGAAATGAATGACCACACAACACAAGTGGTTGTTTATTGACGAGATTTATTTTACAAAACAGTCTGGGCCCAAAGTTGAGAGAGTCCCTTCAGATGAAGGGATAGCCTCTCGCCTCAAACCGCAAACTGCCATTATAATTTCATTAAGACTGTAATTAAAATGTCATTATAATCCCATTAAAACGCCGCGTTCTAGGCAGGGATAGCGATTAGCGAAGTAGGCTGACATAGCATTCTTATCTGATCTGAGGGTTTGGACCTAGAGTGAAAACAAATGCATTACGTTTGGAATTGTTTTGGATTAAACACCCTAGGTCCGAGCCCTCGGATCAGATAAGAATGGTATGGCAGTCGCTGGATGCCTACTTCGTTAATCGGTCTCCTTACTCGGCTTTTAATGGGAATATAATGACATTTTGTGGTCTTGATGGAATTATAAAGGCATTTGCGGTTTGAGGCGAGAGGCTTTCCCTTCGTTTGAAGGGACTCTCTCAACTTTGGGCCTAGACTGAAAAGGGATAATTTCCTATCAAAGTATATTAGAACAATTGAATCAATCCTGAAGTAATCTCCCCCATACCACTGATATACTCGTTCCGAAGCCATATCTATAAACATGTAGTTATGGCTCCAGAGTATACTCTATGTTTACGAAGATTTAACTTGGACATGGAGTATCTATTACCTTCCTCTTTCACATGTAAGCTAACCACACACATCGATACATTATGGTTATCATCGCTTGTTCTACCTCTACTAGATTTAATTTACTAGATCGTCGATCCTCATGACTCCATGTATACATTTGTTGATTAGATTATCGCATGTTATTTGAGCAAATCATGACTCGGGATATAACCCTTTCTCCTCAGACCACTGGCATGAATTCATATAAATTATATGAATAATATATATATTTTTATTCGAACGAAGTAAAATAAACACTCAATTTAGAATACATCCGAATGATAACGACAAATATAAATGATACCTTATATTTGAGTTGAGTAACAATGAATATTGTGCCATGCTGATTGAATAAATATCCATGTACGTAGTATAACATTAACTCTTTAGCCTGCTGGGGGTAGGATGGAGAATCTATTAAAATTTTGATCAAGTGGTGGTAGGTTCAGCCCGCAAGATCTTCTATAGGTCAGAAGTTCTCAGTTCAAACCCTAATTCTGCGTCAACACCGCCTTCCTCTCCCCTGTTCCGGAGCGATCCATAACTCAAAACTAGAAGACTAGACATAGACTCTAGACTAGAAGCAGCCTTGTAAAAGCTCGGTTAAAAAACAAAGGGTGAGAATGAGTCCATTTCCACTGCAGGGAGACACAATAGTGCTGTGTTGTGGCCAGCCTTTCTTCTCTTTCATGGCACAATAATGGAGGATATCCTGATGTTCTGGGTCTCCATTATACATAGGTGTGCCAGTGCTTCGATCCTGCCTTTTCCATTCATATTTTATCTATTGTTCACGGAGGGAGGGAGAGTATGCAGACAGACTCGTGTAGGCAATCGTGGAGTGTTTCCATTTGACTCGAGCAGCCACACTTGATACCCAACTTCAAGAGCCAACTTTCTTTATTGGTCGGGAAAAACTGGACGAAATCGCCCTGAATGAAGAATTTCAAACGCTAAATGTTCCTTTTCAGTGCTGGGAACTACTCGTACGATAGATACTATCAAAAAATTGTTTTAAACAACTTTATTCAATATGTCATATACTTGTAAAAGGACAAAGATGAACACCGTTTCTCCTTGATTTACACATGATAAGCTAAGCAGAAAACAATAAAATGGGGGCACAGATAAACAACCAAAAACCTGTTACTTGTAATCGTGAAATGTACCAGAATCTGTACCGTTGCGGAAGTTCCATGACACTCTCAAAATAACTTATTTTAACCAGAAAACTCTTAAATGTACATTTCTTATGTTTAAAACCAACTTCTGTTATGAGATAGACAGAAAATAGATTTTTTAACGTTCCTGGATGGTGATTTTTAAAAGAAATAAAAATAATTAAAAACTTAGCAAAAGAAATTTGGTATATTCTAAAATAATTAAATTACCTCATTGTCTAGTGGCTAGGCAGGGTTCATTATATGCGTGTGAATCTCATTCCCCTCCCCCGTATCTACTCTCACAGTAGTCTGCTGACCGTGGATTGTATGGAGCACATGTATTAATCATGGGTCAATGCATAGAGAATACATTTTGTGACTGTGCTACAAGAGGTGGTGTACCTGTACAACCGGCAACTCAAAGCCTGTCCCTTTATGCTATGGCCTTTCACCGGGCGCTATATATATGGGTCAGATTTTGAGAAAATGTACAATTTGCCATCACCAATCCTCTCAAATAACCCACATTTAAGACAAAAATGAGCTTCAAAATGCAGTTTAACATAACAGAACTGATACTTTAAATCAATGCGATACCAAATATATACAGATATACCCGGTATTCTTCATGTTTCAGCCTAATTTTGGAGAATTTCCTAAATGTGTAGAGTTGCCAATTGTACATTTTCTGAAAATCTGACCCACTATACATATACCTATACATCCGTAATCGTAAAGGGGTGGGGTAATGGGATGAGGGCAGTAATACTACAACCTCACACCAAAACCAATTCTCATGTAACGCTCCTATAAACGATGCTCTACCACTAAAATCTGCCTTCCATGCTAAACAGAATAAGGGAGAAAGCAATTTCGTTTTTTTTCTCTCCGTTCAAGGCCAATAGCGCAATATCACCCCCTTCAGTCTGAAATTCCACTTTTTTTTTCTTTTTTTTCCCCTTTTTCTTTGTAAAAGCCTGCACGCCAGAATCGTACAGAAGAGGGCTCGATTGTTCTGGGATGAGAAGATGGTGTCTTCATCCTCGTATTGCCGTCATGTGTAAAGAAGAGAATTGTATAGGCCAATGTCAGAGTATGATAAAAACATATAAGATATAGCTCGACAATATTGCCCGTAGTAAAAGGGGTTAAGGTCTTCTACTATGGTAACCCATGCCATAGATTTATTATTAATTCATCAAATGCCGATGAAATTGCCTGACATTACTTGCTGTGGTGATACTTAAAATTTAAGGCTAAAGTCGTGGACACACACAGCCGATTTGGCTCCCGATTGTCCCACGATTTTGGTCTTCAATGAATCCTATGATTTCATTTCCAATCCTGGTTGATGTTATTTCAACAAGATAAACCAGGACTTGAAATGAAATCATAGGATTTATCGGGAGCCAAATCGGTTGTGTGTGTCCACGGCTTAAGGCCCCCACACACCTGAGCGCCCGCCGATTTAACTGCTCCCGATCCGATTTAACTGCTCCCGATCGAAAATTCTAAGGAATAAACTTTAAAATCTGTCCATTTGCGGGACCCACACCTGGAGTAAATCAGCGCCGATTTAGTAAAATGAAATTAATCGGGGACCTGGCCCCACACCTAGCCAAGTGCTCGCCGATTAGTGTCCCGATTAAACAATCGCTCCCTACTTGTGAGTGACGGTAGGTGGGGTAGGAGCAGCTCGTTAATTTTTGGCGGCAAATACATCGGTAGAAACATCGGCTGGTTACTTCCTGTCGATCACGACTAAGAAAATGGCTGAGTTGTTGTTGCATCCCGGGCCCGTTTTTGCTATCTTGGGGGCGACCCTGGCGTTTTTAGAAGATGCCGTGGATGACCCCCCAACCAGAGTTTGGATGAAACCTTGGCTTCGGCGTCGAGACGATCCTGATAACCCCCCGCCGACGATGTACACGTTATACCGGGAACTGTTGGACGTAAGTACTTATACTGCTATGTACTGATATCAGATGTATGTATCGATGTATATATATAGCGATGTGATTAGTGTATGTAAAATTTATATTATCTGGTAGATAACCTTTTGTCTTTTTTATTCGTGTGACTATTGTTGGCTATGATATGCCTAGAAAGTATACATATTTAGTCAATCGATTTTTTAATTTCCTTGAAGCAACTAACAAGCTACTAGGCAGTAATCATTTATAAAATGATGGGTCTACTCGGAGAACTGATTTATTTTACAAATAAATAGTAGTTTAAAATCTCTATGATTGTTTGATATATATATATATGAAATTTAAAATATTCAGTATAAACATCAAAAAGATCAACCAAATAAATAACACATATTCTAAGTCGATGGAACACCAAAACTATAACCGAAGCGATTTTTTGTAGAGGTGATATTTATTCAGATGTTTGATATAAATGTTGAGTTGTGATTCCAACGTTTCGGATTTGTGACGATCCTTCATCAGGGAATGATTGACTTAGTTTTTCTCGGGGGGTATATTAAAAATGTGCATGATGGTTACCATGGTTACTTGTCAACAACGTTAATGACGTAAATAACACGTAAATAACACATATTTTGAAATATTTTGATATATCTCCCTTGACCGTTACATACTTTTGGACTGACCCATCGTTCACAATTATTATCAATTATTATCAAAGTGACAAGTGGCTAACTGATCTTTGGTCAGGTTGTTGTTGTCGTATTTGGAAAGTGTTTAATATTCGCCAATTGTAAACTTATGTGTTACACAAATTGCATTGTATTTTCGTTGTAATGTTACACATAGTGTTATTTTTGTAGGATGGAGAAGCATCCTACATTATGCGGACACTCAGGATGCCTCCGGACACATTTGAACATCTACTCGATTTGATGAGGCCGCATATCCAGAAGCAAGACACACGGTATAGGAAAGCCATCCCTGCTGAAATACGCCTTTGCATCACGCTACGATTTCTGTGTTTGGGTATGTTTATATTAAATAATTAATTGGCCAATTTAATGGCAATATGACTGTTTAAGATTTCAATATAGTCAACTTGCGTTTCCATGTTTACCGCACCATCGACAGTTTAATATAGGAATTTGGACATACTTTGTAAACACTATACTGTCTTCATCGCTGACATTATTAATCGTTATAAAATATTCGATTTATAATTATTTTCCTAGGTGACGGTTTCTGGTCTATCCACCAACAGTTCAGGGTAGGCCTCAGCACAGTGAGTAGTATTGTGTACGAAACGTGCAAGAAATTGTACGAAGTGCTCCAACCACTATACCTACAGGTAATTTAACTTTCAATTAATTATTCTGTTACACTGTCGCATAAGCAATTATTAATAGACTTTATTGACAATCAAGTCTTTATTTCATTATAATTTAGTATGTGCTTGCCGATTAATCATTATCCTTGATATTATTACTATACAAATCCCAATAGTTGTTTACTCAGATAAGAACCCTATGTCCATATGAGGTATACGACCCTTGTCTAAGGGTGTATACAAACCATAATATTGTGTAACTAATTACTAATTAATGTACTAATCGTTCTTACTTCTCAGGTGCCACGCACGGAGCACGACTGGAAGCGAGTGGCCACTGGTTTTAACGAGCGCTGGAACCTCCCCAATGTCATCGGGGCCGTCGACGGGAAACATGTGCGGATAAGAAAACCCAATAACACGGAGAGTGTTTTTCATAATTATAAAGGTTATTTCAGCATGGTACTAATGGCTGTGGTTGATTTTGACTACAAGTTTATCTTCATCGATGTAGGGGCAGAGGGTTCTGCAAGCGACGGGGGTGTCTGGCAGGATTGTGCTTTTAAACGTATGGTCTCGTCAAGGGCAAACCCTCTACATATACCTAGAGCAACACCTGTACATGGCATGGATGGGGACCTATCTTTCTACCTGGTCGGCGACGATGCGTTTCCCCTCTCCACTTCACTGATGAAGCCCTATCCAGGACAGGGCTTATCAGTGAAGCAGAGAATTTTTAACTATCGGCTGTCAAGATGCCGAAGAATTGTCGAGAACGTCTTCGGCATCTTGGCAGCAAAATTCGCAATATACAGGCAGGACCTGCGCATGCGAATCGATAGGGTAGAAGACATTGTGAAAGCCACATGTGTTCTTCATAACTATATGAGGGACACATGTGGCAAGCAATACATCGCCGCAGACCAGGTAGACAACGAGGACGAGGCACACCACACTCGACCAGGTACTTGGAGGCAGGTAGCTCACGTGGATAGACTCCAACCCAGATCCCCAAGAAACAGCTACCAAGGGGCAAAGGTGATGCGGGAAGACATTGCCAACTACTGCATCAGAGAGGGTAGTGTGCCTTGGCAATACGACTTAATAGAGTTAATGTAAATTGCATCGTTCATAATGTCATTGCAAATCTTCTGTATATGGATAGCCGGTGTATTATCTTGTGCATGTTAATATATATTAAAGGCCTTAATGCCAAGTACGTGAAAGTATTCAGGCTATTAAGGGTCGCAAAAGGCACTTTTGTGTTTGGCGTATTGCTCTAAAACTCACGGTTTAGTTTCATAATGTCTATGTGAAATAGTGGATCTGCATATGATGGTTGTATTTCGCGTATTGTATTATGAGGTAATTTTAAATTTTATAACTGCCAATGTTCACTCACTATAACAAACAATGGGTTATAATAAAGTGTTGCTGTAAGCTTAAACTTGCATTATGTATTTGTCCAACACTTGACTTAAATTTCCTCCCACATAACTTGAATGACCAAACTTAGATACAGCAGTAATGACCGGCCAGTTGATGTCAGGCATAAATTCGCTCACCTCATATAGTCCATTTTATTTTATAATAAAATTAGAAATGAACAGTATATTGTATTTTGCTGAATTTTTTTAAACACTGATCTAGGCGAGCGCGAGAACACTGATTAATTAGGCAAGGAGAAGGAACATAGCAATCTGAGTGTTATTGGGGAAGTCCAATACTTTATTTAGTGAAGCTATCGATTCATCATGTGACAAAAATCATGTAAAATGTACTACTTCTAAAGTGACAGTAGCTATGAACACTGCTGCAAGTATGTTTTAGGTAGCCAAAAAGTAATGCCCAAAACATATCTAGTGAACCTAAAAATCGTGTAAAATCTACTACTTCTACAGTGACAGTAGCTACGAACGATGCTGCCAGTATGTTTTCGGTACAAAAAAGTAATGCCCAAAACATAAAAGTTTAGTTCTTTGGCCTACTCCATCAAGTCATTTACAAACGGAAAAGTAATTCGTTCACAATATATAAATCTGAGAAACTACCAGTGTACTGTTTATACACTTTGCTACCGAATGACTAAAAGCAAGTAGCAGTGACTAAAACCTAACATGCGCGAATCAAGTGTCTGGAAAAGTATGTACATGTATGACTGGAATGCAGACACACATGTAAACAACATAAATTCCAGAAATGAAGCGAAACCAGGTACCTAATTAACCTGAAGTTGACTAATGTCACGACAAGAGCGTAATAAAATATATATATATATACTTAGGTGATCAGAAAAAAACAGCACTACATAAGTACAAAAGGCACTGTACGTAAACATACTTCAACATAAAAAGAATAATAGAAACATGTATAACTATAAGTTATACATGTTTCTGGTCCAGACAACCATCATAACCTTGGCATATAAATTCTACTGAACCCAGGTACCATCAATGGCATCGAGTGCCTTCGTGTCTACAAACAACTTAAAACGCTCCGCTGTTTTTGCATCCATTTGTCCGAGTTTCACTGCCAGGAGTCCGGCCCACTGTTCGTGGACTCCCTTGGCAGGTTTAGTGCCCTGTGCAACGATAAGCTGTTTGTAATCGTGCGTAAATGACTTGATGGAGTCGGCCAAAGAACTCAATTGCAGATTTTTTGCAGCTGCCGCAGTTGTTGTTTGGGGATCTTTGGGCGTTGGTATCACTGAAGTTGGCGGTACAACACTGGTTGCTGGTACCACAGAGTTGGGTGTGGCCACTTTGCTAGGGTTAGCTTTTGCCTGACCTGCTGTGGAAGTGGAAGGTCGATTCTTATGGCCACTGGTATGTTTTTTTGGACCATTGGGACTCGGGTTAGCTTTTGCCTGACCTGCTGTGGAAGTGGAAGGTTGATTCTTATGGCCACTGGTATGTTTTTTTGGACCATTGGGACTCGTGGCACTCTTGTCACTTAGGTCACTTCGTTTCCGCTTGAGGGTGCTATGTTTCGTGTCAGGCGGCGTGAGGATTTCAAGAGAACATCTAGGTTTTGGCTTGGAGATCTTGAATTCTGTCGTGGGTTGTTCTGGGTCATAGTCGGGGTCATTCAGTAATGAATAATCCTCCACTGCTTCAGCACGACGAGCTAATTTATTTTTTTCCATCATCGCATAAGCTGCAGACGGGGGAGACCCTTTTCGGCGAGTAACTGTTGGAGATGGTTGCATTTCCACATCTTCTTCTGCGTCTTGTTCTTCTTCCTCGGCATTATCGTTCGCTGGGTCTGGAATATGATCTTGTGGCTCCCAGCGCGACTCCTCATCATCAATATTGACTGTCTGGAAACAAAAATACTTTGTAACAACTACATAACGTATTTCATACAGACAATTGCCCTAACCCCAGTGCCATGACTGACTGGAAGAGATTTAGTATTTACTTTAAAAAAAAATTTTGTGATATGTGTACTCCAGTAAAGGATCAAAGTAAAAGATAGGAATAATCCGCGACTTGCTCCTCAATTGGTAAGGTCGGTATGGTCACAGAACAAAATGAAGCTTGTGTTATTCAATTCAATTCAATTCAAGGATTCTTTATTGCAAAAAGGTGTTGGTTACAATAAGGTAGACCAGCATTCTAAGTAGACAAAAGCCTAGATAGGTCTTCCGCCGGTTGCCTTGCTTGAACTTAATTTGGTTACATGTTTCTAGGTGACTAGTTCTATTTCAGGTTATATGAGTAGCATGACAATGGTTGGATGGGAGTGATGGGGTGAAAGTAATGAGTTGATGAGATGATTACATAGATTGGGTAATACAATTGACAGTGAGGTATGGTTTACCTTCGGTAACCTTTTTAAACAATATTTAATACTAAGTGTCTAGTGACATCACGAGCAATGGAAGTGTACTTGTTAACGAACAGGCAATAAACATGGAAGAGTGTACTGAAGGAGGGGTTATAATATTTGGATTTATACACTTAAATTAACCTATGTCCGTTACCGTATGTTATTGAACTTTTGAAATGAATGTAAGAGTTTGGGCTGAAACGACTCACCATAGTGCTTAAGTTACAGGTGGTCTTACGATGAGTCACATGGGAAGCCAGGAAGCGACAAAGCTCAAGCACATATATTTGGCGGTCCGTCAAGGGCCTATCACCACTGCTACCAGCACCAGAACCTGACTTGTTCGACTCTTTGTGAGATTTTGAGAAGGTTGAGCGGAGGGTTTCAATATGGGTTTTGACTTGCTGGACTGAAATAAAATATTAAACGTTTAGCAAAGGTGAGACTTCATGGTAGTGAAAACTCCACAATTCATTAAATGACATCTTACAACAACTGACTCATTGATTGGATAATTAAATGGTTTCAATTACCTGTCTTTGATAGTTCCGCACTAATGGCAACATGAGCACGGTCCTTCATGTGCCGGTTTTTATAGTATGTGGATTTTTTGTCATACAGGCAAGGTGCACGCTGCCAAAGGTCCACTAACATTTCCTCCTCCTGCTCACTCCAGAGCTTTTGTCTTGGGCTGGCTGCGGCACGCCCATCCTTTTTCTTCAATTTACCCGAGGGAGTGGACGTGCGCTGTGAGGAGCTTGGCTGAGTTGCCCCGGATCCGATGGTCTTATTAAATTCAAACGTGTCGTCCAGTCGTGGACCAACCTTCCCGGCTACATCCTCAAACTGGTTGTGGTCTTTCTGCAGGTGAACATGGGGAACTTAACACACATGGAAAAAGGACAAAACTTAAACCCAGTTGATGATAATTAGCGTCCTGAGTAGATCACATAGAAGACATACATTCCAAAGATTATATTTAATGCGGTCGTTCATAGGTAATTGTTATACGATAGATTACAATAGAAGAAAATAATTTAATACCTTGGACCCAGATGCCACTGGTTTGGCTGTAAAAACTTCCTGCTCAGCTGACTCCTGATCTGCTTCCAACTCCAATTTCCGCATGAGCTCCGTGTCATTCCGCCCATACACCAGGTCCACCGAAAAAAAAAGGAAGAATGTTCAGCATATTTTGGCATTGGTTTGTTTAACTTTTCACGGCTCATAAGTCTCATCCACATAGTGAAAATTGTCCTGAACATTTACCTTGTTATGCACAAGCGTCTTGGCCACACCTTCCTTGGTAACAGCACTTTCTGGTTCAACCTCTTTCTGGCCATTTGTGTCTGCCGTCACCTGCACAAAGAAGTAATAAAGTAACATGTTCTTACACAAATTATGTACACTTTTAATTTCAATGTTTATTTCAATGTCAGATTACAAAAAAAAATAACATTCGTTGGATAAGTACATCGTGCGAACAACATTTGAATTCATTTTGCGATCTTTTACCTTCTCTTTTTCTGGTACCCTTTCCTCATCTCCCTCAACTTGCTCATGGTCTTCTCGGTCATCCAGTGGATCCAGTGTGACTTTTGGAGCCTCCGCATCCGCACCCTTAGCCTCCACATCCGCACCCTTAGCTGAGGCTGAGGACGATGCTTCATCGGCCTCAGCATCGTCCTCAGACTCAGCTTCCTCCTTGGCTGCAGTCGGTTCACGCTGTTCTGTAGTAACGCCTCCTTTGTCTTTGTTATCTGCTTCGTCTCCTGTTTCCACGAAATCAACCTGCAAATAAGTAAATCAAGCCAGTTATTAACCTATGCAAACCCTATCCACACCCCTACCTTAATAAATTGACCTGTGGCCGAAAGAATATCACGATGCAGCAAAACCTCCATTAGTCTATTTCTGATTATTGACATTGGGATTGCTACATTTTGGATTTGGATTGAGTTACATGCTAAATCGCCAGCAGTTCGGTACCAAATGAAAGCCTCATCCACTACGTTAAAAATTAATGTTAAATCATCAATGGTTCACTCAGTAATTTTAAATGGCGAGGAGAATCCACCATTGTTAGTTGTTAGTAATACCTTAGCATTGATCACCGGGGCCTGTTCTGCGTTCGGTGAATGACCATCCTCTTGGTAATCAGAAGATCTTGCCTCCCCTGTTGGAGTTGGGAAACGTACTTTTTTGTTTGCCGCCGCTCCCTACATGAAAAAGTGGTTCAAACATTATTATAATTAAAACCTTTTTTGAGGCTTGAATGTTGATAATGACTTTGAAAATGGTTATTAACGTACACTCAGCGACTGACATATTACCTGCTAGTACAATATATTACCAATAATAGTAAAAATTTTGCTAAGGAGAAGGAAACTAAAAAAGTACCTTCTGGTTTTCTTTGCTGAGTCGTGGTACACGCCCACGAGGTGCTAGTTCTGCATCTTCCGGGATCGGCCTATTCTGTGGCACGTTGAGAGGAAAGTCCTTAATGTAAAGAGAAAAAAATGAAAGTGACCCACCGCATTTGCATTTATTTAAGAAAATGTTTACAGTCAGCCAAACACATATCGTAAGAGTACTCAATGTGATATTGAAAGTGAAAATATATATACCTTTAAAGGACCGCTGTTGACGGTTGTCGTTGTGGTGGTCGCTTGTCTGCCTCCAGGTACAGGTTTCGACTAACAAATAATAAACAAGCCACTTCCAATTAATTGTATCAAATAAAATTACGTTATTATGATATAATTATGGTACATCCAGTCATAGAAACACTAGTTAAGTGTACAAATAATAAACAACCCACTTTTAATTCATTTTATCAGATAAAATTACAGTATTACGAAATAATTATGGTACATCCAGTCATAGAAACACTAAATAATAAACAAGCCACTTTTAATTCATTTTATCAGATAAAATTACATTATTACGAAATAATTATGGTACATCCAGTCATAAATGTACAGCAGCAGTGACCAATTCCTGGTTGCGTGTAGATTAACCTAGGCTAAGTATTCAATTACAGGCACCACGTGTACGTTTAGGGCATAATTATTAATAATAACAAGGTACCTTCGCAAGACCCAAGGTCTTTCTCCTCGTCCTCGTCCCCACACCCACACTTGCCTCACGATCACCTGCCACCGATTGGCTAGCTGGCACTACCTGGAGAATAGTATAGACTATATACTACAAGATTATCAACAGCGCACAGTGACAGTACAAACACGAGTCATGTAGTCATATATGCTAGTACCGATAGTGACAGATATTGACAGTCACAGATTACTTTTGCCAGCGATATCACTATAAGCGGCGAAAGACAACAAACATCAAGAATACAAATGACATCTCCAGAGTTCACACTAACATGTTACAAGTATTGACAAACTGCAGATTGGTAAATGAAGACTCAAACTCACTTTCTTCGCCGACTGACCACTTCCACGCTTCGGGCGACCCATCTTGTTTGTGAAGGTCAAGGTCGAAATGCGACTGGAACGCCATCTGTGATTAGCCTCGAGCACCGAGCGGTTGTTAGGATCGGCGCGCGCCCCGACGCATCGGGACTGTGCTCCCGATTATCCATTTTTTGGATAATCGGGAGAGGCCTCCCGATGGCTCGGGAAGCTGTCCCGATCCATCAGGACAGCTCCCGGCGCATCGGCCACAGACCCAAACCATGAAGCGATTATAGAATTCACGGCCAAAATCGGGACAAATCTTTAATCAGGCAGACCCAGGAATTAAACTCTTCCCGATTGCGGAAAATCAACGCCGATCGGAGTAATTTTGCCATCGGGGATATTCCCGATTGCTAAAATGACTCCCGATTGAACTCCCGATTGATCGGGACGGAATGTTAAATCCTAAAATGGATCGGGAGCAGTTAAATCGGATCGGGACAAGTTAAATCGGCGCAAATTTGCTCAGGTGTGTGGGGGGTTTTAAGATGGGAAGTTTCCTAGCGAGAGATAAACTCATTTTTGTATTAGTTTTTAGGGAGATAATACATGTATGTAGCTTTAACATTCCTATTATTATAAGAATGATTTACACACCAGATAACTATCCATGGAGGCATTTCCCTTCAGCCGATTAATATTTTAGTATTAATATTAATATGAAATAAAAAATGACCTTTTTATAGGAATTTTCTCAATTATAGAGTATGTACGATTTAAAGTCCTATGAATGGATTTACCAAATCTCAAGACTGTGTATTAAATATATCCATGTATTCCTAAGGTCATCCTATGGCTACTTTACTGGTAATGGTCCACCCAGAAATATTGCAAACTTGTTTTTTTCCAAAATAAAAACATCAAACTTAAAATCTAGAAATAATTGTTTGCTTTCCTAATGTTTACTATCATTAGAATCGCCTTGGTCTCGTCTCTTCAAATATGATGGTTTCTCAAAATCCATTTTTTGTGACTCGTGACTCATTTTCCTGTGACACATCACATATATATACAGTAAGTTTTGACGCACCGATTTCTGTTTTAATGATTCAAAGATGGCACAGAGTTTATGTAGTTAGAACAATTGTGATATTTCTAATAGAATATTAGGACTTCATGATGGCTCAATATTTATGGTTTGTTACAGCTTTTCACAATGGCGAAAGCCAGCAAGAGCCTTGATGGATCTCGCTTCTTACCATGAAAACAGAATGAATCTGCCCGGGGGACATGATGGTTGTATTGTGTGGTAGACCGGTGTAACGCCTAGAGTTTTGCCTTAGGAGATGTTAATAGAGATAGGGAAGAGGGTGAGGGAAGGGAAGAAGGGAAAGGTTAGGATTAAAGGGGGTCTCCACTGGCTGCGGTAAGCGCTGCGGTAAGCCTTGCGATTGTGTTGTGCTGGTTCTGTAGGTGGAGAGGAATGACGAGCTCCTGCCTACATGGTCAGTGAACCGTGTAGGCAGGACCTCGCCACTCCTCACCAACACAGCACCATCGCAAGGCTTACCGCAGCTGCAGAGCTTACCGCAGCCAGTGGAGATCACCCTTAATGGCCGAGAGATTTGAGAGAAAGGCCTATACTCTAGATGCCACCGCAAAAAGGTGAACAAGATGTAGGGATCACTAAGAGTTTTAGTTTGTTTTTAAACTTAAAATTCCGGCATTAATTGTTCCCCCTTCGGAAATGGCCTTCCAATATCACCTTCATCCTCATACCTTCTGCCAATCCCACCCCTGACTGAAGTAGGGCAATTGCTAGCCTTGAGGTTAAATTCATTCAAACTCAATAAAATGTTTAAAAGAAGAATGTGGGATGCACGAACCAAAGATTCCACATCGAATACTGGCGAAAGGTCCCAATAATATGGCTTCTGGTACACAAGCATTGCTGTGGTAAAAAGAAACCCAGTTGGCACTAGTTACAGTATATATACACAGGGGATGTATATATGTATATTCACCAGTAGCAATGAAACCATTTGGGAACGCCGAAGCTATTTGGCACATTTTAAAGTCGTCAACGTAAGTGGGTAAGATTTTCAGAAAATGTACAATTGGCAGCTGTGCATATTTAGTCAGTTTCGCAAAATTAGGCTACAATTTGGTCAATACTAGGTAAATTCGAGTATATTTGGCATTGCATTGATTCTAGCATTCTATTTGGCTAGGTTGAACTGTATTTTGAACTTTATTTTCGTCTGAAATTTGGGTTATTTGAGAGGATTGGTGAAGGTGAATTGTACATTTTCTGAAAATCTGACCCAAGTATTCCTCTAGTTAGAATATGTTCGAGATTGCCTTCTACAGAGGATATTTGGCATATCAGAGGGAATGGGGTAGTAGACGGTATATCTTATAGGTTTTCTTTTATAGATTAAAATGTCTTGGTCATTAGGCTAATGACTTCATATCAACACATTAATAGGGGAGTTGCATTTCTCACTGCGCATGTCTGTTACAGTGCAACCTGGGACGGATTCAGTTGAAGTCTGAGATACAAATACTTGGCAACATTTTATCAAAAATTGAAAAAATGTTTTCACCAATATCATAGCTTTTATGAATGATCAATGAAAACCAAATGCATGATGGGAAAGATGAAGTCTTGTGCCATGGAAACATGTATAACACATGGATATTGACATTAAAGGACCGGTAATATTCCATGCTGAATAGACAGGTTTTCTATAACTTTATACTGTACCATTAGTCCCATATAATTCCATGCGACTCAAGACTCAAAATGGCGGCTATGCAAATCCCTATTGCGGCATAAAGACTCTTCGTAATATATATTGTATCACTCTATTTAACTATTTTATATGTTGTTAATCATCGGTTCCCTCGCGCAATTACTCATGGCTGGGTAATATGGGCGATAGGCCGGCCCTAGGAATTGGGGAATAATAGAAGTCTACTCAATAATTAATCTTTGATTAATCAATCAATGTTGGCAACTATTGGCACTAGAGGGCTTCACCTGCGGCAGACTGTTGATTACTTGTAATGGCCTGACGACTGAAAACACCACTTTTGTGTCATTCGCTTATGTATGAGTTAGCCGACCTTAATTATAGTGTGATGAGGCTATTGAAGCTTCCCTATCATCTTCTAGACTTTCATTTCTCTGCCAATTACCTTCATAATGTTACCTTCGTTAATGTTTACTTATACAATCTCAGACTTGGGATAGTTTGATAGGGTTTCTCAGAAAGAGTTATCTCACAGGGAAAACACTTTCTTGCTGAATAGGGGATTTGCATAGCCGCCATTTGGAATCTTGATTCGCATTGGATTGTGGGACTAATGGTACAGTGTAAAATTTATAGAAAACATGCCATGTTCAGCATGGAATATTTATCAATACTCTAATGCCAATATCCATGTGTTATACATGTTTCCATTTATAACATATGTCCCCATCTTTCCTATCATGCATTTGGTTTTCCTACATCATTTATAAAAGCTATGATATTGTTCAAAATATTCTTGCAATTTTCGATAAGAATGTTGCTAAATATTTGTATGTCAGATTTGAACTGAATTCATCCCAGGATGCACTGTAATAGACATGCGCAGTGAGACATGCAACTCCCCTATTGCCACCTCATGCAATGGGGTAGACCTTGTGATTTGGGAATACACGTATACATAAGGCTGAGTTTTAAAATAGAAATTAATGACTAAAACAGTCGGTAACCTGAGTTCCCACACACCTTGAAGCTACATTAATACTTTACTGACGGTGTAAATTTCGGCCATGAAAATATATACCCAATTCTAAATCAGATTGAATTACGTCCATTGGTTCCGTTTCGCAGGATATGAGAGTGGCCAGAACTATTTACAGTTAAGAGGATTACTCTACAAAAACTTCTTACCACGAGAAAAATATCCGCTAAAAAAACCCAAGCACTTTTCCATGATGTAATTAAATATGCTTGTTTTCTGTGGTTGCTTTGTGTATTTATGTTAACATTTTAAAACCTATCCAAGCGGACAAAGATAGGTTGTCTTTTTAAGTTATGGGGACATTTCTTCAATTTTTTCGTATATATCAACTTGAATTATTTTGACTTATTTTACCATTATTTGAAGCTGATTAAAAAAGGTTGTTCAACATGATGAGGTGCCCTTGAGGCGGACAAGAAGGCTTTTGTATTCACAAAGTGTTAATCGCCCTGGGCAGTGTGGATTTGTTGATAGATTGAATGAAGTTTGTTAAAAAAAATTAATTCATCGCACAGATATGTAGAAGAATATTGAAACCTCACTTGCAAATAAATTGTATCAGATTTCGTTGAGGTTGGCTCGCTCGGGATTGAATAAAAATCTCCTATGAACAAAAAGTCACACTCTATATATAATATAATCTGAGCATCGGCTGTGTTGCATATGGGTCAGATATTTAGAAAATTTACAATTGCATGGCAGCTGTACACATTTAGTAAATTCGTCAACATTAGGCTACAATTTCGTCAATACAAGGTAAATTCGAGAATATTCGACATTGCATTGATTTTAGCAATATGTTTGGTTAGGTTGAACTATATTTTAAACTTAATTTTCGTCTGAAATTTGGGGTTATTTGAGAAGATTGGCGAAGTTTAATTGTACATTTTCTGAAAATCTGACCCATATATCTCACCATTGGCCAAGCTGCCTTCATGTACGAAACCTGATTAAAACTCCCTATATTAACTAATTCCACGTGGTTTCTGTTTCAAACCTAAGTAAGTATGTCTTTGCGCCGCCTGTGTTTTTGCTGTTTTCCAGTCGGCGGTTTGATAATTTCCACACGCTGCTTTATATCCCTTTGATTCCCAGTTTTTATGCATGATAATTCAGACTTAATATTTTACCCTCACGAACTACTTCACACTACGAGTTTTTTATTCCTTACTCAGCCCTCTTTCTGCTCCACCAAACATGCAATCTGGCAGTCTCAGATACTTTTATTTATCTTGCTTTCCCGATTCACACATTTATTTTATTTCCCAAACCCATTCCTCTCACTATCAATCCATGTTTATTGCCTTTTCTATCAAATGAGTTTATGTATCTCGCATTTGCTGGTTCCCACTTGAGTAGTACCTGGGTCAGATTTTCAGAAAATGTACAATTCAACTTCGCCAATCTACTCAAATAACCCAAATTTCAGACGAAAATAAAGTTCAAAATACAGTTCAACCTTACCAAACAGATTGCTAGAATCAATGCAATACCGAATATACTCGAATTTACCTAGTATTGACCAAATTGCTGCCTAAGTTAGCAGAATTTACTAAATTTGTACAGCTGCCAATTGTACATTTTCTGAAAATCTGACCCACCTAGGGACTGCATGTCGTTTCCAGAAACCGACGGAGATCCCAGCTTGTTTATACCCTCTGACGTCAAATTGGTATCCCACAGTGATAAACAAAACTAGCATGGTTCTTAGGAGAAGCAATCGGATAACGTATGATGAAAATCAGCCAACATCAATGCGCACTTATGAATATACACGTATGTATGGGTCAGATTTTCACAAAATGTACCGTTCACCTTCACCCATCCTCTCAAATAACACACATTTAAGACCAAAATGAGCTTCAAAATGCAGTTTAACATAACAGAACTGATACTTTAAATCAATGCGATCCCAAATATACTCAGATATACCCTATATTCATAATTTCTCAGCCAGATTTAGCAGAATTTCCTAAATGTGTAAAGCTGCCAATTGTACATTTTCTGAAAATCTTACCAATGTATGTTTGTTTGTTTTCAGACATGCAACATAGGTAGCAATGCAATCATAGATTGGCAAATAAATAATCCTCAACATACGTATACATACAATTGCATAAAATGGGTGTGCGTGATATGCATATCAGCGGGGGACATACATGTACACAGAAAAACTATATATACACCAAGGTAGGCGAGCAATGTGGGCCAGAACAATATTACATGGGATGGGTGGTGTCTGGAACGCCTACTGGTTTAATAGGGAGATTTAGCAACCACTACGCACTAACGCAACGCTAACGCATCCACTAACTATTAACTAGTATATTATTACTGTTGTGGGGATATCTCGAGAGACCTGCAATGCAGATGCCCTCAGCCTCGCACCCCCTCGAGATATCCCCACAGTGGTAATAATGTACACATAGTTAGTGGATGCGTTAGTGTTGTGTCGGTGCGTTGTGGTTGCTAAATCTCCCTATTATATAATGTCTACTCACGACTAAGATTAGCCCCCGAGTCACATCCCACCTATTGCCTGGTTCTTTTTATTATTACTATTACGGCCAACATTTTACAAATATATCAAAAACGCACATCAACCATGTTGATACATTACTGCGCTGCCTTGTACATTAGCATTACATAAAATCTATATCATATATGTCCATGGAATGAATACGATTAGAGATAGATTGCAAGTTTCCACAACTATGGACCACCACTTTGTTTAAATTGGAAATAATGGTAAGAAGGAATCACGCAATCGCCCCATTCCACTTCATGTTGTGAGGTGCCGGGGCGGCATAGCCTGCCTATAGTTACTGCCAATTATAAATTTACAATGAACATAAAACTGTTATTTACGTGATCATTATTGTATAACATACCTATCGATCACCCAACCAAAGATGTTGCTTGGTGGGGCGTATGTATTAATACAGAGCCAGAGATTTAAAATTAGATGGGCAAGTGTGTCGGGGAGCGATTGGTGGAAGTAAAGGAGAGGAAATAGAAGTGTTGTTCTGTCATTTTTCATTAGTTTTAATGATAAGATGTTTGAAAAAATTATCCTTCGCTGGTTAAAAAATAATTATTACTTCATTCATTACACAATACTTTTAACTTTAGATTTGAGTTAATTCTTTTTTTTAAATATTTTATTGGCTGAAACAGTTTAACAATTATTGTTGGTATAAAGAAAGACGCATGACTGACAAAATGCAGTTATATTTCGTGCGTTGCCATGACCAAGTAAATAAGATTCTACAGAAAATTATCCTCATTGCATGTGCTATATCGTTCACATTCACTATAAAGAAAAATTCCAAATTAAACAGTCTTACAAATAGATGTTATTATTCGTCAAGCTTTTTTCTATAATTCTATACTCTATTACTAAACTTAACGATATTCAAATCCAAATCACAATATTTCTAACTTTGGATTTGAGTTAACTCTATTCTCTATTACTAAAATTAACGATATTCAAATCCATACTCCTTCCTTTCGCTTATCACCAGGAGCTGAGGCAAATCTACTATTCTGCATCCCTTAATCTACCCCCTATTGAGGTGAATATATGCAAGGGGTGAATAACAAAGAGTAAATGTCAGGTACGTCGTGTACAAGGTGGTCGACATAGATTCTTTCCCCATAGGATGTAATATACTCTCGATGTAGCTAATTAGAAATGTCACACTATCATGAAGTAGCTATTTGTGGGCAGGTATATAGGACACTTAACATTGGGGCTATGACACGGCCAAGGCTTCTAGGAACGAAGAAAGAACAATATTTTCCCAATATAATAAGTATGTGAACTAGAGTACTCAATGTTGCATAAGTTTGATTTTTTCATGTGGTTTTAATCACTTTCAATATATAATACCATCCTTAACGATAATTTTATAACTTTCAGGATATCCTTTTGAAATTCAGAAATCATAGCAACAAAATGGATTTTATTTCATAGGATATCGTCAGATCAATGAGGTACACAATGCCCTTTTCGACTTTGATCTCACTATATTCCTAATTATTTCAAATCCATTATACCAAACCCAATTCATGCCAACACATCCATATTGCCATAAAGAAGGTTCTCTGGGGATATATTGTAAAGAATTGCATTCTTTTGGGTTGGTTTACCAACCCCATTAATGGGCCGCTTCCACAGGTCGGAATAGCCTTACGTCTGAATCGGTTTTAATAAGAAACAAAGCACATCGGTTTCCATAGGTTTCCCACTATTCCTACCGATCCGAACCTACACATTTTGGTCTGTTCAACTGGATCGGATCGGAATGGAATGCAACGTTGGTTCATGGAAAAATTCGGATTATCGTTTTTAGCCCTTCGGTTCGCTCGGTTCGCCTAAAATATTCCGACGGTGCTATTCCGTTCCGATGGGGCCGAACGGAACCGATAGCTATGTCACCAACAGGTCGGAATTAATTATCGTTTTTTTAAAAAACAGATTGGGACGTAAGGCTTATTCCGACCTGTGGAAGCTGCTGGGCTATGCTGATGATCATCATCCGACTTCTCTGACACCTTCATTATACTAGAATACCGAATCTCTGGGCAAATTGCCTTTAGTTTCTCACAATATGCTCAACAAAATCAAATACCACCTCATGACTATAAAATAAAGGCTCATTACAGGGATGTGTTGTGAGACAAAGTTATACGAGTTATTATGAAGCCACAGGCTCTATGATTCAGGCTCATGGTGGAAGTGCAATGCTTACTGACCGGCTATCAGTCAATATTTATGACTTTAAGAAGATGATTATGACCTTGGGGTGCAAGTGATGGCGGTGAGGTAATGCAGCAGATAAGTAGATTAACACACCTGGTAGGCCATGCCTTCGTGTTCTTGACTCTTGGGTCACATATTTAGAAAATGGACAATTCACCTTCACCAATCTTCTCAAATAATCCACATTTAAGACTGTAATGAGCTTTTAAATGCAGTTTTACATAACAGAACTGATACTTTAAATCAAAGCGCTACCAAATATAGCCAAATATACCCGGTATTCATCATTTTTCAGTCTAATTTAGCAGAATTTCCTAAATGTGTAGAGCTGCCAATTGTACATTTTCTGATGATTACTGGAATAGAAGAAGTATGGTCATGTTATTGGAAGCACATGGGTCAGATTTTCAGAAAATGTACAATTGGCAGCTGTACACATTTAGTAAGTTCTGCTAAATTAGGCTTTAATTTGGTCAATACTAGGTCAATTCGAGTATATTCGGCATTGCATTGATTCTAGCAATCTGTCTGGTTAGGTTGAACTGTATTCTGAACTTTATTTATGTCTGAAATTTGGGTTATTTGAGAAGATTGGCGAAGTTGAATTGTACATTTTCTGAAAATCTGACCCGCATATAGGCCTAGCTGTTGGTTTCACTCCTCTGTCGGTGTTTATAACCATACGTAAGGAGGCTTTTCAGTGATTGAACTGAATTGCATTCCGGCAATATTCCTGGGTCTTCTGTGAAATGAGTAGGAGGTTTATTCTGGTATAGACTTAAGTCCTAAGCTTATTTTATCAATCAATATACAAGGATAGATAACATATTCTGCGATACTTGTTTCGTATGCCTAGCCTCAATTCATAAGGCCTGTAGAGAAGACGTAGGAAATTGTTGTTTATTTGAAGTCACCCACTATTGTCTCCATCGTAAAGTTACATTTTAGTAGGTTCACTCTATCGTAATTAAGAAACAAAATACCTCGCTCAAAAGCTGGAAATTCCATATAGTATCCGTATTACGGAAGGCGACAATGTTCATGTGATGAAAAGTAAAATTGTATTTTATTTAAAAAAAAGTAAAAATCATTTTTGTTTTTAAAGTCAATGTGTATCTCATTTAAAAAATAAAATCACTATCGTTTTTCGTTTTAAATTTCGTTTCAGAATCACAGGTCACTATCGTTTTCGTTTTCATTTCAATATCACGTGTCAAGTGCTATCGTTTAGATTTCCGTTTTGATTTCCGAGAAGAGATCTCAGGAAATATCACTCGCAAAATCGGATTGGTTATGCTCCTGTTCCTGCAGCATACACAAAGATTCATTCATGCTAAACTGGAACATTTTTTGGAAAGATATATTTATTAAAACAAGATTGAATCAACACCAAAGAGAGCTTTTATGCTTTTCTATAGGGAAAACATAGTACATTTGTACAATTTTAAGAAGACAATTATTTAATGATAACAAAGATAAGTTATTAGGACCCTGGCCTAAAATCTATTCTGAAGAGTAGTTCATCATACATGTTTTGGAGACACCTCACATGGGATTGTTAGGAGACCTGAGTGAGTGAGTGAGATTGGTTTCTTTACGCCCTTATCAACACATTCAATATGGTTATATCAAGGGCGGGAGAGCTGAGAGACAGGCAGTTTATGATCATACCCAGGGAATAGAGATAGAGGAGAAGGGAGAGGGAGACAGAGAAAAGAGACAGAAGGGCACTTTATGGTCATACCCAGGACCATTGAGATGTGAATCGGCACTATATTAAGGCAGTTTAAAAAGTATTGAAATACAAGTAAATCGGGACTGAGACTCCATTTGGCATGGTGTGTCTGGCATTAGTTGAATTCTAACTTGTGAGGCATAGACCGGTTACATGTCGGTCGATTTATAGACGTTAAGTTCAAGTTAATGTTTTCTACTGAAGTTCCTATTCCTGCTAATTGTAGATAAGGGTTTCAAGCGAGTTGTTTTTGTTTTCTTTGTTCTCTGAAACCTACCATTGATTCAGATAAGCGTGCCAATGTAACAGGTCTTGAGGCCCTTGTCCACTAAGCCGATTCTCACGCAATTCTCACGGAATGTAGTCCAATTAAGGGTCCTCTGTGGCGCAAAATCGCATGAGAATCGGCTTAGTGGATTAGGCCCTTAAACATGCACTGAATGTTCCAAATGTTCCAACTCATATAAGCTGACGTAGACAATTTCATTCCATGCATGCCAGTGTCTTACAGGTGTTACAAAATAAAGAACTTGTATTAATTACCATTAGCAATTGCTAAACGCCTGTCACGTTGGCAATTAATAGACGATTCGAATTGCAATATTTTTGCTCCAATAAGTTCTCAACGCATGTACCTTAAATACGCTCAATGGAAAAGGAATGGATAGATATGATATAAATCACACTCTTACAACGAACAGTTCCACGAAGAGCTCGGGTTTCCTTTTGCTAGTCTTCACAGCACAATGCTCCAAGAGATTTACAGATTAGATATTATATGTCAAATTTATTGGGAACTCAAGGATACTGATGTTGACTTCTTGGGCCGCAGGAGAACAGAGGAGTCTATTCAGGAATCTATAGAGGCCTTAAACCCTGCCCACACACCGCCGATTTTGCCTCCGATTGCCCCCCGATTTTGGTCTCCCGATGAATCCTAGGATTTCATTTCCAATCCTGGTTTATGTTATTTAAAAAATATAAACCAGGATTTAAAATGAAATCATAGGATTCATTGGGAGACGAAAATCGGGGGGCAATCGGGGGGAAAATCGGCTGTGTGGGGGCAGGGTTTTAGTTTTTAAGAGTGCATCCGTTCTTCTTCTATTCTGTGAGTAATGCTTGGCATCAATTTGAATCATGTGCTTTCTCTAACAAGTGTGACGCTCACTGAAAGCTTCTTCATTTCGCCTGTCAATATGGCCTGTTCTCCTGAAAACATTTTCCCAGGATGGCGAAAACTGCTCAAAATATATAAAGACATAAGTTCCCTTTACTGCTTTGTACACTTGTTCAAGGCTTCGACTTTGAATATGAAATCTGAGCATGTTTCTCCATAAAAAATAAAAGCTTCTTTTCATGTATTCTTTGGTGTAGTCTTCAGCACAACAAACAGAAGGTTTGTCTTTCTAGGAGGAAAAATCAATATTTTGTAATTATATTGCTTCTCTCCCCAGTAACCATTCCGTCTCATGTACCTCTCCTCTGAGAACTGATTGTAATACGAGTATTTGGTGGAAGACAAAGGGAGAAGGATTGTGTTTACATATATATGTGATGCAATTTCAAGATAATCCATTTACTCAGTCGACAAGAATTAACTGCCATTGACTGACGGTAATTCATCTTTCCATCAACGAGCATGGTTGGATATGTTTTAAAACACATCCATCGGAGGACCTGAGAGATCGGAAATGGACGGCCAATTACCACAGTAAATGCATAAAACATTCATATATCCATTTAGGGTATGACAAGTGGGGCACCTGCTAATGGAAATATTATATGAGCATGTGTATACTTATTTAATTACTCCTCTTCCAATAGCATCCTGTTGGATTTGGGGGTTTTTTTTTGACGTTTTCATTCTCTTTAGCCTACTGGAAAACAGGAAAATTCTTGCTAAAATAACCGCCGCTGACAATAAGCGTTCTTATAGGATATCTGCAGACGTATCTTTTAAATATTTCAACATAATTAACCAAAAGATGAATTTAATTACATGTGGATTAGTGTACGTTTGTCTAAGGTACATATTAAATCATTCGAAAACGGACAGATGATTAAAGAAATGAAGAAGGATGATATGTTCATATCTATCTTGAAATAATTCTTGAGGTGAGGAGCCAACAGCCAAAAACATCGTTATCCAAGAGAATAATTACATCCCTTATATTTTGAGTGTTCGCTCGAGTGTCCGCTCTGCTCAAAATGCCTTATGCTATACTAGAGAGGACAGCCGTTATTTAGCCTCCAGAAACACTCAAGGCCGCTGTGGGCAGGTATAAATGAAGTGAGAGTACATGTAAAATGAGTTGACACCTACTAGCGAGCCAGGCCTCTTCACCCTTAGGACACCCTTGTGCCCTTTCCATGGCAATCAATGAGTTTTACACTGCGAAAAATACACCTGGAGAAGAAGAAACTCTTTCTATACTGCTCACAGCATTCTGGTTCATTATCTCGAAATTGGCGCTAATTATAGGGCATTTCCAATATGTATACTGGAGTATACTCTCTCTTGAGACAAACTTGGAGCTATTCACTAGGCATTGACCGAATTTTGATGTTTTAAAGGTGGTCTCCACTGGCTGCGGTAAGCTCTGTGGTAAGCCTTGCGATGGTGCTGTGATGGTGAGAAATGGCGAGGTCCTGCCTATACATGGCCAGTGATCCATGTAGGCAGGACCTTGTCATCACCTCCACCTACAGAACCAGCACAAACCATCGCAAGGCTTACCACAGAGCTTTCCGCAGCCAGTGGAGACCACCCTTTAGTTAGCAGCAACTCTTCAATTTGATCTTTGCTTGCCTCTCACAACGTAACATAATAGCATTCTCAGCTATTATGACGATACAAAATCTTGTCAAATTTACTCATATTATTACGTAAAGGACTGAATTTATCAACATTCTACTACAGCTATATGGTTATTCAAGAATAAGAAGTAGATTCAGTCGCTGAGCGATATTAGGTGAAGTCATCATAGGAAGGGATTAAGGCGGGTCCTTCGAACACAAATAAGGACGTTTGTGAAGCCATAAGTATGTAATATATACGTCTGTGAAGCCCTGTAGGAAGAACAATCATACAGAATCTTCCAGAATTTCGGTCAAATAACTCTTAGACGGATTGAAAAAGAATGAAAGAACATGTAGAAATTATTTAGTTTTTTTAACGATGTTAACTGAGAGCGCAGCTTTAAAGAAAAAAGAAACACTGAAGATATTGCCATCCAAATGCAAGGATGACATCAAAATATACAAGAATTGCTGAATAACATCATAAATTTAAGCAGGATCTGAACCGACCCATCTGAATCGAATTAGCTGACATGGCCAGGTGAGTGAGTGAGATTGGTTGCTTTACGCCCTTATCAACACATCTAATACGGTTATATCAAGGGCAGGAGAGCTGAGAGGGAGGCAGTCTATGATCATACCCAGGAAATAGAGATAGAGAAGAAGGGAGAGAGAGAGAGAGAGAGAGAGAGAGAGAGAGAAAGACAGAAAGACAGTTTATGATCTTACCCAGGAAATAGAGATAGAGTAGAAGGGAGAGAGAAACAGAGAAAAGAGACAGAAAGGCCCTTTATGGTCATACCCAGCATATAGAGATAGAGAAGAAGGCAGAGAGAGACAGGGAAAAGAGACAGAAAGGCACTTTTTGGTCATACCCAGGAAATAGAGATAGAGAAGAAGGGAGAGAGAAACAGAGAAAAGAGACAGAAAGGCACTTTATGGTCATACCCAGCATATAGAGATAGAGAAGAAGGGAGAGAGAAACAGAGAAAAGAGACAGAAAGGCACTTTATGGTCATACCCAGCATATAGAGATAGAGAAGAAGGGAGAGAGAAACAGAGAAAAGAGACAGAAAGGCACTTCATGGTCTTACCCAGGACTGTGACATGGCCAGGGTTGAAGGCAAGTCCCCTATTGCATTCTACCCCAATCACAGGTGACTGGCCGTCAAGAAACCGGTATCTATAGAACGGAGGAGTAGAGCCATTTGCCTGCACTTGGTGGCGCTCAACTACCAATGGTCAAGGGCTAACCCATACCAACAGCTCCTTCACAATCCATTACACCAACCTCCCTCCAACGTATGCGCCCCTGATGGCCTTTTACTGGCCGGCTGGGAGCTGCTCCCTGCTGCCTTGAGGGGGTTTATTCACCGTGGGGAGCTGCTCATGCAATTCTACCCGGGTATATTTCAAAGCAAAGTCTCAATAGCCACAGATAATGCTTTACTCGTCCAAGATAAGACCAAAGACTGAAATACTAGCGGTATTGTTGACAACTAAGCCTACTAAAATCGATGTGATGTATCCGATAGAAATTAAAATGTAATTTGGAATAATTTACCTGTAATTTTGAAAATTGCTGAGTCATTTTTCATCCCCCGCTGCGCCCCCTCAATTTTTTGTTGTGCTAGTGGCTAGGTGAAAAGGACTTCCGGACTAACAATTCATAGGCTGGCTGGACAGTTATGATGGGTAAACAATATATTCTCTGCACCTAAATATTCTAATGTTTGGTTAAAAGAGGAAAGCTCTCTGGTAATGTAGTGGTGACTTGCATTAATTTTTACTTCTGTAAATGCTCTCCCATTCCTCCCACATTTTATTTTATTTATCTGTCTCCACATTTTCCTCCAATGTTTTGACTCTCATTGTTTCAAAATACCACACATTTACTTTCATTACCCTCACCCCTCCTCCCTTCCTTCCCGATCTCTCTCTCTATCTCTCACGTGTTATTTTGCAAGACCTGCTTATTTTTCTTTCTTTCGCACTCTTCTTCCACGTGCTGTGGTCCTGGGTATGACCATAAAGTGCCTCCTTTCTGTCTCTTTTTCTCTGTCTCCCTTCTTCTCTATCTCTATTTCCTGGGTAAGATCCTAAGCTGCCTCCCTCTCAGCTCTCCCGCCCTTGATATAACCTTCAATGTGTTGATAAAGGCGTAAAGCAACCAAGCTCACTCACTCCTCTTCGTGCATCTCTAACCTGTCAATCTCACGCATTTGTCCTCTACTCCGTCTATACCCTTTTAACTAAAGAAGTACTTTCTCCTTCTCTCTATTATGTGTCTCTGTCTCTATGCTTGCTTTTCCTTCTTGACGTCTAATGCATCCTTCACCTCGACCATTATCCTACTATCCTTGTCTCTAAAATACCCCAAACCTATCCTTCCACTCCCTCCTCCCGTGACCCGATACCCGATGATGACCCCCTCACTATAGTTTTATATTTCAATCATCACATCTAATTTGTTTTATCATCCTCTCCAAACACCTTAAACATCTTCTCTCATCACTCTTGCCTTTAGGTCTGTTGGCCCATTTCCAACCCTCATTCCTTCTCTCTCTCTTTATCGATACAGCTAAAGTATTTTGGAGCGGGGCAGTTCCATCCATTGACCCTTTCAATCTTTCCTCACCCCTCCTCCGTCTCGTTACCGCTTGATACTTCTCCCAACTCTACCTCTGTCCAAGCTTCTAATGCGATGTGTACTTTCTCTCCTTACACCTCTCTCCTTCTCTCCCGGTCCCTCTCTCACTCTCGTACATAATACATGAAGTTGTTCATCATGCCAGTTAAAGAGGACCAGGACTTGGTGTGGGGTCGTGATAAACGCTGAGCAAGCTGAAGGGGAATGGCTACCAAGATACTAATGGGATGAAAGTCATGTTCATGTGAGTGATAAACTGCAAATGCTCCCTTGAAATCGTTTTGGTTTAGATATCATGCATTCCACAGGAATATTTAGGACAGTTTCAGCTGAATTGAAGCTCTTTTGTGATTAAAGCTAATGGGTGTTATTGTGACAACACCAATGGAGGGAGGAGATGAAATTGCATCTACACTAAAACCCTGCCCCCACACACCCGATTTGTCACCCGATTGCGTCCCGATTTGGGTCTCCCGATGAATCCTATGACTTCATTTCAAATCCTGATTTATTTATTTGAAACAACATAAACCAGGATTGGAAATGAAATCCTAGGATTCATCGGAAGACCCAAATCGGGGGGAAATCGGTTGTGTGTGGGCAGGGTTTAAGATTCAAACCCATAATATATATCATAAATAATAATAAAGGTAATACATACTTGGACTTAAGGAGAAGAAATCTATCGGTATATTTGTCATCCAATATCAACATTCCATGGACACATAGTAAAACGTCGGGTAAACATCTAAACTATACTTTTTTCAATAGATATTTACCATCGATTTCCCCCATGGTTCTAATCTTACTGACGAACACCCAGTGGAACTTGACTCACTTCAAGAGTAACTTAATTTAAAAAATAGGGCAGTAGAAGGCACATATAGTGAGGAGAAGGATTGATTAGCTACCAATAGTAGTAAAGAAAGGAAGTCTTACGTCAGAAGGACAATACATTTATCTATGAAAGTAACTTAATTGTAAAATGGTTCAATTTTGTATCCGGATTATTTAAGTTGTTAGCCGAAAAGGCCACGTATGATTCAGTTGTAATACCAGACATACATTTACATGAACAAATTAACGAATTATATTGTGCACCTTTCCTTTATGTCGCTATTAACGCTTGAATAACTGTATAGACGAGTGAGTGAGATTGGCTGCTTTACGCCCTTATCAACACATTTAATATAGTTATATCAAGGGCGGGAGAGCTGAGAGGGAGGCAGTTGATGATCTTACCCAGGAAAAAGAGATAAAGAAGAAGGGATAGAGAGAGACAGAGAAAAGAGACAGAAAGGCACTTTATGGTCATACCCAGGAAAAAGAGACAGAGAAGAAGGGATAGAGAGAGACAGAGAAAAGAGACAGAAAGGCACGTTATGGTCATACCCAGGACCGTTAACTGTATAGGTTAATGTGAATGGTACAATGGTTTAGAGAATAATTGGAGTTGAAAGTACAAGTAGCTTCAGAGGTGGAACAGGGAAGAAGGAAAGGAGGAGAATGAGTAAATCGTATTAGCACCCAGGGAGCAGGGTTAAGTAAGTATCCATTTACTCACAGAGGGAAGGAAACCTGATATTCGGTTTGTCTCTACATCCACCGAGAGATGAAGAACATCCTGGTGCGATGATTTTTGCAAGAGGTTGGGTGGAGGCATGGCGATAAGGGAGTCTCCATCAGACAGCTAACATTGCCTGCAACATTTGGGGATACTTGCCACCGGCTTAAGTGCAGGGAAGAAGCTAATAAAAGTAAACTATTAATGTTACAATATGTGAGGTGTTTCAGGAGGAAAATAAGTCACAAGTCGAAAAATTGATATTTTGTCAATGTATTTTATTCCCAAGATCTCTTTGTTGGAATGTTCTGATTTTGGGAGGACTTAGTACTTGAGATCATATGAATACAGGTACTAAATATCAAGACAGTGTATTAAATAAATTCTAAGTGGTGGGGTTTAGCTAAAAAACAGAGGGGACAGGAGTGGTTTGGTAAGTTGTTGGTTTGGGTTTATTGGGGTCCGACGTTTCGGGGGTACATTTGCCCTTTATCAAGGATAGTTATTACATTCAGGGGATGCCTCTAAGGTGCTAAAATGTGCACTCTTCTAGTAGTCAGGGGTTGCCGAGTTACCATAGTATTAGATACATTCTTGCTTTTGGAAGGGCATCATATGGAGTACATTTAATTACTTTACTAGTAATTGTCCACCCACACATATTGCAAACTATTTCAAACAAAGTATAAAAACACTTATTAGATGCCCTAATGTTTACCATCATCTGGAACCGGCCTTATCCCGCCCTTTTCAAATAATATGATGAGATCTCAAAATCCATTTTTTGTGATTTGTAACTCATTTTCCTGCGACACATCACTAAACAATCATGATATCTCATGGTTTCTAGAGTGCTTTTATTATGACGATTTTCTTTATTATTATCTTTATCATAACTATTGTTGTCTTCAATTTCTCTGCTTTGTGACTTTCTTGTTGGGTGTATATTGATGTTTCCAATAGTTCTGTTGGTGAATTGTCCAGGTCTTTCTTTGCTATATAGAATTTTATTCAGTAATAAAATGTTACAGAAATGGACTAAGAACTTCTACTGATAGATCTTCCATTATGCCCTAAACTTCCTAGTCCAGTATTCCTGGTGTTCCGATAACAACATGATACTTGTTAGATAATACACATCACAACTCATGGGAATATTTTACGTATTATAGCTATGAATGGATCTAAGACCCTGCCCACACACAGCCGATTTGGCTCCCGATTGCCCCCCGATTTTGCTCTCCCGATAAATCCTATGATTTCATTTCAAGTCCTGGTTTATGTTTTTTAAATAACATCAACCAGGATTGGAAATGAAATCCTAGGATTTTTCTATAAACAGTTTAAACCATGTACGGCCTTCAGTAATAAAAAAAATGGAAGACCAAAATCGGGGGACAATCGGGAGGCAAATCGGCTGTGTGTGGCCACGGCTTAAGATTGAACAGGAAATGTTTGAACTCCCTTCACACAACTTGCTTGGAATCAACTTGCCTCAAGTCAATCACATAATATTTGCTCCAGGAACTGGCACAAACAGGAACGTGAGGGGGAAATATGGAGGGTTTGTCATTTTGTGTTGATTTCGTCATCAAATATAAAATATTGTTTGGTTGGCAATCCTGTCAGAATAGGGAAACCACAGATCTCGAGCTTTGATCATTTTTGCTAGAAAGGACGCGAGATGCATATCTAGTGCTAGAACAATAGAAACATGAGAGGATCAGATTCCATCATAATTCAAGATGTTTCATTCTAATAATAGGTTAAAACAGTAATACTTATAGGCCTAATCCACTTAGCCGATTCTCATGCGATTCTTACAGAAGTGGAAAAGGGTCCTCTGCAGCGCAAAATCGTATGAGATTCGGTTTGCTGGACTAGGCCCTTTAGTTCAGAAAAATAGTCTTGTTTTGGAACCTAACTGAACTGTTGAAGATGTAGGAACGTCTCTAAAATGTCTCTTAATACATTCTATTGAGGTATAAAACCTATCATGTGAATACGGTGGAATTATTTAGAACGGTTTTTGTAACATGTGTTGTTGGGTGGGTGTTTTGGGGACCTTACATGATCCTAGTTCCCAGCCTGAAAGAAGAGGCCAAGTCATAGTCTTCAATAGGGGAGTTGCATGTACCACTGCGCATGTCTGCTACAGTGCATGTTGGGATGGATTCTGATGAAATCGGACATACAAATATTTGGCAATGTTTTTATCGAAAATTGCTAGAATCTTTTTACAAATATCATAGCTCAAATCATAATATCATAATAAATTAGTCTTATAAATGATCTATGAAAACCAAATGCATGATGGGAAAGATGGGTACTCATGTTATAAAAACATGTATAATACATGGATATTGACATTAGAGCATTGATAAATAGTCCATGCTGAACATGACATGTTTTCTATATATTTTATACTGTACCATTAGTCCCATAATTCCATGCGAATCAAGATTCAAAATGGCGGCTACACACATATCCCCTATCACATTTCTTGCTTAAAAGGGGAGCTCTTATTACCAGGAAAAATCGATATTCAGAGATAGATCACAATGCAATACGGTCCACCAATACATTTTTGGTTCATGTGAGACAATGTAAAAACCATGCATTTGCATGTAGACAAGGGGATATCAACCCCTGCAATAGCACTTATTATTCCTATGTGATTCATGCTTTCCTAGGATTGTTATTCTCTAAACTCATTAGAGCTTTAATTATTCAGACGGGGAGGAAGGTCTAAGGTACTATCGATTTGATTTCCAATAAAAGAAATTTATAGAAGCTCATGTTTGCTGCTAGTTAATCATTCTTAGTCATATTTTTATGTCGTGGACCTTCCAATTACATGCAAGTGGGATTTGTAAATATTATGGACAAGAAAATTATGCATGACACTCACCAAAACTCTATTGCATCGGATAATATCCAAGCAACAAAACACGCTATTGTTTTGTCACATCAAGTTCTGTTTCAAAAGGTCATCGATGCAAATGCTCTATTGAGAGGAATGCCTCACTTCCTGAAATAGTCCTGTCCTTTAATTATATTTGTTCTATTGAAATAATGTTCCTTCAACAAACTTCAAATTTCCTTGGCAAGAAATTCGCCCTAATTAAGGTCAGCAAAACATAATGACAAAGATCTTTGAGGGCAAAGCGCTGATATTCCTAAAGAAACTAGATTCAAACATTGTTATCCTTCGTGAAAAATATCTAGTTTTCTGGTAGCGTTTGCCTGCACCAATCTATTGCCACAAGCTGGGTTCTCATGGCTCTTTTCGGCCCCATAACTTTGACGTTTTATCAACTGAAGGGAACATTTGGAGGCGGTGGTGGATGAGAGGACGGAATCGGCTGAGGCGCTCCTTGGAATAGTTATACTGACTTCTTGTATTGGACTCTCAGTTTCTGAGCTCTGATAATTTTGCCTACTCTTAATCAATTATTTATGGAGTACTTGTGATTGGCTCTAAGATATAAATCAGGTGTCAAAGATAACATAGCTAATCCAGGTATTGGAATTATGGTTAGTTTAGGTATTCGTCATCGTAACTTCAGATATCAATAATGAGATGATAATATAATTTAATTTAATGTATACATACCAATCGAGTAAAGTTTGCAGTGCACTATTATATGGATGAACCAACAAATAGAACAAGCAAATGACGAATAATTAGTAAACAGCATCAAGAAACAGCAAACCATATTCTTCGACATGTAAGGAAGAAAAGGCCCTGAAATACCTAAAAACTAGAGGAAAGGTTGAATAGAAAAGAAGTCAAGACAAAGAGTGGAATTGATGAATCAGTTAGAATCGATTAGCAGCAGAGAAGGCTAGAACTACAATTGGGAGGGTTAGATATAGGGTGGAAAGGAGAAAAACACGATTGCCTATATGGCTGAACGGCATGGCACTTACTAGCAGGCAGATGCCTGGATCTAGAGAGCAACATGCTATTAAATGGAAGACTTGTATAGTAATTCAACCTTCTTACTATTTGTGGTGTGTTCCAGGGAAATGAGTCACAAGTCGCAAAAATGCTATTTTTCAAACTGATTTATTCACAAGATTTATTTGTTGGAATGTTGTAATTTTCAGGGTGCTTAACGCCTTCTGAAGCATGTATCAAATTCCAAGACTGAATTAAATATATCCTTGTATTTCTTAAGACATTTTGCAGAGTATATTTAGGTACTTTACTAATAACTGTCCTCCCAGAAATATTGCAAACTTTTTTTTTTCAAAAATAAAAATATCAAACTTAGAATATGGAAATACTTATTAAATGTCTAACTGTTTACCATCAATGAAATCCTCTTGATCTCATCTTTTCAAATATGACGATAGCTCAAAATCCATTTTTTGCGACTTATGACTCATTTTGCTGTAACACATCACATATTTGCAGTTCCCCCTACAGATCACATTTATACCTGGACTATCTCCCTATACTTGTTTACTGCTTTGTATTACAATACCTTGAAGGACTCCTGAATATTTCTTGCATTCTTAGTAACATTTTGATGGTCATCAATGGCCTCCGTGAGACTCCCCATGCAAGCATCATTTTGGCGCAAATCAGTGGAGAAAAAGAGAAGGAAATTTAGTACTGCATAATTCAATAATGAAAATCCATACATTTTTATTCTTGGTGAGAAGAGAGCGAGACTACCTACACTGAGAATTCATTGCAAACATGAAACACGTCACAATGAAGGTCACCTATTGGAAGAAAGATGCCTTTGAGTGCTGTTTACCAGTCAGTGGCAACCACTTGTGTCCATAAAAACTGCTCAAAGTCAGAAGTCAAGTAGAAAAGTGTCAGTAAAGTCAGGTGTCTTATCGCCTGTGATGGACTTTACTTAAGACGTTACTCGAAGTAAATGAGGCTTTAGTAAATTACCAGTTGGGGCAGCCAGTCATATAATAGTGGCTATGACTCCCAGGAGGGTGTTCTCCAGAGGGGTACATTAATCGCCCTGTGTTGTCTGTGCGTCCTTGCAAGCGTCCTTTGCCCCCTCTCTTGCTGATGCTTTATTCCCGTCACAAATAGAAGCAATAATTGCTCCTCTACAGGACTATGGATGGGCTCCTCCTGGCCCCATCGGTGCGGGGGGTCGGAGGTGGGGTGGGTACTGGAGGAGAGGGTATCTGGTGGGTCAAGTCTCCAGAAAACGTACAATTGGCCTTCACCAATCCTCTCAAATAACTCGAATTTAAGACGGAAATAAGGCTCACAATACAGGTCAACATAACCAGACATATTTATTAAATTAATACAACACAGAATATACTCAGATATACCTAGTATTTATCAATTCTCACTCTAATTTAGCAGAATTTGATAGATGTGTAGAACTGTAGATTGTGCATTTTCTGAAAATCTGACCCATATGGAGGCTAGCGGAGTAGGGAGTTGCACTCACTGGCTTGAAGTAGAGGCCTCCCACTTCATCAACATTGATTATTTTGGAGGCAGTTCATTAAGGCTATTATCTATTTATGAGTGGTCCCCAGATATGGGTAAGATTTTCAGAAAATGTACAATACAATTGGCAGCTGTACACATTTAGTAAGTTCTGCTAAATTAGGCTGCAATTTGGTCAATACTGGGTAAATTCGAGTATATTCAGCATTGCATTGATTCTGGCAATCAGTTTGGTTAGGTTGAACTGTATTTTGAACTTTACTTTTGCCTGAAATTTGGGTTATTTGAGGAGATTGGCGAAGTTGAATTGTACATTTTCTGAAAATCTGACCCATATATCCTTTCTAAGGCTTAAAGACTAGCCCAAGGTCAAAAGTGCATCTGATTTTCTCCTCCCCTATACACTTAGAAAGGCTGTACATAAGTATACTGGAACTGTTTTCACCTCTAACTGGAAAAGCTGAAATGCCTTGTGGCTTTTTCAGTTAAATATCATTTATTTTGGGCCCCAGTTTTTGTCAGATGCCATTATTACGAAATACAATTGTTGTTCGTTCTTGGCGATGTAATATTTGGCTTTCTTGTTATTGGCGATTAAAAAGTAACATGGAATATTCCCTCTACCTATAATTTCTAGCTGGTTTGAACCAGAAACACACAGGTCTCCTATTTCTTTGGCCTAAACAATAATGTGCCCTAAGTGGTAGTTGTATCAAGCTGCCTCAAGATCTTATTCATATTCTGCGGCCAATTCATACTCTGCTATCATGATGTATAATTAGAAGAAGTTCTTTTAATGAGGTGTTGCTTTGTATATCACTGAATACATCGGCCCATTAGTTCCCTTAAAACTGATCAACAATGTTCAGGAGCATTTATTTGATCCAAGAAATATTGAATAAACTTCCGCGCTCTTTCTCAGTAAAGGGTCTAGTCTACTAAGCCGATTCCCATGCGATTTTCACAGAATTTAGTGCAAAAGAGTCATCTGCGGCGCAAAACCGCATGAGAATCGGCTTGGTGGACTAGACCCTTAAGGAAAGCTAGTTTACAGGAGGTAGTGATCCAAAGCAATATTCGGTCCCATTCATACATAACAGTAGGGCTCAGGTTTTAAACTGTGAACATCGTTAACATGTAAATGTCGGTTCTTATCTAAATTGATTAAGACGTATGGTCCTCGAATGATGGTTGTTGGCAGCAGCACAGATCCAGGTAGAAGTGGATAAAATAGCTGTCAACAAACGAATCTGCTAAAAACGATTTTGTTATGTTTCAATTCTGCACATGTGGTTGAATTTAATTGAAAAATTGTTTACTTGCCAAAGATATACATATGGGTCAGATTTTTAGAAAGTGTACAATTCGCCTTCACCAATTCTCTCAAATAACACGCATTTAAGACAAAAATGAGCTTCAAAATGCAGTTTAACATAACAGAATTGATACTTTAAATCAATGCGATCCCAAATATACTCAGATATACCCGGTATTCATAATTTCTCAGCCAGATTTAGCAGAATTTCCTAAATGTGTACAGCTGCCAATTGTACATTTTCTGCAAATCTGACCCATATGTACGAGGGTTAACAAGGGCTACAGGTTTCTGGAATAAACCCAGCTCTTCCAGCTGTTACCTTTATAGAGGAGGAAAGAGAGTTTGCTAAGGAGAAAACTAAACATTAAAGATATAATGACAGAAGGTTATACTATGAAACCAATGAATGTTGTCATTAAGAACCAAACATTGATGCCATTTATTATATTGAGAATATTGATGACAGAATACTTGATTTGTCACAGGAAAATGAGTCGCAAGTCGCAAAAAATGGATTTCGAGATATCATCATATTCGAAAAGATGACATCAAGCCGATTCTAATGATGGTCAACATTAGAGATTTAATATGTATTTCTATATTTTAAGTTTGATATTTTTATTTTTGAAAAAAGAGTTTGCAGTATTTTGGGGTGGGCAATTACTAGTAAAATCGCGAGATATACTATATATGATGACCTTAAAAACGCATATATAATTATTACACTGTCTACACAATTTGTTAAATGTATTTTTTTTTTTTTTTTTTTTAAAGATTTTATTTAGACTTGGGATCCCGACTCCCCTTTTCGGGGTTGGTTCTGCCGGTCCAAGACATAAAAATAACATTTGTACATACATGTAGGGTTTGCTGGATTCCTGGAACAACACATAACTTTACGTAGTTATTGGTATCAATGATTTTTTCGATGTATATTATATTGAATTGGTGCTAAAAACAGCGTTAAGTACCTAAAATGAAAACATTCACACAAAGATAGCTTGTGAATAAATCACTTTGAAAGATACCAATTGTGCGAAATGTGAAATATTTTCCTGAAACACATCACATAGTGGTGCATGACATAAGTCATCTTCAGAGGTGCATGTGTTTGACCATTTCCTATTCTTATAAGGGTGAAAATGTAAATGTGAAAATGTACAATTGACCTTCACCAATCCTCTCAAATAACCCAAATTTCAGACGAAAATGATGTTCAAATTACAGTTCAACCTAATCAAACCGATTGCTATAATCAATGCAATGTCGAATATACTCGACTTTACCTAGTATTGACCAAATTGCAGCCTAATTTAGCAGAATTTACTATATATGTACAGCTGCCAATTGTACATTTTCTGAAAATCTGACCCATCAAGTAACATCCCAGACATGCTGGACCACATTTTTAATGAAGTACAAGAGTGAGATTACATGACCGGGTTAGTCCTCATTACCAACACCAGTCAGGGTCACTATAGTGGTCAGCCAACTATGAGACCGATGATTATGATTCAGTGTCCAGTCCCAAGGCTACACAGGATAGATGTTTACCTAGATACCATGCTATAATTCCTATATGGGTGAGATTTCCAGAAAATGTACAATTCGCCTTCACCAATCCTCTCAAATAGCCCAAACTTCAGACAGAAATAAAGTTCAAAATACAGTTCAACCTAGCCAAACAGATTGCTAGAATCAATGCAATGCCAAATAATACTCGAATTTACCTAGTATTGACCAAATTGTAGCATAATTCAGCAGAGTTTACTAAATTTGTACAGCTGCCAATTGTACATTTTCTGAAAATCTGGCCCATATAGGGAATAACCTAGGGTGTATAATATAGGTATATGGAAGACTCTTTCTACCGCCACCCCATCTCATTTTCCCTTATATACGGAGTTTTTAGCCAGAAAGTGATCGGGCCTTCGTAATTCAAAGCATGTATACATACATGTGGGATTCACCCTCCTCATAAATATTGTGAGCATTAAATCCTGGTAAAATCCATTTCGATCATTTTCCACTTTGATGAGAATCACCGATTATGCTGCCTCAAATGTTTTACATATTTAGGTTTGAAAGGAACTAGAGTTGCATTCACGTATTTAGTCAGTATATAGCTGGGAATTGTACGTTCTATCCCACAGATTCCACCCATATAAAATTGTGCCACCATTCACAGTTAAGATCTATAGGTGCTATCGTATTAAGACTTTGATGACAATCACTGATTGTTTTAGATATTTAGGTCTAAAAGGAACTAGTGATGCGTTCACGTATTTAGACAGTATATATAGTAGTTGGGAATTGTACGTTATATGCAACAGAATCATATATATTCCATCCATATACAATTGTGCCACCATTCAGAGTTACGATCTATAGGTGCTATGGTATTAAGACATGGGCATCTCCTGTACCCCCTACCATGTTCCATCTGTGGAAGAGATCAAGTAGGCAATAAAGTATGTTTAAGGAAGGTAACTTATGAATAGATGATGTAAGGTACCGTGTTTGTATACGATCAGTAAAATGATTAAGGCAATATCAATAAATGATTAATAACTAAAGATGACCCTAGGTGAGCCTATAGCAATTTAGACCCTCCGGATTCTAGCTTCATATGGGGCAAAGCAATGTTAATCTTCCATCTCTTTGCAAGCACCTGAGACGAAACTCGGGGGAGGAGAGAGGGTATAGCATGACGGGTCAAAGAAGAGTGTGTGGGCGGGGTGGGGTGGGGGCACTTATGGTAACAATTTGATATGCATGATATTTTGTTTACTTGTTTTTATACATTTATAGTTTCTTTGTATTCAGTTGTTTCTGAACAGTCCAGATCGAACGTAACGTACACACACATGTACTACATCACGATTTTCCCCATTTTTATTATCTCTAGTTTGATTCGTCTTGCTTACTGTATATGGGTCAGATTTTCGGAAAATGTACAATTGGCAGCTGTATACATTTAGCATATTCTGCTAAATTAGGCTGCAATTTGGCCAATACTAGGTAAATTCAAGAATATTTGGCATTGCATTGATTCTAGCAATCTGTTTGGTTAGGTTGAACTATATTTTAAACTTAATTTTCGTCTAAAATTTGGGTTATTTGAGAAGATTGGCGAAGTTTAATTGTACATTTTCTGAAAATCCGACCCATATATATGTTGATATTCTCCTGAATACATGGTATATATTTGTGTAAATGTATGTGTAATTAGATTGGCTATTTTATGTTGGGCCACCGTACACCTCAGCTTGTGCTTCCCGGTTGCTAGGCGCTTTTGGCGCGAAACTATTGTTCTGCGGCAGTTGGTCGCTCTGCCCTGTACGTTTCAGGCTGGAAAAATTTTTTTTTTCCTTGAGGAGCTATAAAAATATAGTTGCTGTTTGCACAATCCTATCTGGATGTTTCGTAATACATATAAATGTTTGACATCTATGGGTGTGCAGCTAAAAGGCTTGAGTGGTTCGTGCTTCAGGGTTAGTGTACTGCTTGGTGTGTAAATGGATGGAGGCGCTGGCCTGTAGTTCAGCTGTGGTCAGTTCCCGAGCTTGCTATTCTGGTATTTGCCTCCCCATGTCGCCAGCATTGCCTTGTTGCTGTCTAGAGTATTCATAGATGGAAACTAAATATAAATATAAACAATATACACTACTACACAATATACACAATATTTGTCTTTATAATACACGCATTGCTCTGAAAACAACGCATCTAGAGTGATTAACGCATAGTGCGTATTTCACTAGTGATTTACGTGGGGTTGTCATGGCAACCAATTTGGTTTTTTACTAGGATTACCGGTAAAATTCAAATTCATGACTTGATTGTTTTCTATGTTCATGATTGAAAGCATGTATAATACATCTGTTAACTAACTCGTTGGTTTCAGTCACTTTAAATAGTGCACTTGTTGCTACGCAACTCGTGCAATATTCACGCTCCTTCAACCAACTCGTTAGTTAACCCTGAGAGTAATATCAAGGCTAAGGTTAACCTGTATTTATATAATCTAGGAAATGATATAAATATAGGTAGTACAAAATGCATCCAGGGATCGAATTAGGAGATTCTAAAAGGTAAAATCAATCAGAAAGGTCAATAATGAGTCATGGAGAGATTAGTATATATTTGTTGATATTGTAGGATGATCTCACAATATCCATTCTTCTCTCCACCACCCCCATCCTACACACACCCGATCTGGCAATACCCAGGGGCAGCATGGCCGGCAAGAGAGTCAAGGCCACAGACCAGACATAAAGCACTTATGATATAGCACAAGGTCGCGGGATGTCATAAAAAGAATAATGAATCACTGAGGGGAGAGAGACGACCGACCGGAGAAGAGAAATTAAAAATTGTTTCGAGTCCAAACCTGGGACTTGCTTACTCTATCATTTGAATGGCCACTGCTCAAGCGAGACCCAGATGAGGGTAATTACCAGATGTCTCCACTTGGTGGCGGGGTGGGAGGGGGTTGAATGAATTATTTAAGCACTGCCCTCTAGTGTTCTCCTCATGAAGCCAATTGGAAGTGATGAGGTGGATGGAGAGGAGGGGCGAGGGTGGGAGGAGGGAGGGGCGAGGGTGGGAGGTGGGAGGGGCGAGGGTGGGAGGTGGGAGGGGCGAGGGTGGATGGAGAGGAGGGGCGAGGGTGGGAGGAGGGAGGGGCGAGGGTGGATGGAGAGGAGGGGCGAGGGTGGGAGGTGGGGCGAGGGTGGGAGGTGGGTGGGGGTGGGAGGTGGGAGGGGCGAGGGTGGGAGGAGGGGCGAGGGTAGGAGGTGGGAGGGGCGAGGGTGGGAGGAGGGGCGAGGGTGGGAGGAGGGGCGAGGGTGGGAGGAGGGTGGGGCGAGGGTGGGAGGAGGGTGGGAGGTGGGAGGGGCGAGGGTGGGAGGAGGGGCGAGGGTAGGAGGGGCGAGGGTGGGAGGGGCGTGAGGCGATGACTCCCCCCCCCCCCCCCCATTGCTTGTTTAGATGAACTTTGACAGGTTCCGGAGAGAGCAGTGCCAGCAGTGGACTTGCTGTAAACGCGGGTGCACATAAAAGAGTGATGTATTTCAATTAGCGGAGAGAATGCTAGCTTTATATTTAAAACTTTTGGAGCTAGAAACGTGCCGAGGAAAACTGAGTTTCTATCTGGTCCCATTTACCAATAATAGAATTGGATTGGGCCCTCCTGGAGAGCCTGAAGTGGATGAGTGTGTAGGTATGTCGGACCAAGATTGGGGCGAAGCCTAGGACTAGGTATACAACTACCCAACCCAAGTCCCTTCTTTCCTAGAAAGCTGTTCTTGTTTTTATTATGATATCTCACGTTTGCCATTTGGCGTTACCCATGATCCTAGATATTTGAAATGTTCAACTTGATTCAGAACCTGGTTTCCAACAATGATATTACACTATATAGGGGATAGCCATCAGTGCATGCTGGAGTGAGAGGGAGTACTGTAGTTTAGCGCTCCTTTCCTTTATAGGGAAGGGGTAAGGGGGAAGATGGAAGGGGGGGGGGGGGAAGGCGAGATGCTTTGGTCATTTAAGTGTCATTTAAGTGTAATTAAATGTCGCCTACTTGATATGTGTTATTATGACCTTGCTTAGAGTGGAGGGAATTAAATCTAAGACAGGAAGAACCAACCCCCCCCCCCCCCCCCCGCCCCAAATTGGATCGAGGGTGGCGAGCCAAGCCCATAGCCTAACTGTTTTTAAGAGGATGTGAACTGATTAACAGGGACTAATGGAATGCCTTCTTCCACTCCTCAATATCATAGAGCAATCCCCGCACTATAATTACCCTGCCATAAACTATAGTGACCAGTGGTCAGGAGGGCAGGTATGCCACATGCAGATCATGTGGTAGTTAACTGCCTTTGACTATTAATGCACCTCCATTGGGGCAATGGAGAGTCAATTACAGTTTTATTAAGGTTTTTGTTTTTGTTTTGGCTTTTATTTTACTTTTGCTTTCAGTAGCCTACAGTTTCATCTGGTTAGCAGAGCTTGCTGATGTTGCATCCTCCAGTTGTAGTTTCCAGTGGGTCTTGGATACTCCTCATGATGATTTCACTGTAAAGAGGACAAGTGATATGACACAGCCTTGTCTTTCATCTCTATAGTTTGTTTGAAGATTTTATTTCCACTGGGGAAACAATTCCCAGTAAACTGGGTATTTCCAATGCGCCCAGCTTGGGGTAACAATGAGTAATTGAGAGAGAAAAAGCCATAAAGCATATTTGCTAATTACAGAAAACCTACATTGGAATTGATGGCTGGGTATAGCATTGCATAAATGAAGTATGAAGATGTACACTTCAAACAATTATAAACAATCAGATTGGAATTTGTTACATAGTTGAAAACAGTGCTCCAGGGGATAATCACTATCTAAGAGTGTGACCCCAGTGGGAGAGTAAGAGGTAGTAATAAATCCTGAGGTAAATTATACAGTATAACAAGAGGAAAAAGAAGCTTATATTTCTTGCCCATGAGGGTGAGATAATCGAAGTGGTTTGGTTGAGAAAACCAGGATAATCACTTTAAAAGTGCGACCCGGTTGTACAAATAAAGATTCCAGGCAAGATAGAGGCATAAATCCAAAGTGGTATACTTTAATTTCATTATTAATCTGTATAGCCACTCCCTGCTGCTAGTACAAGCCTTTCATGACTGTCAGATCATTTCTATCTATGTTTACTTGGTTCAGTATTTCTATTTAGTATTTCACATGTTTTACTCTGTCAAAGGCTTTTGTGCTGTCAATGAAACATAGGTATAGATCTTGCTGTATTGATCTCTCAGGGTTAGTTCTTAGAATGTAAATGGTGTTTGTTAGTCCCTTTCCTTCAATGGAACATTTTCACTTGGCAGATTTGGCAGATGGTTCTGCGCTGCCTACATTCAGTTAGCCCAGGATTATTTGGCAGTGTAATGAGAATTCACCTTAGAAAGGCCTCTGTTATATTATATCCTTTATTCAGTATAGTGTTGGTTTTTTTTAAAAAAGAAACATGTTTTATTCAGCCTGTTAACAAAGCTCTCCACACCTCGAGCAGTACAGTGTTGTTAATAAAGCTATGCCAAATTGTTCTTAGGTTTCATACTTCTCTGTCCGAATATTTTTTGGTCCTTCACCATTTTAACTGCTACCAAAGTCGCCACTTATTTCGTTATCCTCGAATAATTATTTTCGCCCATCTTTGTATTATCTTGGATTGTCCCATAATGATCATATACCAAGAAAAGAATAGTTTATATTGTTATCATGATATTATGTATCAGACTCATCTTTCACCAATTCATGGTCATTATAATATTTTAAAATTAAGGGACAATATTTGTTAGTATGCAGGTCTGAGAAGAGAAATCCAGATCCTAGTACCATCAGAACGTTGTTTTAAATTGTTTAAAAAATAATCTTTTGCTTCAATGCAGCTTGAAGTTTAGCCTCATTTCTTACAAGTGTTTACCTGTATGTATAATTTTGTATGCATAATGCTTTCGGTTTTTTTGTGCAGAGATTAAATTTTCCCATATTTGTTATTTAGCCAGTTCCTAGTCTTAATAAAGTATCTCAGGGATTAGTGGGATACCCGCTTACCAAGGACAGTGCATGACCTAGCACAGCAAAAACTAATCACCATTTATCCGTCCAAATATATTATATGTAGAAATTATGTGTCTTGAGCAAGCAATGTTACATCACAGTGCTTATTTCACATTGGAAAAAACAAACATAGTTGGACCACTTTCATATGAAGTGCCCCCATCCCCCGAGGTAGGAACCAGCATGCAGCTCTCGAGAGGCTACTGATTAGATTAGCATGAACCTGCCCATGAGACCTTCTTTCTCGTCTCCGGGGGAAAGAGTTACATTGCTCCTGGAGGCTTCTGCCATGGGAAATCATACCTTTGTAACGAAACATGTGTGTCTATATTGTCACAGAGCATCCGCAAACAATGCAATATGCCAGCAATATGACTGAAGAGGCAATTATGTCCACCACCGCGTTCCATGAAGAGAAGACTTGAATTCGCCCGGCTCTGTGCACGTCAGAAAGAGGGGGTTTGGGCGATTATGAAAATGCCAAATATAGCTATTCACCTCTTATAGAAGTTCACCATAGTAGGTCATCTTGACATGGATGCAATCATGTACCATCTATAGCCCAAGGGAACGTGCATTATTATCCTTACAGCGTATAAAGTGATTAAAAAGCTCAACTACAAGACAATCACCGATATTACCTAAAAATTATTCTCAATCAATTGATATCGCCTAAAGAATTGTTCGCCAACTTTTGCCATTCATATGCATCGGATTATCAGACACAACTTTGTTATGGATTACTGTCATAGTTATTGTATTATGTGGGTCAGATTTTCAGAAAATATACAATTGGCAGCTGTACACATTTAGTAAATTCTGCTAAATTAAAAAATTAAACTGAAATACTGGGTAAATGCGAGTATATTCGGCATTGCATTGATTCTAGCAATCTGTTTGGTTAGGTTGAACTGTATTTTGAACTTTATTTTCGTCTGAAATTTGGGTTATTTGAGAAGATTGACAAAGTTAGATTGTACATTTTCTGAAAATCTGACCCATATATTGTCATTATTGTGGCAGTTTGCAGTAATCAATTAGAATCAGTAATTGAACAAAATGCCGATGATTTGTGATAATTGTGACATGGATATCATCTTCTAATCTACTGAAAATCTGCATTCTTTGAAATAGCATACGGTACTGCAAGTCCTCACCACCACATGTGTGGTGACTGGGAAAAAGTCATCGTTCACTAAGTAGTCGGACCATTTAATCCCCCGGCAGCATTGAACTTTGCATGCACATCGAACATGGAATTCCCACATGATGAGTCTGTTATTGTCGTTGGCTCTCATGACTCTAATGACTGCTATTCAGCATATCCCAAACGCCGTTCACTGAATCCTGTTTAGATCACAGTAAGCTAGGCCCTTCGGTGGTTGCCACCTGGCTTTCTGCTAGAGGCAATTTCTTGCATAATTTATATGGCTCTATTCTTTTATCCCGTTTGAAACCGGTTCTGACAAATAGGTCTGAGTTAATTGCTATTGTGGATTTCTAGAGGATTAATAAAGGGAGTCTGTAACTGGAGAATCAGATTTGTAATGGGAAGGCCCGAGTGTCTGGCCGGACCCAGGTGCATGGTTTTATCGTGTATTACGTGGTGCGTGTTCCATCACGCACTTGTTCCGACACCTATATGATGGCTGAATATGAAGGCATTAGGAGATGCCTAATTCAGGGGTAATTTGTATGCAAGCTAATTCGGGTACAAATTATATTGTATATTTATTATATTGTAGCTGGTGGCGGCGCCCATGTGCATATATATGCCACCAGAAACCACCGAGAATAGGTGAAATACAAAGCAATAAGTCCTAATGTCTCCACCTGTCTTAGGTCCTGACGTGAGGCACGAAAATAAGCATTTTGTTGATCTCATGTTTAAGGAATATATGAAAACATCGTAGAATCTTCTCCCTAGACGATTATTCTCCCCTGGAACAAAAAATACCAAAGAAAACAATCTCAGATAAGTATTTTAACCTCTGGAGGAGCTGTTATTTTTCAACCCAAATGACTCATTTTTGATGGAATTGCTCATATATTATATAAAGTGTGATTAACTGATGAATAAATATGAACTTAAAGCTAGCAAGAACTAGGACTCGGTAACTTGTATTATAAAAGTGGAGTGAAGTTTAATATCATATAATTATGCAAGTACAGCGATTAATAATCAATAATGAAATTTGCTGGTCAGACCCCCAGCAGTGCTGACTGAGGTTTACATTACATAGTGTAGAAAAACCGTTATTACTATCATTCATATGTTTTGCCTTTCAACACAATGCAGGCCTTCCCACGGTCGCACGATATTAACATGGTTAATACAAAATAGCTTGTGTAAGATGAATTTCCCCATCGCCTTCTTATGCATGATCATTCTAATAATTTGACAACCAGGAACTGATCAACTCGGACCCAGTTTTGATCAAACCCTCCACTATATGGGTCAGATTTTCAGAAAATGTACAACTGGCAGTGCTACACATTTAGGAAATTCTGCTAAATTAGGCTGAAAAATGAAGAATGCCGGGAATATCTGAGTATATTTGGCATCGCACTGATATAAAGTATCAGTTCTGTTAAGTTAAACTGAATTTTGAAGCTTATTTTTGTCTTAAATATGGGTTATTTGAGAGGATTGGTGAAAGGGAATTGTACATTTTCTGAAGATCTGACCCATATAGCGTTACTTCAATCATTAATTGCTTACATCAGCCAAACCATTACAACAACTAGTATTACAATTGTTTTGTGGCCATCCTTTAATGTGGCTAGTTTTGTTTAGAAAACCACACACACTCAGTCTCTGCACTCTCTCATCTCAATCCCACTCGCCATACATCGCTCTCCTTAATCACCGATGCATTAGGACGAGGTGGCCATGTTTTAGACCAATGGCTGCTGAATGTGGCATTGATGAACCGCTTTATGTGAGAAGTTATTGGCAAACAGATACAAGGGCCTGAGAATCAATCAGTAAATGAGGAGGATTGCTACACAAAAGCCTTATGCATTGTTCTAATCAACAGTAGCTTCTGAGGGAGAATCGGTGCAGTGTTGGCTCACTAATATGGGCCCAATGTGGGAAGTTTGTGGGCTTTCTTTTGTAGATTCGGGGTGTGATGTGTTACTTTATTATATATGCATTGCTCTGAGAAGAATATATTTAGAGTGAGTTATGCACAATGGTAGTCATGGCAGCCAATCAGGTTTTTTTTACCAAGTTTACTGCTAAAATTCAACTTTATGACTGAAGAAATTATTCTATTTATATCATCAACAGCATACACTAAAGCAGTTAAATAACTCGTTGTTTTAAGCTGGTTAGAATATTGCTACGCTACACTATGCTACGCAACTCGTGCAATATTCACACTCTTCAACCAACTCGTTAGTTACCCTGTATTGATTATACACGTTTACGGATTGCTCTGAGAACAACGTATCTAGTGCATAAGTCACTAGTGAATTACGTGTAGATGTTATGGCAACCAATGCGTTTCTACCAGGTTTATTCACGCTCCTTCTACCAAATCGTTAGTTAACCTGTATTTATATCCGTTACTCGACGAATAGAAAAGCGTTGGTTGTGGAAATGATGAACATAACTTCATTGATTCCTTTTTTGTAATGATTCCTTGGTATTGAATGGACACACACATCTATTGTGAATAATCAAGTGGTACTGAAGAGAACAGTATGACAATTTTGGCGTTGAGAATGGTAATTATGACTACAAACAAGCAATTGTCATGATACAGCAAGGAACAAGATGGTGAATTCGATGCTCTATGATAGGGATGAAAATTGTGGAGAAGCTAGTGTGAACAATCACATTATACCGACGCAGGACCGGTTCCACATTTCGACATGGGAATCCTTTTAGGGTGCTGCGTGATTATGAATACATAAGAACTGAACATGTCATCGGAAAAACAATCTACCCCAAATACCACCCTGATGGGCATCTCACCCAAATGGTAGCTTTTGTGTTGTGTTTGGAAGCCCCGTGTTGCTACAGATAGGAAGCCTATGCAAAAACTAGAGGAAGCATACAGATAAATAGTTCCTGTGGGACAACACAGATACATGGTCCCTGTGGTATCTTCTGGGTTCAGGTTAATAATCCACGTGGGCTGTCCCCTGTCACCTATTGCCTACAGCCTAAGTTATTGGCCCAGTGGCATATATATTATATATACATGTATATATATGCAATGGTTCAGCCTTTATGGGCATGGATTAAGCATTGCTCTTCCTGTATTTGCAAAATCAGCACTCAAAAGCAGAAGTTAAAGCTGCACTCTCAGTTAACGTCCGTCAAAATCTAGATATTGGGAAGATTTAGCAACCACAACGCACCAACACAACACTAAGGCATCCACTAACTATAATTAGTACATTATTACCGTTTTGGGGATATCTTGAGAGGCCTGCAATACAGATGCCCTCGGCCTAGATATCCCCACAGTGGTAATAATGTACAAATAGTTAGTGGATGCGTTAGTATTGTGTTGGTGTGCTGTGGTTGCTAAATCTCCCTATTTCCTACTTCTTGTTTCATTCTTTTCCAAACTATCTAAAGGTATTTTGACCAAAAGTTTGGAAGATTGTTTCCAGTTGTTTTTGCTACAGGACTGTTAACACGTCCTCATTTGTGTTTGTAGGACCCGCCCGAATCCAACAGTGACTTCACTTATTATCGCTCACCTGCGGTAGTTCTCTCTCGGTGATTCTTCAAATTCTTGTATAAACATAGAACAACAGCAGAATACTAATGAATTCAGTGATATAAGTCATAATTTGTGTTAAGTTAAGAAGATTTGTTTTGTCGTAGGAGCTGAGACTACAACTTTAACTGGATAGCAATACAATCTAATGGACGTCTTATATAGGTCAGAGTTTCAGAAAATGTACAATTCAACTTCACCAATCTTCTCAAATAACCCAAATTTCAGACGAAAATAAAGTTCAAAATACAGTTCAACCTAACCAAACAGATTGCTAGAATCAATGCAATGCCAAATATACTCGAATTGACCTAGTATTGGCCAAATTGCAGCTTAATGTAGCAGAATTTACTAAATGTGTACAGCTGCCAATTGTACATTTTCTGAAAATCTGACCCATATGGGTGGGCACAGGACTGGAGCATCCACTAGGCCGGCTTGTACCCTGAAACCCTAATGGCAGATCTGCCAAAAAGCTTCTTCGTGATTAACATTGCTCAGGATGCGAATCAATATCATAATATTTGCCTAAGGAAACCTACTATTGATGTAAAAGAAACCTCAATACTTGTAACCTAACAGCACTGAAAGTATAAACAAACGAGTTGACAATTGTATTACGTAATAATCGGTCAGCCACGCGGTTATGCCTTCTGTAACAAATTCATTTAGCACGCCCACTATATCCAAACACAATAGACATAATTATTGGAAAACCAACAGCCATCTATCATTGCAATTACCCTTTTAAATAGTAGACATCCCATCCGACCAAACCCATTCTTAAAATTAAATACCTCACATTATTTTTATCACACACATTTGATTGATGGTCGATAAAGCATGTAACATCGTGGCGTTTATCTATGAATTCAAAATCTCTAATAAAAAATACTGCATTAGGCACTGTCCAAGCCTGAAGTATTCAAACTTGACGGCCGGCATCAAATCGCCTATGTTTACATAGCGTAGCTATTATAGAACATTTCGAATGATGCCCGTAAATCGGGTCTCTCGTACAATACTAGGGCCCGTCAAGAGGATATGTGTTTTCCGATATATATTCCCCGTAAAACTACACTATTATCACTCTCTATTGATATCAGTGATACCCCTCTACCACTTGGACAAAAGGAATTGTTTCATACGGCCATATTTAAAAAAGAAACAAAAAGGTATTTACCCATACCTTCTCATGGTGTATTCCGAATAGTACCAAATAACTACCTATCAACCCTCTACCACTACCCGTGGAGTTGGTCAGGCTGAAGCATGACCAACGAATGTAAACATAACAATCAACAGTTTGGTGCGAGAGGGTGGGTGGGTGGGGAGGCTATAGATCCTGAGCACAATTATCTTACTATACTAACGAGCCAAACAGTTACACGGTACACCACCTTGCCGATTTACTTCTGGACTGTAAGTGTATAATCTTAGCCTTAGAGGGGTGATACCATCTCATGTAATCCCCAAGTATACCAGTTATGCAAACCAGTTTTATCATTGCAGATAATCGTCTCTGGTTTGCGATAATTTTCGACTCTTATCAAAGATCTTCCATGGCCCTTTGGCACCAATCCAAGCTGACTTGGTCTACCATGTAGTTTCAAACTGGCAGTCCTCCATTGTCCCATATGGGTCAGATTTTAAGAAAATGTACAATTGGCAGCTGTACACATTTGTGATCCGTTTCAGGAAAATGAGTCATAAGTCGCAAAATTGATATTTTTCAAAGTGTTTTTTTCACAAGATCACATTATTGGAATGTTCTAATTTTTGGCGGGTTGATCACTTGTAGCTATATCAATTGATGTATCAAATTTCAGCACAATCTATGTAATATATCCTTGCGTTTTGAAGGTCCTCATATGGACTACATTTAGTTACCTTACTGTTTATTGACCCACAGAAATATTGGAAACTTTTTTTTCAAAAACGAAATTATCAAACTTAAAATCTAAAAATATTTATTAGATTATTCGACTGTTTACTATCATTGGAATCGGTTTGATCTCATCTTTTCAAATATGGTGGTATCTCAAAATCCATATTTTGCGACTTATGACTCATTTTCCTGAAACACATCTCATTTAGTCAATTCTGCTAAAGTCGGCTGCACTGTGGTCAATACTAGGTAAATTCGACTATATTCAGCATTGCATTGATGCTAGCAATCTGTTTGGTTATGTTGAACTGTGTTTTGAACTTTATTTTCGTCTGGAATTTGTGTTATTTAAGAAGATTGGTGAAGGTTAATTGTACATTTTCTGAAAATCTGTCCCATATAGTACTCCATCATCAACGGCTCATCATTCAACATAAATGTGGTTAAATGAGTATAAATGGAGATTAATTCCGATACGTCATCATGGATTAGGGCAATTGCTCTCATTTTGTTTTACCGGCTGATGATGTTGCATGATATTATTCACGTAGTTTCTAACCAAACAAGGCAATCCTTGTTTTGTTTGGCCATTGAAAGAAAACTGAAATGATAGATGAACCGAAAGGGATAGTCAAACCCATTCTTCAATATTAAATTTTGTTATGGAATTGCAAGAAAAACATGATTTGATGAAACAGAGTCATAATTTTTATTTTCAGAAACGTTTGATTATTTGCGATGGTAACAATGAAATTGTGGTTTACTACATTTATAAGTATTTTTCAGTTGAGAATGATTCTTGAGTCAACTCGGTAACAAACCTAGTAACTTTCGTCTTATTTGAGGGCTCCAATCGCGAGAGAATTAGCGCTCTATCTTTGAAAAATATCTTTAAACGATGGACCACAGGACCAGGTATGGTTCATGCCTAAGACATACTCGAAAGACACATTATACATGAATTATATGTCCAAAACAGTGCAAAGGACGACCTTAAACGACGAGGCCTTGATAGGAATAGAAATGGTTTAAATAATATTCTTTTCATTTTTTTTTGTCTTTTTTTTTATTTAGGATCTTTATCCAGCAAGTCAAACAATACAGTGAAATATAATTGTGACGTAGGCTCACGGGTTTAATTCAGATACGAATTGCCATGGTCATTCTGCCCACTGCTGTGTCGATCTAGCTATTTACTACCGATAGTATTTTTAATATTTATGCTTATGCTAATGAGTATAAAAGTACATACATAAATGTGGTATATAATTTGTGGTAATTGTAATCGGAATACAAATATTCTGGTATCAATATATGATGCAAATTATTATTAATATGCGTAAACATAGTGTCCTCTTGGAAAACATCTGTCTAACAAGCAGCATCTGCTGTTGAGGTGTAGTTATATTACTAAGTTTATTACATGGTTCGAACCTAAGTATTGTTTGCCTTACATCTAAAACACCTGTTCAAGGCACTATAATATGCCTCGAAACACATACTCTCTGATAATACATCAAGTTTTAATGCAACGCGTTAGAAATAAACAGAACCATAAAGAGCAAAAGGAAAGATATACAGCTTGAGTAGTTCTCCAATGCTTTGCTAGCAAAATAAAGATTAATAGTAATTTTCCTCTCTGTTATATAGTTGTCTATGTTTCCTTTGATATATGTCGTTTATTCTAGGCACCGTATGAAGTACGTCCATGGTGGACAATAGGTTTTTACACATGAGCTTTGTATTTGTTAAATATATGGCCTGAATTGGATAAACAAAAAACCCAAAACCGGTTGTGCTATCATTTCTTTAATGCATTTCAATTTTTAATTAAATGCGTCTATCATGATTACAGTACTCACGTAGTATTATTGTCTCATATGTTAAGATGTTTATTATTTTATTACTTAAAGATGTCTAAAGTAGTCTCATTGATTCGGTAGTATTATGTTTGGCATCCAGACGTGATATCAATATTGAGTATATTTCTTTCTAGACTATTTAAACAGTGTGAGCTGACAACAGCATCACGTTGAGATCTAATGCTATAAATACTGAATGAACGAATTTAAACTAAACTAAATAATCACAGTTAAACAACTAAACAATCACAGTCTATATTAAAGAATACTCATGGACATTTATTTGCCTATCGAAGGACAATCTGGTGATTCAGGTGGAGAGAAAGAACCACAACATGGATGCACTATGTTCTTCAATCCGTCCAATTTACGAGTAACACCGTGTCGAATTTATATCGATTTATGTTTGTGGCTTTATATTTCCTAGAGAGTCATCTCAGAATACGATGTTGTACTGGTGACCTTATATTTTCCTTTCTACAAGCACTGCCACATATCTATTAAATGAGAGTGATACAAATGCCAAATATAATAGACGAATATTGCATGCAAGAAAACATATTACATCATGAAAACCTATTATTTATTTTCTATGAGCTGTTGCTTAGTCTTGTCAAGCAGACTACATGTATATCATTGTAGTCGTGTGGTGTTTTATTAGATCTTACTGCATTCTTACTGCATTGCTAAATACTTTATAGAAAGCCCTACTATTATATTGGTCAAATTTTCAGGAAATGTACAACTGGCAGCTGTACACATTTAGCAAATTCTGCAACATTAGACTGCAATTTGGTCAATACTATGTAAATTCGAGTATATTCGGCATTGTATTGATTCTAGCAATCTGTTTGGCTAGGTTGAACTGTATTTTCGTCCGAAACTTTGGTTATTTGAGAAGATTGGCGAAGTTGAATTGTGCATTTTCTGAAAATCTGATCCATATAGTAAACATTGGATTGAATTGGCATTAATACAAGTCCTTGCATATTACGGTATCTATTTCCTACTTAAGTTGCTGTTAGCCCTCGGGAGGGTTGGCTATTCAACTAGCCCTCTTTTATAACTAACAATCTCAACCATTACCATCAATGATAGATTAGGCCACTTGAAGCATTACAGAGACAAGTGCTGACCAGGCGGCCCAGTGGTGCACCATTAGCCGCCAGACTTACAGGTTGCAATGAGTGCACTGGGGCTCTCTCAGCTGATTGGTTGCATTCGGATACCAATCTGATGGTACTTTAGTGGGCAATTAGCCACATCTACATGTGGAATGTGAATGAAGCTCTACACGTTGATATATGACCATGAAATTTTATACATCGAATGATTATTTCCATTGGATATAATTATAACAAATATGGCTATCAGTCAGCTTTTAAGTGAAGATGCTGTGTAAATTCCGATATACGTTAATAGTTCTAATTTCCAATGAAGAAGTCTGATTCCAACTATGATGTGGTGGTGGTGGTAGTGGGTGTGGGTACGTCTAGCCCCGGCTAAATATATATAATCATATTAGATTAACTGTTTTTATTTTTTGTCCCTTCTAATTCTTCTACTGTAGTAACTCCCAGGTTAGGTCAATAGACGTTCTTACTTCATTCAAATCGCTGGGTGTATTGCGTAATTTTGATGAAGCCAAAAATCCCAATCCTTGCAATTGAGAAAAGAAAAAGTAAAGAATGTTATATATACTGGTCTGTGTTGGCAAAATACAATAATGATAATAAATCTTTCTTCCCAACTTTTCCTGAGTAGATCCATAGACGTGTATACTCAAGGTCAGATGTACAGTAAGCTGGTACTTTTATTATAAGACATTGCTGTACATCAAATTACCCAAGGGTATGCGTATGTGAGTATATCGGGAGCTTTCAGTAATAATAGGCGACATTACTCTCCCTTTTATCCATTGTATCTACTGCGGCCATAGTTGTAAGTTGTTCATTTGTTGCCCGAAACGTTCATGCTCCCTCATAGCGATAACAGATCACTTTTCTCTTTAGTGCATTTAACTAATTATTCATTATGGGAAAGAATAGTTTATATTTATATCATTGCAGCTGTAATTCGCTTCAATCCAAAGGTTGTGATCTCACGAAAATGTAGGGTAAATACCAAATGCTTACTTACAGACTCATTCACAAGTATTTCCACACAAAACTCTGTCTACTGCACAAAGTTATCCCTCATTGCTTTGTAGATTGTGACCTCTCGAGAAAGCCCAGTGAATATCAAGTACTTACTGACTCATTTCTGTAGATATTTCCACATGAAAATGTTTCTACTGCACAAAAATATCCCTCATTGCTTTGTAGATTGTGACCTCACAATAATGTACAGTGAATATCAAGTACTTACCGACTCATTTACAATAGTAGAGAAACTTGAGGTAGATTTTAGGCCAAACCCGGAAGAAAATAATGTAAAGCTAATTTGTGGACATATGATGTGAGACATATGATATGGGACAGTCCCACTGAAAAGTCCCAAGGTGTGCGTGTTCGTGTCATTTTCCACAAAAAAACATTGATCTCTATGGGAAAGGTACCCACCTCAGACCACTACAAACGTGTGAATATTTAGCATTGTTTATGCAGGGAATATAAGATATACTGTACAGATTGGGGTACCACAGCAACTCGTCCATATAAAATGTGAGACAGCCTATAACATAATTACAGTGAATTGAGGTTGATGTAAGCCGGAAAGAAAACGGCAAATGAAGATAATGAGTGGACATCTGAGATGTGTTGATTGATATACAAACGTCTAAAGATGTATTGTAATTATGATATATATTGTTATACAAATGTAATTGCTTCATGAAGTTATTTAATTAGATCGGGAATTTCTTGATATGTACAAATTAGAGATGTTATATGAAATAGAATCCCCCACTTCTAGAATTTATGGCAATGCGACAAAACATTCACCATGTGAACATCCGTATTTTCCTGTAAACAATTTAAATGATGTACGGCCTTCAGTAATAAAAAATTGTGTGCATTGTGTACCTTGTGACACATTTCTATAATTTGGCATTGTGTACCTGTAGAATTCAAAATGGCTGCCAAGAAACAATAGATATGCCAATAGATATGCCAATGCCAATATGTAAATGTTCAACTACAAGTATTTCCACATACGAAAGTGTATCTACTGCACAAATATTTCCCTCATTGCTTTGTAGATGGTGACCTCATGAACACGTACAGTGAACATCAAATAATTACTGACTCATTTACAAATATATCCACATAAAACACCACATACACATCTACTGCACAAATATATCCCACATTGCTTTGTAGATTGTGACCTCCCGAAAATGTACAGCAAATACCAAATCTATGCTTACTTACTCATTTAGAAGTATTTCCACATGAGACTGTGTTTACTGCACAAATATATCCCCACCGCTGTGTAGATTGTGACCTCACGAAAACGTACAATGAATTAAGGGACTCATCGGGAGAATTATTACTAAAGGATTAATGACCAAGGCATGGTGGACGTCCACCAGGGATTTACAGTCCTTCAAAGATAAAATGTACTCCTTACTTAATGTTTTTTGCTGAATAAAAATATTTTAAATACAAAATACAAAACATCCTGAGGCGAAGTCGAGGGATATTTGAAGTACTGTAAATCCTGAGTGTCCACCATGCCGAGGTTATTAATCTTGTTAGTCTCCCCCTCCCTACTCTAATTGCCTAAATAGGTGAAGTAAATCAGTATAGGTAAAGGGTCACTATTAACAGCACTTACATCCAGTTGCAGTGCTTTATAGGTTATCATGGTTAGATGGAGACTAAAGCACTGCAATCAACACAATCAACACTAAAGCTATGTGATGGGTTTATGCAGCAAGTATTTTCAGCAGTCTATGGTTTCCCTGTATCTATTGCGATTGTTTGTGAAAATTCCCTGTTATTCTCATCTACCCACAGTGCTCCTAAACCATACAGTCATAGCGCTTGAGAATAATGTAACAGTATGCAAGAAGTGAAAGATGCTGCAATTTATCCGTGGTGTACAACACCCGACCCTGTGAAGAGCCAATGTTTAAACTCATCTATATACTCCCAAGACGAATATTATGAAATAAACAATATGATAATAATGAATTCTTTTTGCTAAGACAGTACAGGTACGAAACAGGGGGTACACTTCAGATTATAAATCTGGTCTTCAATGTATGCCTCTAGACTACTAGGGTTGACTCTCTACTTTTAGTGGGGTTGGGGCCTGGTGAGGGTTTCTATTGAGCGTTTTCTGGCGCCATCAATAGTACCAATATCTGGCACCATAGAGAGTACCATTTTGTTCATTATCATATCACTACAAGTGTAAGATCTCCAGTAGGGGTGTATATAAAACAATGGGATTGGTACAAAGACATATCATATGCTATTAACAAGAGACGCCTGGATAAGAAGGCCCTGCAGTTGACTACGTCTGACGGTTGATCCAGTTGTAAGAAAACAGCAAAACATCATTCAAACTGTTTACGATGGAAAATAATTTAATTATCACATTAAGCCCAGAAGCCGCTGGTATGTAACGCTATATACATAAAGATATAAATACAACACTATGTATAAATAACGGATTAGATATCCGTCTAACAGAATAAAAGCAATGCATATATAGGAGAGAGAGAACGTATGAATCCGTGGTTGGACTGAGAGCCAGTGCCCTTTTAGGACTAATCTAGGGCGGCCAGCTTTGTGTTCCCTAGTGGTCTAGCTCTACAATGTACCTCAGAGATTTCTTTTTGATTTCCACCTTCAGAGAGTGGAGTATTCTAATCCAGAAATAATGAGGGCGAACACTAAAAGGTCCTAACTATAGACAAAGGAATTGCATACGACTTTTCTCTTGACCGCTCAGACAAGAACTGACCAGAAAGAGGTATAGTGTGGGAGGGATATAAGGGGCATTTTGGGTTAGTTAGAATATACAGGTTAACGTTGCTGTAAAGTCTAATAATTCGCCTTTCTCTCATTAGCAGTGGAAAAGACCAGAATTTCGGAATGGCGGCCAACTATAAATATATAATTGGCGACACCAGACCAAAAGGTTTTTGAATTCTAGACAAATATAAAGACGGGCCAAATTATATATTGATTCAATCCCTTCTAGCTTGCATGCTTGGGAGCAGTGCCTATAGAGGGTAAAGAAGACAATGTACAAACAATTATTTTCTCTGACCTTACGGTCCATGTACATCCATCAGATATCTAATGAATACATGTGCGGTAAGCCCTTTGCCAGCTCTTACGAGTCTTTAACTACTATCCTGCTTGCCTTGAACCCAATGTATTCTATTTTATTTTTACGGCATAACAACTGTGGGAATCTGATATAACTTGAGCATGTAAGGACGAATTACGAAGGACACAAACCAGTAGAGCACGGATGGATATTTACATCAGGAAATCTAGTGTGACCAATTACAATTACATGGTGTCTAAAAAGTAGAGGTAGAATGGTGTCTTTAAAAAAAATGACTCATTCATAAGTCGCAAAAAATTGATTTTCGTCATATTTTGATAATATGAGATAAAGCCGATGATGATAGTAAACAGTAGGACATTTAATAAGCATTTCTATATTTTAAGTTTGATATTTTTATTTTAGAAAAAATATGTTTGCAATATCTCTGGGAGCATAATTAATAGTAAAGTAGCTATGTATACTCTGTAAGATGACCTTAGAAATGCAAGGATATATCTAATAGACTGTCTTGCAAGCAGGGTTAAGTACCCTAAAAATGAGAATATTCTCATAAAGACAACATGCGAATAGATCACTTTGAAAAATATCAATTTTGCGACTTGTAACCCATTTTCCTGTAACACATCACATATATCTGCCATTCACAGCCAAGGCATTTCTGGGGAGATACCATAATACTGATATGTATACGGCAATACTCCCTGGTTCGATCGGTGGCCCACACATAGTCATCAGTATCGGCTGTGATTGATTTCTGGCAGACTGATCGGGTAATCGATCTGGCCATTTATCAACCCAGCCTAGCAGTATGATGAGGAGGCACAGAGCAGGGAGGAAGAAATGTACACTGGATAAATATATGACTCGTGTCTTGCTCTCACCCCTGCCATGGATATATAGCTTATGGACAGCAATTACTCTTTTCCACAGATAATTGACTTCAGAAAGGTATATATATATCTGATTGTCGGAATAAGTCGTTGGCATTGTCCAATAGTACATCTACTATGATAACATAAACACTTCGGAACCAAAACAAAAAAGGGATGACATTTATATTATATCGTAAAGAAATGTCCTATAGGATTCAAAACCAGTTCTGCAATTTTGTCAATATCTTAGATAACATGTTCTGCTAAGTATTGATGAGGGGTTGCACTCTAGAGAAGTAACAAAATATGCTATTTAGACATTGAACCCGAAAACAATTGTAACAGGGGAAAATCAGAAGTGCTGGATTCATGTATACCTATTTCCTACCCTCTTCTCATTTCACCAAAGTACGTGGTGCTGAAAACTGCAGCTGGAAAATAACCTGTTCATAACTCACATTTCTTTGGTATTCTCACAGTGATAAATAAAATATACATACCTTGTGTCGAGAAACTTACCATGATATTTTCAGCTGCTCCTGATGTACTATGCTAAATTTTGTATAGGTTGCTTCTCAATGTATGACTTGCCTCTGTGACATTATTGTTGCCTTGTGTAATGATTTGAATTCTGCTTGGAAGTAATGTATAACTATATGAAATTTCTATGATTATTAATGGTTAATATGAATGAGCACGGCGTCGACAGAACTGTAATATATGTATTTTAATTTATCCCTCATTCTCTTTCATTGTTAATGATTAGTGAGTACGGGTACTGTTTTTATATTGATATGCTTTCCAGTAAAACTTTGGTTTATATATACCTATGTTAAAAAGCTGATGACATCTAATATGCTCGATTAATTTTACATAATTATAATGTACTTATAGTCATATGACCATACTAAATATCACCGCGAGATTTATGTAAAAAAAAATTCTTTATTTAAGTCAGGCTGTCCTGAGAATATTTGTGCTATATGTATGAAAATGTTCATAGACCTGAATAAAATATCTTTAAATCCAAAATCATCAATCTATTATATTGCAGGCAGAGAAAGAGCATTTAGATTGATTCAAAGATTATGTTCAAGCTTACCCATGCTTGGGGATGGGGAATAAGATTTGATTTGATTTGATTTGAAAAATATTTTATTCAGGTACAAATCCATTTCATCAATGATGATATTCTCAGCATTGCCTGATCTAATTTGAACAAAAATAAATTATTAACATAATCCACAGAGTGAAGTTTATACTATGAGGAATTGCTGGACAAAAAAGAAACCATCTTTGGTTTTAAACAATTAAAAAGAACTCTTGCAATTGTAAATGAAAGAACTTGCTGAAGGATAATAAATCCTATTTATAAATGTATGTAAAGTATACGTGATTATTCAGCCGTCGTTCACTTGTATGTCACTTTAGCAATAATATGTACGTAGTATCCGGTTTCTGGAATTATTCAGATATTTGTAATAGTTCTTCTGATGAGTGAATTCCAAAATACGTAGGGGATATTAAAGGAATAAAAAACAAAATTATTAAACCTATGATTTATACGATAGGGCTGGAAATCCTCCCTATGTAGGGAGCTCAGTACCCATCGATAGTGTCACTTTGTTAGTTAGGCAAATAAAAGTTACAACAACAACAAAATGGAGGTTATTAACCATTTAAGTCTGTCTTATGTGGTTACACTCCCATGACCGTTCAAGGCAGTCTTTTAGTTTCTATAAAAGTTTCCTGGGAATGATATATAGGGGGAAGAGGGGAAGAGATCATTGGTCAGTAGGCCTACAGAGATGACTAAGAGGTGTCATGGGAAATACATCCATGCATATTCCTGATCCTGCATGGGCATGTTTGACAGATGAATCACACAAGCAGGCTACTCTGAATACAATATTCCATTGACTCCCCCACCCAATCAACCTCCTGGTTTTACCATCTTTCATATTCAACAAGTGTCCTTCCCTGAATTCAAATTCACCTTTAACTATTATAAATTCATGCACAGATGAGTGCCAAACCCATTAGATGATAAGGGATGAAAGACGTTCCTGAATCAACTTAAGATTAGTATCTTTAATTATTGTTACAGAATATTGCTTTTCAAATATGCTTCATTGATAACAGCCACATGAGTTTAAGAATTTAAGAGAGCACAATGATATTGATAGGGTTAATGTTATTTGTACATTATTAAACTGTCCTCAAAGTGGGGACATTTTTAGCATGAGATTCATACAATAGCACATCAGATTTGATAGACCTGTAAGATTTAAACTAATTGAAACACACACTTCAAGTCTGTGCTGATATTACATTTGTTTAATAAAGAGGGTTGTGGTAACTTCACTGAAATAAATCAACGGTATGATTGTCTGAATAACTGAGATCCAACATAAAAGATGTAGATTTTACTTCATGAAACCATCTTTCTATGGATTATTCTCTGTAGCCCCCCCCCCCCCTCCGTACACACACACCTACCATGCATTTCCGACCATGCACTCCTTACAGAATCTATGACCTTACGTAGGAGGGTTTATATACACTCACCGCTTCCCCATCCACAGGTGCTAAAACAGATGGACAAGCCTCCGCCCCCACTCCGCCCCCACTCCGCCCCCACTCCGCCCCCACTCCGCCCCCACTCCGCCCCCACTCCGCCCCCACTCCGCCCCCACTCCGCCCCCACTCCGCCCCCACTCCGCCCCCACTCCGCCCCCACTCCGCCCCCACTCCGCCCCCACTCCGCCCCCACTCCGCCCCCACTCCGCCCCCACTCCGCCCCCACTCCGCCCCCACTCCGCCCCCACTCCGCCCCCACTCCGCCCCCACTCCGCCCCCACTCCGCCCCCACTCCGCCCCCACTCCGCCCCCACTCCGCCCCCACTCCGCCCCCACTCCGCCCCCACTCCGCCCCCACTCCGCCCCCACTCCGCCCCCACTCCGCCCCATCATCTATGCAGGCCATGCCATGCACACTCTCATTTGCTGCCCTCTGGTGGCTGATTGCGGTGGGGCAGATTTATAGCAGGTCACCTGTCACATTGCATTTGCTCTTTGGTGTGGTGTATAAACTAAAACTGGGTGCAGCTCAGACTGGAAATGGGCTGAAATTGGTTTAAATTCACCAAATTTCATTCAAGGTTTGAGCGTATGGCTGATCCCTCAGTGCACTGCATTCTCACGTGAATCACTGACAAGGGAGGCCCATTGGACAACATCCATAATTAGAAGCTTTTCGTGGTGATCTGAGGGCTTGAACATTTCTGATGGCCAAATTTTCGAAATAAAAATAGTTAGATACTGCATGGGTAGACTGTTCTGGTATTTATCCATTATTTTTAAACTCAAAATAGTTAGATACTGCATGGGTAACCTGTCCTGGTATATATCCATTATAGAAAGACCCCAGAACGGAGGGATAAGGTGAGAATAGTCACACAGGCAAGAGAAAATTACTGTTTCACTGGAATCAGGGGCTCCCTCCTATATAACTCTAAGTCGATGGGACTACTTACTCCTTCTTGCACTTATGATGCATAACAGGGCTAAAACCCTACTGGAAACACCCACGAGACCAACACAAGGCACTCATCCAAACGCAACCTCTCCTTTCCCAGAACAGAAGAGCTGAAAACATCCCATGCATATGGTGCCTGCTTATAGAATAATCGTCATGAAATAATAAAAAGGCATATATATAGACTAGTACCTTGTATCTCTATAACAGAATTAATAGCAATGGTGACGACATGAACCGACTGACTGTGTACCTTCTCTTTTAGTTAAAACACTACATGTATGTGATGTGTTGCAGGAAAATGAGTCACAAGTTGCAAAGATAATATTTTCTCTACAAGATCTTTTTATTGCAATGTTCTGAATTTTAACAGGCTCAGCCTACCTTCTAGTCCTATGAATCTATGCACCAAATTTCAGGACATTGTATTAAATATATCCATGTGTTTTAAGGGTCTTATTTTGGATTATATTTAGTTACTTTACTGATAATTGCCCACCAAGAAATATTGAAAACCTGTTCAAAAATAAAAATATCAAACTTGAATATGTATTAGATGTCTTACTGTTTACTATCATTGGAATCGGCTTGATCTCATCTTTCCAAATATGATGATATTTCAGAATTCATGTTTGCTACTTGTGACTCATTTTCTTGTAACACATCAGATATTTCCTCTATCCTTCTCCACTCAGAAATCCAACACTACCTACACTATCTGAATCCCCTATCAAGTTCACTCCTCCCCTAACTAACCGCTCTCCAGCACTCAGTCCCCTTTCACTTTACTTATTAATGATGCACACAACAGCTCTAGGCAAAAGATCATGGATCAATCTACAATGATTAGTGTCCGTGAGCCTTGTTCATCCTTTAACACATTACCGCTGTATCAATATGTTAAATGATGAACAAAACATGCAGAATACAGATTTAGACAATGAGGATTGACGGCGCCGACCGTTCTTCTATGGGAATTTTTTGTTCTTGGATTTAAAGACGGCCACTCGAGAGGATCTGATCATAGTTGATACAGGCACTGACGGAGGAATGTTTACCCCATATCTGCCATAGGCGTTAGACGGGATGGGTAAATTAAAAACGCAGTGTTGGCGTAGGTGGGTAGCTAGCTACTTAATAGGGAGATTTAGCAACCAGAACGCAGCAACACAACACTAACGCATCCACTAACTATTTGTACATTGCTACCGCTGTGGGGATATCTCGAGAGGTGCTAGGTCCAGGTCATCTGCATTGCAGGCCTCTCGAGTTATCCCCTGAACGGTAATAATGAACAAATAGTTAGTTGATGTTGTGTTGGTGCGTTGTAGTTGCTAAATCTCCCTATTATGGGTTAGGCACAAGGATTTATTCTGCCCATCACTCACTCTGCTATTAGTCTAAAACTGGTATTTCAACATAGATGCAATAGGGGATTTGCATGTGCCACTGCGCATGTCTGTTACTGTGCATCCTGGGAAGGATTTTGATGAAGTGTCTTGCAACCTTTTATTAAAAATTGCAAGAACGTGTCCACCAATAGCATAGCTTATGAAAATGATCTATACAAACAAGATGCATGATGGGAAAGATGGGGACTTGTGTTGTGGCAACACATGGATATAGACATTAGAGCATTGATAAATATTCCATGCTGAACATGACATGTTTTCTATAGATGTTATACTGTACCATTAGTCCCATAAGTCCATGCGAAACAAGGTTCAAAATGGCGGCCATGCAAGTCCCCTATTTGTAAACATCTGCTCACACATTTATATTTTATGTCCTTCCCCATGGATATTGACAAGTAGGACAGATGCATGTGCATCATATGGGCCAGATTCTCAGAAAATGTACAATTGGCAGCTGTATCCATTTAGTAAATTCTGCTAAATTAGGCTGCAATTTAGTCAATACTAGGTAAATTCGAGTACACTCGGCATTACGTTGATTCTAGCAATCTGTTTGGTTCGGTTGAACTGTATTTTGAACTTTATTTTCGTCTGAAATTTGGGTTATTTGAGAAGATTGGCGAAATTGAATTGTACATTTTCTGAAAATCTGACCCATATATCCATTAATGACATCGTGAAAATATATGTTATTATACATAGTTAAAACATTATTAAAGCAAAATTCATTGTGAACAATTAACAAGGAAGGTCTAATGTGTCAGACAGCCAGTACCCTTTAGTATAGAAGAAAGGTAAACCTCACGTGTATTACCTATTGATCTACCCTAGTGCGATAATATTGATGTAAATGGTTCCCTAGATTCAATATGGTATTTTGGACCACGGTCAGGAATGGATGGCCAACCCCAATAATTTGATACTTGTTGTTCTGAGCCACCTCCTCTTTTGACCTGGGGGATGAAAGAGTCAAGGAGGACTTATTTTGTCCTTCTCTCGAGGGAATTATTGTCAGAAATGCATCCGTCAGCCTAAGGGTGTGTGTGATGGGAGGGGGTGGGGAGGTGAGGAGGGAGTTAGACAGAAGAGCGATTGAAGAGCTGATTTAAGATGCGGTATCTGGGATTTGTTCTTGCTCTCTTTGACCCATAGTTTATGATTAGTCTCGGAGCATGACAGCTCTATGTCACCGGCAGAATAAGCTAATTCTTCAGGAGCTTTCTGTGCATGCGGCTGTCTATGGCAACCATAACTTTCTCAATGTCTCCCAGCAGCGCGGTGTCAGAGAGAGAGGGGGAGGGGAAGAGCAGGAGAGAGGGAGAGAGAGAGAGGAGGGGGAGAGAAAGAGAGGGAGAGAGAGGGGAGAGGCTGAGAAAGAGAGAGAGAGAGAGAGAGAGAGAGGAGGGGAGAGAAAGAGAGAGAAAGGGGAAAGAGGGGAGAGGCTGAGAAAGAGAGAGAGAGAGGAGGAGAGAGAAAGAGAGAGAAAAGGGAGAGAGGGGAGAGGCTGAGAAAGAGAGAGAGAGAGAGAGGGAGAGGTGAGAGAGGGAGAGGGGAGGGAGAGAGCAGGAGAGAGAGGGAGAGAGAGAGAAAGAGAGAGAGAGAGAGGGGAGGGGGTGAGTGGGCGGCATCGTACCTAGAGGCCCAGTGCCTTTATGAATCAGAGTATAATAATACATGGGGTAGATACTATAGAGTAAGACGCCGCCAGATGTAAGCAGAATTAGCCTAGCATTATTTACAGGTTAACTGAAATGGGAGTTGAGTATATGTAAATAATGTATATGCACTAGTTATATGATGATGCTGCATGATCTGAACCATGTGTTCATAAGCATGCATATATACATACATTGTTTTTATTTTCCCCAGATAATAGTTTTCTCTTGGCCTCTACCCCAGCAGGTTTTCCAGCCAACGCCCCAAAACAAATGAATCAGGGAACAAATATTCATATGCAATTTGCAAATCACACAAAATATCCACCATTAAATGAACTTGAGCTCGGTTTACAGATTATAGAAAAAGTTATTACAACTTGGGGTAATTACTCTTCAACCATGGGAAGCAGATGTAGGATACATCATTGGCTTCGTTAATATATATAGTATCCCATATGGGTCAGATTTTCAGGAAATGCACAATTCGTCTTCATCAATCCTCTCAAATAACCCACATTTAAGACAGAAATGAGCTTCAAAATGCAGTTTAACATAAGAGAACTGATACTTTAAATCAATGCGATACCAAATATACTCAGATATACCTGGTATTCTTCATTTTTCAGCCTAATTTAGGAGAATTTCCTAAAGGTATACAGCTGCCAATTGTACATTTTCTGAAAATCTTACCCATATGACGGTTTAAGAGGGCACGTGTTTGTCTGAGTGTAATTCTACCCCATCCAGAACTAAGGAAGATTGTCGAGGCATTTTCAAACAGTAGGCCTAGGTTTGTCCTATCATATGTCCTATCATATGGGTCAGATTTTCAGAAAGTGTACAATTGGCAGCTGTACACATTTAGTAAATTCTGCAAGATTAGGCTGCAATTTCGTCAATATTAGGTAAATTTGAGTATATTCGGCATTGCATTGATTCTAGCAATCTGTTTGGTTAGGTTGAACTGTGTTTTGAACTTTATTTTCGTCTGAAATGTGGGTTATTTGAGAAGATTGGCGAAGTTGAATTGTACATTTTCTGAAAATTTGACCCATATACCTCAATTATTATATGGTCTGGTCACCTTAAAATGGACTCACAGGGTGGGTTTTAACGCCTAATATTACCACATATATTACTTATTATCAGATGTATATATGTACCTACTTGAACTTGGCCAATTAATGGTGGATTGTTAATGTTTTCTGAAGCAATCAAAATGGGGTTTCATTGGAGGTGACCAAGCACAAAATTAATTCTGCAATCCAGCACATTCTGAATCGGTATTGGGTGACTGCACTCCATTACTTGTTAAGCTATTGTTATTGTTCAGCCCTCACCTTTACTGTTAATGATGGAAGGTTTTTTTTATCCTGATAACACATTGTTTGCCTTGAATATCAGTTCAGTCCAATAAGGGTGGAAGGGGAAATGATGAGAAGAAAGGACTAAAGGGATTTCTCTTTTTGTGCCATCTCAATAAGCCGACGTCCGTATCTTCTTCTGAATCAAACATTGTCATGCGATCCCCTTGGATTACTCTTTCTTTCTGGTAGCAGGAAGCCAACGTGTTTTTCAGTCTGTTACAGGAGGTAAAGACCAATTGCTTTGCGGTCAATGAAAGGAAGCGATGTGTTGTAACCAAATTCGTATGGGTTTTTTTTGTCGCAAGCCATCTATTTAATAATGGGTTCAATTAACCATATTTTCTTTCGGATATTTTCATTAATTAAATGTGAATTAATTGTTAAGGAATTTGGTCATTCCGATGGTTCCATTTAGAGTTATTTCTAGGAGATCTCATCGAAATATTATGTATTTCTCGTGGGCTCATTTAATTGCATCTAAATATATCAATCGAAATCAATAATCGCCTAATTACGAGATAAATATTCTAGGTATCATCTCTATACCTAATGTCTCGATCGATTACATACCGAACAGAGTGCTATTAGGTATTCATTACATACTAAATCAACAAGAGAACTCGATTTTGATAGTATTTTACCTTACTTTCCATCAATCTTGTGGATATTCGACTCAAATAGCACATAGGTGCTATTTGACTTTTCAAATAGCACCCCTAAATAGCACCCCTGAAATCACATACGTATATAATGTACCGTATAGATCTCCGTTTTTTTCTAATATGGCAATACACGTATGCCATTCCATGTAACTATTCTTCAGCATTGCAGTTTGAGTGTCAGAAAATTGTGCTGTATGATTTATAGTGATGTCCCATTGATATCACAAGCCTTACTATATAGACTGACTATTTATCTTTCTGTTTCAGTTGAAGGTATCGACTGTTTCAAGTGTGACTCCCTGGACGGGAGTTCGCGCGATTGCGAAGATGAATTTGGGCCTCACAACAAGACTGGTCACCTCATCAAACGCAAGTGCAGAGTCGGCTACTTTAACTTTGAGGCCCATTTTTGTGTTAAAATCAAAGGTGTTAATAAAAGTAAGTTTGAACAGTTTCTTCTGTAGTCCAGAGTACATGCAGTTAGGCACTTGGTTCAAAGAGACTCCTCTTGAAGTCTCTGCCTTAATCTCAGAAGTTTGTGAAGTTATTTTGATTTGATTTATAAATATGTTTATTCAGGAACAACAAAATACATTTCAGCTACGAGCGTTGATATTCTCAGTGTTGCCTGATTGCTTAAGGCAAAAAGAGCATTAAATTATACTAACTTTTATGCAGATGTCATAGCATGATTGTTTTGATAATAGAATAAATTAATATTCCACAATAATAGTACAACTTTTCTGAGTACATATTGATCCTTTTATCATAGCGATCAAGAAAGCATCTCCTTTGGGCTAGGACTAAGCATACTATGAGGAGTTATAATAAGTTTTAAAACATGTCTAAAAACAAAAAATAAGATAATTCGCATCGTGCTCTTACATACAGACACATTATTACCCCTATGCACGTTCAGGATGATATGCAACGTCTATTTCATTGATATATTGAGGATCAGCTGGGAGTAGTAGTACTAACGCACACGCTGGTAATGTGACAAAGAATGTTATCATTCCCTGAAGAAGGATCACGAAACGTTAGAATAAAAAGATACATCACCACTACCATCAAATTAACTTAAAAAATACCAAATTGCAGGACTAATAGGTTTGGTGTCATTCGACTATAAATATTTTATCATTAGTTGGTTGAAGGGATAGTTATCAGTGTTGAAATGGAGGTGAGTGGTGGTAGCGTGAAAGCAGAATTAAGGGCGTGATATGTGATGTGAGGTGATGTGTAGGTGGACTTGTGTGTGCCTTGTGTTGTTCTCCATTGGCTCATAATTACAATGATAATAAACAACTCCTCATTTATATTGACTGTAAGTACTCGCAGCATTTTATGGAAGACTTACTGGATTTATTTAAGATCGATTGGATATTTATGAGGCATCGATCTGAATGACGGGAATATGTTCTAGTAACATGCTTAGTCTGAAATAGTACTGGTATATGCTACAATTGAGCCAGGATTAACGATATAAAGGATACCTCCCTATAGTCTTATTATAACGTATAAAATCTCTAATCCCTGCATACGTTTTATTTGTTTTTGTTCAAATTCGTTTATTTCATATTACAAAGCACATCTCAATTAGCATTGATTTTCATAAGCGCCCTGTAATCTCTTATATACAGTCCATAGTAGGGCATCATAATCTCCCAGCTTAAGTATAGTAATTGTTTCCTTAGTGGGTCATATGTATTGTTCATTTCTATGTAATCAGATTACTATCGGCACACCTTCAATAATAATGAGTTGAGGTTGATGAGGATAAGAAATAATGATAAATGTGATGAATGGTATTTCGACTATTAGAATCATAGGCTATTTATTATAGTGTACTTACTTATTATATTTACCACAAAGGTCGTACGTACTATATATAATATACCACGTAGTATAGTATACTCTGACTGCATTGCCATACGACATAAACATCTGTAAATATAGCCAGGATTAGAGTTATTCAGTTGGTGGGTTGCAGAGGTTGTTCAAGCCATTAGACTCGCCACTAATTCTGCCCTTGTCTTGTTTAACCTATTGCTATTAGCGGTGAATAAATCAGTGGGAAAGCACTGGGTGTTTGAGCTTCCAGACCCCACACGGAAGGACGGTTAAAATCTCTCCATTATTTCTGATCTATGGTCACACAAAGAGAGCCGCCACTTCAAGCATTACTTTGCCATGAAGCTGGCACATTGGATAAAAACGAGGAACCTCTCTTGAACTTGGAGCAAACGGTGCATCCCGTTGCTTAAGCAAGAAATGAAAGTAGTGAAAAACACATTAAGTAACAACTTGGTCTTTTTAAAGTGGTTCTTTATGGCCACAGGAAGGCTGTTTGTTCCTTCTTCATTGAGGTATAGGACCCGGAGTGTGGGTTGAGTTTCTGGTGTTAATCCCTAGTTGTTGAACCGCTGAACCCCCTTTCAATCTTCCTGTCAATCTTCTTTGTAAAACTCTCAGAATATCATTGAAGGGAAACTTGACACAAGGCTAGTGATTAGTGTAAAGACCCTAGACTTGAGGTGTAGAGAGCCTATAGACTTGAATATGCTAGCTGTGTCTGAGGAAACAACTTTCCTTCCATCTTCCAGGACTGAGAGGCGACTTGCTAGAGGTAGGATGTGGGTCAGATTTTCAGAAAATGTACAATTCAACTTCGCCAATCTTCTCAAATAACCCAAATTTCAGACGAAAATAAAAGTTCAAAATACAGTTCAACCTAACCAAACAGATTGCTAGAATCAATGCAATGCCAAATATACTCGAATTTACCAAATTGGAGTTTAATTTAGCAGAATTTACTAAATGTGTAGAGCTGTCAATTGTACATTTTCTGAGAATCTGACCCATGTACTGAACGTGTGTACTATTACCCGGGTTCCTAGATACAAGGATATGTATTCAAATTGTAGAAGGTATCTTTGTGGCCTTGTACTTTTTGTAGATCTTGTATTGTTTGAAAAGGGGATCGAGTATAGGGACGACCCAGGTGAAAGGACTAGTCTGAATATCATAAAGTATGTTCATGATATATAGATTGTAAATTTATCAAAACAAAACACATTTTACACATAACCGACGACAACAGATTCTCGACATGTGAACATCTCCTATACAATTATATTATTTTCCTATTGTAGAGAGAATATCTAAGGAAATCAGACACACTTTAACGAATTTTCTTCAGTTACATCTAGACAAATGAACAGTTATGACATGGTTACATTTAGACTTTCATGAGGACACCCCAGCAACATGTCATTAACTGACTGACGAAGAATCAAGCCTTGGCAATGTAATCAATCACGAGCACTATTGTGAAAAGAATGTCCCCAAATAGAGCCATCACTGCTGGCTATACTAAACTAGCGCTTATCTTTAAAAAAGCATATTAGGGTCAGATTCTCGGAAAATGTACAATTGGCAGCTCTACAAATTTGGGGTATTTTGCTAAATTAGACTGAAAAATGACGAATACTGGGTATATCGGACTATATCTGGTATCATATTGATTTATAGTGTCTGTTTTGCTATGTTAAACTGCATTTTGAAGCTCATTTCTGTATCAAATGTGGGTTATTTGAGAGGATTAGTGAAGGCGAATTATACATTTTCTGACGATCTGACCCATTAACAGGTAAAGATATAGAGTCCATTCCCCATAATTGATTGATGGTGATGGTGTAGCTTATATGATAATCTTTTGGTTTTGTTTCCATAATAAGTTGGAAGGTCTAGACGGGGGAGACTAATATTCATGAAGGGACCGACGCTAACCCTTCCCATCCACTCATCTTTTAGACTGTGATAATAGCTATAGCCCCCACCCCCAATAGGGGGTTTGCATGTGCCACTGCGCATGTCTGTTGCAGTGCATCCTGGGATGGATTCTGGAGAAATCTGACATACAAATATTTAGCAAAATTTTATCGAAAATTGCAAGAATGTTTTCACCAATAGCATAGCTTTTGTAGATAATCTATGAAAACCAAATGCATGATCGATGGGAAAGATGGAGGCTTGTGTTATGGATACATGTATAATACATGGATATTGACATTAGAGCATTTAAAAATATTTTATGCTGAACATGTTTTCTATAGATTTTATACTGTGCCATTAGTCCCATAATTCCATACGAATCAGGATTCAAAATGGCGTCTATGCAAATCTCCTATTGCCGCTGTCGGGGTCTTAATAAATGACACACACCTTTTTCATTTATTATTCATTTGTCTCTTGTGATTGAGCCCTTGTAATAAATATCTTGCTACAGCCGATACCCATGATAGCGATGGATATATTGTATGCCTTATAATCCGCATTTCATGTTTGTTGTGTGGGCCGCTTTGAAAAATCATCTTTTCAATTTCAATAGAATTTCAAAACAAGGGTAGGTTACTTAAAATAATGTGACTACACTAGTTCATATTATGGGCGTAGTTCTTGTAAAATTGCAGGGTGTGTGGGGAAGTCATTCCGTGCCTCTTTTATAAGGAGTTTCTGGTGGCCTATAGTTGGTTAGATGCTGGTGTTGTGGGGTAATGGGAGGAACATGGGTTCGGTTGCCTGACCCGGGTTGTCAAATCTCTCGAAAAGCCACGTCTCTAGTCTTTAATATAAAATTTTGAACGTGATAAAAACCTGTGGGACTAATGAAATGTGTCACCAATTTGGCTTCTCTACACCTTTTGAAATATGATATTGGTGTATTAGTGAAGCTTTCCTGAACCCTCTATAAACTTCATTAACTTAGTCGAAGGCCACTAGGAAAGAGCCTAGGAAACAAAAAATAAACCTTTACTACAGTAACCGTCTGTGAGTACATAATTGCACAGTAATTCACCCAAGATCTGATCCAAAATGGACTAAAACCAATTCGATACATATCTCTGAAGGTTGCAATCAATTGACCTGACTACATCAGTTAATCACGATTCATTTTCACCAAGAGTTGGTGCTCCTTCTGACTTCAATGGCGGCTGGCATTAATAGTTAATAACCATTATTTTTGGACTTCTACCGCAACCCTACTCCTTTGTCGAAGTTATAATTCAATAGATACTTGAAAGGTTCTGGAGGATAATACCAATCTTTAATCATGCATGGATATATTTAAACAGGTTGAGATATCTTGTAATCACCAAATTTACCTTTCAAAGAAATTATTAGTATTTGCATGATTTGTATTTTTAACAACACCAGAAGGTGGTGAACAAGTACTCGTTTGATTGATACATCTTTCGTCAACTCTTGAAAAGTTTTAATGTATTTCCACTTAAAACAAATCGCTCCCATCATTCATTGGTAATATGAAAGAAATGATGACAATTTAAACCACTCCCAATTTTTACTGACATTTGAATTGAATAAATGTTAAAATCGGTTAATTATCGAGTGCAAGAAATCTGAACAGCCTTTGATTCACCTTCAGTGTCCAAATTGCCAGCCTTTGTAGTTTTGACGAGGCTGGCCTTTTGGAAATCCCCAGGTGTTTTATGGACTACATTTCTCTTTAATTGACGGTGGAAGAGACAGGAGTCGATAATTCAAGGGGAAATCCCGATGGATTTTCTATCAACTGTTTTGAGATAAAGGTCAAGTACTAATGGAATCTGGCGTTGCTGCAAAACAAACACAAAAACGAAGCGCCACAGTTTCTTCTCCCCAGTCTGTGTGTGGGTGAGGTTTTCAGAGAATGTACAATTTGCCTTCACTAATTCTCTCAAATAGCCCACATTTAAAACAGAAATGAGCTTCAAAATGCAGTTTAACATAGCAAAACAGATACTACAAATGAATATGATACCAAATATAGTCAGATTTACCCGGTATTCATCTTTTTTCAGCCTAATTTAACAGAATTTCCTAAATGTGTGGAGCTGCCAATTGTACATTTTCTGAAAATCTGGCCCATACCGCGATTGGGGGCTTGACATTCTCCACTGGGTATAACTGGTGCACTATATATCATATCCCAGCAGTGAGATGCAATGATGTATTTTTGTTGGGAAACATTCAACAGAATGTCTGTAAAAAGATAGAAAGTGTTTATATACAGATGGATCTATAGGTAGCCTAATTACCCAATCTTATCTACTATAGGATGATAAACTTGTACCAGAGTATTTAGCCGTATTATATAGATCGAGGACTTCAGTCATGATGGTTCTATAGCATTTATGGGCCCGATTTTCAGAAAATGTACAATTGGCAGCTGTACACATTTAGAAAGCTCTGTTAATTAGGCTGCAATACTAGGTAAATTGGAGTGTATTCAGCATTGCATTGATTCTAGCAATCAGTTTGGTTAGGTTGAACTGTATTTTGAACATTACTTTTGGCTGAAATTTGGGTTATTTTGGAAGATTGGCGAAGTTGAATTGTACATTTTCTGAAAATCTGACCCTTATATAATTGCCAGTTTTGTCATGACTGATCTAGGGGCAAAAGTGTGTCCAAGAAAACCTCCTATTACTTTGAAATGAGTCCTTGAAACGATGAATCTGATTAATGGTTTTGATAACAGGAAACCAAGGCAAGAAGTCCTGGAATGTTCAGCTCGGAACTTCGTCGGAAGACATGAAATATTCAAGAACACCCACTTGCCTTTGAGCAAAAAGTGAAATTAAATTGGAAGAAATTTATTCTGAACCTGGAGATGTGGTTTTGTCCCTGGAGTTGAAAGGTTTTAATTTCTCGCTGTTAAGTTACCATTGATACTTCGTCAGTTTGTAACGCAATTATGTCACTTCCCACGTTATATCGCAATTATATATAAATTTACAGATTAACATTTTTAGTTTCATAGCATGAAGCAAACACTCAAGTTCATCTTGTGTTATTTTGGGGAAAGAATTATTGCTCTATTATATATATATGAGGCGAGAGAAATGCTAAATTCCAAGAGTAACGGCCGAAAGGTCTGGTTCATTACTTGATTTCGTTGCCCGTCTTTTTACCATGAATATATAGGTGTGATATAATAGGCATCTTAGGAAGGGTCAATGCCTTATACCACCCACAGCCCATACCATGAGTTGTTTTTCCCCAGGAAACATTACCCAGAGCACCACGCGCCCTCAATGTGTTTTTATATAAAGAGCCCAGAGGGATGTGTGAACATTTTTATATTCACCGAAGGAGGCGAGCGATCATATAAGACATGATCAATGGCCAGTGATCACTGACAAAATGATCAATGAGGCACGAGCTTGCAGATATCTATCCTTAGGATGATGCTTTGGATACATCATTAAAAGAATATGATTAGTGAAGAAATGTGTGTATGAAATGAAACCTTCACCACCACGCCGCACATACACATGGGTGACTCTTTTAATCTAATGTTAAGATATGGGTCAGACTTTCAGAGAATTTACAATTGGCAGCTCTACAAATTTAGGGAATTTTGCTAAATTAGACTGAAAAATTACGAATACTGGGTATATCTGATTATATTTGGTATGATATTGATTTATAGTATCGGTTCTGTTATGTTAAACTGCATTTTGAAGCTCATTTCTGTCTTAAATGTGGGTTATTTGAGAGGATTGCTGAAGGCGAATTGTACATTTTCTGAAAATCTGACCCATATGATTATGTTAGAATCGAGACAGAAACTAGAAGGCACGACTGGTCCGTTTAATGATAATAATAACAGATTTTTATTTCCAAGTCACATTTACAGTAAGTGTTATACAGTGTAATGTTAAATTAGAGAATGAAATATGGAAAGAGGAACGGTTTCTGTGAAGCTCACAGCTCTTCCGAGCACCCCTTTGATTTTGATTACTTAAATATGTAAGAAAGGTTTAGGAAATGAAACACGACTGTTTATTAAGTTGTAGACATGAACATATTCTCAATATGAAGTGATGGGTGATAGGGGGCGTTACCCTGTTACGTCATACCCACATAGATTGAATAAGTAGACTTGCACAGTACTGGGTAGTTAAGCATAATTAGCGATTTTAGAAATATGATAATAATAAATGGGTGACGATTAATAATTGATATAAATATAATGAGGTTATGCAATGTTACGTAATGCCTCACAACGCTAAATTATATAATACCTACACTTTATAATACCCATACAAGCTTAGGCAAACATACATAGATAAGATTTCCAGAGAATGTACAATTGGCAGCTGTACACATTTAGTAAATTCTGTTAAATTAAACTGCAATTGGCTCAGTGCTAGCTAAATTCAAGTATATTTGGCATTGCATTGATTCTAGCAATCTGTTTGGTTAGGTTGAGCTGTATTTTGAACTTTATTTTGGTCTGAAATTTGGGTTATTTGAGAAGACTGGCGAAGTTGAGTATGTAGCATTAGTGAATAGCTAGACACAGCAGTGGGCAGAATAACCATGGCAATTCTTAAATGAATTAAACCCGTGAGCCTATGTCACAATTATGTTTCACTGTATTGTTTGACTTGCTGTATAAACATCCTAAATAAAAAAAAATAAAAAAAATACATTTTCTGAAAATCTGACCCACCATGCATCTATCTACCTTTGAGATTCCTTTTCGATACTCCGTTATAACAGAAATGTATATGTTTATTGAATAAAAGTTTCATATATATATGTCAGTGATAAACGGTTGTAATCGTTACCAAGTGTTAATATCTATGATTATTGGTAGCCATGTATTAGCGACATATGGCAAACTGTGATAGAAACATGCATGAACACTAGGTTCTCAAGTACTGCGGCATGTGATTTGAGTATTGAAGATTTTGTATTGAACGTCAGGTATTGATCAAAGATAGAAAAAAATATCGGTACACTTCTACAAAGGTTATCCTTCTAGATTGGCAGCCTTTTGGATTTGTATTGAATTATTTACAGGTAGGAGGGTGGTAACATTAGTCTTAAATCCAAGTGGCTGTGGAAGCTATTAAATATAGTTCTGACAATGCATCTTTTTGTAATGAATGTACTAGAGCATCTGTGTGGAATATCAGCTCTATTAATTCGCAAGATTATGTGACGTTTCTAATTCAAAGTTGATAGAAAACTCGTTTTGGCCATATTGTGAGGATACACTGTACCTAACAAAAGTCAGAATCGGCAGATACATATGTGATGTGTCACAGAAAAATGAGTCACAAGTCGCGAGAAATGGGTTTTGAGATATCATCATATTTGAAAAGATTTGAAATCAATTACAAAACATTAGGACATATAATATAAATTTCTATATTTTGAGTTTGGCATTTTCATCTTTGAAAAAATATTTGCAGTATTTTTGGGTGGACAATCACTAGTAAAATAGGTAAATATACTCTATAGGAAAACCTTAGAAATGCATAGATACATTAATTAGTCTTCAAATTTGGTATATGTATTGGTGCTAGAAACAGTGTAAAACACCCTAAAAATGAAAACATTCACCCAAAGATATCTTGTGTATAAAACACTTTGAAAAATATCAATTGTGCGACTTGTGACTCATTTTCCTGAACCACATCACATAATTATATCCCGGTCCGACCCATGTAGTGTGATGTAACCATCTATAAAGAGATGCATAAGGTTAGCAGCATGTTTCCACTCCTACTGTCTGGGAAGCCTTTCAATCTGCCAAACTAAACTAATTCCGAGCCATTTGCTCAAAATACACTCATTACTCCAACGTGCCAAGGTTCTGATTACTGACATAATAATCTAGCACATGGTGGAAATGTAAGCAAACTGTCCTAGAATAAGTAATTCTAGTGGCAAGAGGCATAAAGGGCCTATATATAGTAGAGCAGATATGGGCTCAAAAACCTATTATTTTAGGAGTTAGCTTGCATGAAATAACAACACCACCATATTATACTATTTTGAAGCTAAGACCCTCGGCAATTAATATCTGATATTGATATTTTGTGATTTTGTGTGACTTTGGAGATATTTTACCATACATGAGGTAACCTTGGAAACCAATATTTTTAAATAAAAAGATGATTTTTAAGATAATATGGATGGGTGTACAGGTATAATTACTTAAATAAAAGTGAGGAATTAACATGTATTCATGTAATCTTCTGGAAAGGTACTGATTCTTATACTCTTTTTGATGGAAATATGTATGACGTTCTAAATAGAATTTTTCAGCCGCCATATTGGATTTCAAATTCAATGCTTTTAGTACCACAAAATGGCTGTACCTTTTTTTAGTTTTTTAGATAAAGTAGTCTACTAAGCCGATTCTCATGCGAGTCTCATGGAATACAGTGCAAAAGGGTCCTCTGTGGCCCAAAATCGCATGAGAATCGGCTTAGTGGACTAGGCCCTTTAGGTAGAAACTATTCACGAATACATATATTTCCGGAGGTAAATTTCTCGGGCTGAGAAAGATGAAGGACGCCCCCGCACTCATAAAGTTCCTGTCTCCCGTGGACATGGCATTGTATTTATAGCCGCCTGTCATATATGTCATGTGGCGATTGATGAAGAACAGTTTCTATTGTTGTTATTCCAATAGTATATGGCCCCCACTGGGATAGGTTCATTTACAAACGAGGTTTAAATTCAACTGAACATCAGTTTCAGTTGAACTAGGGTCTAAACACAATATGATATCAAAAGTCGAATAAAAGAAACTTCAAAATGTAATGTCATTCTATTGAACTGATTGGAATTATAAACTTATTTAAGATTTGATTTAGTCGATTGAATGAGCTGCTATAGTAGTTATAACTGAAATCATATAATAAGACATGTACCTTAGGCTTTTAAAACAACTTGTATGTAATACTCTTCTATACGTTAACTCTGGAGTTATCTTATCATTACAAACTCATGAATTGTAAGGCAATTGAGAAAACTGTAGAAAACACAGTAGAAAACTGTAATGTATTGCAGAATGTGTTATAAGTTATGCGAAGCTATGTCTGTAATAAAAGGAAAACTATGTGAAGAACTCATTCACTCATTCAAAAGTTTACTGTTTGATGTTTATTGAGAGATAAATGTGCTGTAGCATAGCAAACACGCATATAGTAAGGAAATGGGGTGAAATCAAATATTATGTATTGGAAATTGATTCATAATTTTGTAAACCGTACTTTGACTTTGAGTTCAGGACACCCTGGCAGAACTAATCAGAAGAGTCAATCCTGTTCCTTTTACTGTAACTGTTGTGTATGGGTCGGATTTCCAGAAAATATACAATTGGTAGCTCCATATACTTAGCAATTTCTGCCAAATTCTGCTTAAGAAATGATAAATTCTGGGTATATCTGAGTATATTTGGTATCGCATTGATTTAAAGTATCAGTTCTATTATAATTAAACAGCATTTTGAAGCTCATTTCTGTCTCAAATGTGGGTTATTTGAGAGGATTGGTGAAGGCGAATTGACCATTTTCTGAAAATCTGACCCATATAAGAATACTTATCTAATTTTGTTTTTCTAATTGCAGAATCTGGTCAGCATATCATAGTACGCACGTGCGCCGTAGATGACTGGGGCACGCAATGTGGCGACCTTCTCTTTGACCAAGAAGGCAAAATGGAATCCATAACCGGGTGCCTTGCAACATGTAACTTCGATGGGTGTAACTCAGCTCCCTCTGCTTTCCAAAATAAGGGACTACTTTTACAGTTTTCTACGCTCGTCCCCTATCTGCTCTGTACTTTTATGACAATCTCTTTTATAAGCCGAACATATCTCAGTGCGACATCACCGCTCAGTTGGGTTTTAGAGAATATTCAACGATGACCAAACATTCTGCAAGGCATTGGCGGCAAATTCAATCTCGTGTTTACGTGAAAAAAGTAATTCGTCGGTAATTACTTACTAAGGGCTGCATTGTGGACATAAATACGAATGCCCAGGTTCAGTTGAAAATCGAATGTTTTGAAAAAAAGTATTTCGCTGGTGACTTCTACGCTATAAATTAACAATATGATATTATATCAAGAATGATAAAGTGATATAAGCTCCTTTTGTCGTTAGCTTCTGCTTAAATACTTCTGAAATAGTATAATGTACATCGGATGCGAGCAATATACATTCATATAATAATATAACATAAGTTTACAAGATCTCCCTTCCTCTTTGATGTGCAAAAGTCCTCGATAAATGGGCAATCTAGGTGGACCTACTCGTTCACTTTTCTGAGATATTTTCTGTTCATCATTCCAAAACCACACACCTTTATATTGTGGCTACTACACCATACAAGGTCTGAGTGATGTTCCCTTTAAGCATACGCGATCAAAACCTCAACTTCTTTATAAATCCATTGAGGAAACTGTGCTTTGGTGCGACAAAGGCTCAAGACAATACCTATGGAAGCATCGATGCATAGTTATGCATAAGGAAAAGAACCCAGACGAGTGTTGCTGAAATCTTAATGTGTTTTGAATTGCGGTTGAATTTCATAACCCAGGACTGCATGGAAACATCGTTAATGCTGACGTTTTTGTACTGGGTCAACTCTATACCTATTACGACATTGATCGCAGTATGGTTCTATGTCGTCTCAAAGTATGCTATTTTCCTGAGCTGGTAGCATTCTTCAACCACCAGATACCGCGTCTTATTTAACATCTTGCCAGCAAATAATGCTTTGGAATAAGAAGCATACCAGCTATATGTGCAGAACGTAGGAGAACTTACGATACTGACGTCATCACTTCTGTGGTAGTTACTACACAAGAACACTGCTTCTTCGAACAGTAGCCGACGGACAGTGAACTTCAAATGTATTGAAATCAACTATGAATAATACTAAAACAAACGCACGAACACTGCTAGGCTGGTAATGTGTTTCATATGGCCTATGTGATATAGAATATACGAGTTTAGAACAACTAACATTACATAAATGTTCGCACGTGTTCTAATTTCATCCAAGTTAGATGTTTTAACGTATTAGCTATATTTGCTAAGTTTTTCCCCATGTCTTCATATGGTTTGTTTACAAAATGAATGATTTAGATATGGAAGTACAACCTAAGTACGATAGGGGGTTAGTGTCTTTGTCTACTAAATCAGCTCCCAGTGATCTAAGGGATGTTATTTCGTGCTTTAGAACCATTACAATACCCCGGTCTCTTCGTAGTATGCACCCGGTGTGCATTACCGTATACGTGGTAATCAATGATTTGGATTAGGATTTGTGTTGGATATATTGTGAATTTAAATATCACTTGATAGATGCCATGAAATAATCAAGACTCATGTATTATCACCACACCATTCATACAATTCAGTTTATATGGGGAGCAAATGAAAATACTCTTTGTCATGGGATTTGCAGTAGAAATTATGCCACGAGAGATTGTTTAATTGAAATGTAAAATTAATAAAGATATCTTGAGTTTCAATCGCATGCAGATGTGAATATATATACAGTATACATATAATAATTCCCACTGCAGTATCTCAGCTACAATGCACTACTTTGACGTACTATATATAAAACTTGGAGTTCCAATGCCACCTCATGTAATATTTTCACCAATACTAACACATTCAAGGAAGTTTGTTTTTCTAACACGAGACGCCCCTTAAGCAATCTCACCCACAGTTCCAAAGTGTAAAAGTTGTGAAATACAAAATTATTTAATTTCCGATGGTCAGAAATTTGTTATTAAATTGAAAATGTGTTTCATTGTTGCCCGAGAAACGACGCTTCACGTTAAAAAAATATATCCTGTTTTCAATGATTTCCAACCCTATTTGATCATTCTTTGACTTTACATCAACAAGCCAATAATAGCCAATAGATTTTCGAGTTGTATGCACTCCTGCATTCAAAAAAACACATAAACATTTCTTCTTAATAATGTGCAACTGTTTGCTGCTTCAAAACACAAATCTCTGACAGGCTCTGCCCGTACAAAGAAAGAACAAGCTTTAACAAAATGTGGTTTGTTCCGTTTTGCCTGAGTAAAAGCCTGTCAGGTTGAGATGCGTAATGTGTTCTCCAAACGCTCTGCTTGCATAAGATAAGGGTGCGCACGCATTCTTGTATTCGAGTATCGCGCTGTCTCGCGTGATCTGCTGAGTTAATAGGTCGCATCACGTGACCCCTTAATACCCTCGCGATCCCTTGTTTCCTCTCCGTACAACAATGTTGAAACCTTACTAAAACTTTGCATTCAATTTTGAAGTTGATTCAAATGTAACTAAAGAAAGAATCAAGAAAAATTCACCGATTTCTTTGGGGGAAAATGTGGTATTAGTATTAATTCAGAAGTATCGTTCAAACCAGGTCTTCAATTTATTGATAGATACATTTTATTTATCAAGCAAATTAGGTTTTCAGCGAACCAGTTTTGCCAGGTTGTGTTTTGGAAATTTGATGGAACCAATGTACCGACCCCGTTACCGCCATGATGGGTTTCTGTGGTTTCGTACAACCCAAGTGAGCAACTTCGGACAATGAAAGTTATACTGACTATAGTCCACTAAGCCGATTCTCATGCGATTCTCACAGCATTTAGTGGAAAAGAGTCCTCTGCGGCGCAAAATCGCATGAGAATCGGCATAGTGGACTAGGCCCTTATAATTATGTGCATTTTAATCCTTTGTTCGATACGTGGTAGAGGTGACACTGTTTAAGCACGAAACTATGCTCATAAATCGGAGCCTAGCAGTATCTTACTCCCTGCATTTATTGTTTATTGTTTACTGCAATTGATATGCCCGTCAACAACTCCCAAATGTATAGCAAGGTTTTAGTGTTTGTAATAACAATGTTAGAGGCCTTACAGTTTGGTATAAAACCGAATTATTGAATCAAATAAAGTGGTATCTTCCTCGGTACCGCGACATGCAGTGTCCCATTTCACGATTAGTTGAAGTTTGCAACGATAATGAGGAATAAAGACGCTAATATGTTATCAATATACACTGCTATTGGAAATGCACCTTGTAAAAAGTAATTCAGTAACTCTAAAATCGGGACAAGTGGGGAAAGACTGATATTATCCTAAGCACATGAATCCTGTCAAAAATAAAAACAAATGATACGGAAAATAAAATGTTGGATACACACAAAACTAAATAGTTTCGCGAGTTCTATTATATATCCTCGACATATATTATTTTAAAAAGCACAAAATATGATTATCATATCACTGCTTCCTAAATGGGTCAGATTGTCAGTAAATGTACAAATCGCCTTTACCAATCCTCTCAAATAACCCACATTTAACACAAAAATGAGCTTGAGGATGCAGTTTAACATAACAGAACTGATACTTTACATCAATGCGATACTAAATATACTCAGATATACCCAGTATTCATCATTTTTCAGCCTAATTTAGCAGAATTTCCCAAAGAAGTAGAGCAGCCAAGTGTACATCTTCTGAAAGTCTGACCCAAATGAATCTCCAGAACCATCCTAGATACTCGGTGTTTCCACCATAAAGCTACTGTGCTATACCATAAAACGTTTCCTCGCGTGGGAACATATAGTCAGACATGGAAATAGGATTTTCATTCAGATGCAACACTGTCTCATCATGGCCAGGCAAAAATAACATTTTTTACATACTACTTCATGCCATGAGAAATACTGAGATTGTTCCATCTCGTAAAAGAAATGTACTTTGTGGTCTGATGGAATGGACACTTGGGTACACGGGTCAGATTTTCAGAAAATGTACAATTGGCAACTCTACACATTTAGGAAATTCTCCTCAATTAGGCTGAAAAAAGAGGAATACCAGGTATATCTGAGTATATTCGGTACCGCATTGATTTAAAGTATCAGTTCTGTTATGTTAAACTGCATTTTCAAGCTCATTTGGTCTTAAATGTGGGTTATCTGAGAGGATTGGTGAAGGTGAATTGTACATTTTCTGAAAATCTGACCCACACAGTGGATACTACACCAATCTTAAGCACTGAAAGGGAAAATATGGATCGACTGATGCGATATTCCACTTCAGTATGCTAACTCTGCGCTGAATAGAAAATGATCTAATCTAAACACAATTAAGAACGCGAAGGTTGCATATTCGGTATTACTAGGGAGGTTCTGCAAGCAAACGTATCTCAATTACGTAACCGTATCCGTATCTGCTTTGGGAATTACGTTGCATTTTTATGTATAAAAAATAAATTGTGAGATGAAATGTTACATTACGTTTTTCCCGCAATGTTTTTCTGAACCTCTTTCTTCCTTTTATGGTATGTTTGTATATCAGAGATACGGATACGTTTACGTATAAGTTAGACATGCTGAACCTCCCTATCATATACGCATTGCTCTGTGGACAACGTATCTAAAGTGAGTTATGCACAGTGCATATGTAACTAGTGAGTTACATGTGGTAGTCGTGGCAACCAATGCATTTTTTGTTACCAAGTTTAGCACCAGAATTCAACTTTATGACTGAAAAATGGTTTCTATTCATATTATTAAAGCTATTCTATTTCATGCTCACTGTTTGTTAGTGGGATACTCACGCAAATACGAGTAAGATAAGATAAGATGTTTTTATTTGTCATTTTCGATGAGTACAAAAGAGTACAAACGAGTAATATATGAATAGACAAATTGGTCGACATGCCTGTATGATACAGCGAGGTACCATTTCTTCCGGTTGTTACCATAGAAATGTTTCTATAGTAGGTAGGTTCAAACATGCACCATAATGATAGGGTGCATAACTGGATTTACATTGCCAACACTTGTTCTCAGTAAATCTGTAAATAAAATCCATCTGTTTATATCAACGAGACAAATCGCCCTTAGACGTCAAGCTAAATGAATTTTCGCTCTTCTGGCTTTGATAAGTAAGTAACAATCTATATAAAATATTTTTTACAAATCCAATTTTGGTACAGTGTGTCTCTGTATTTACATACAAATGGTTGTAATTAAATTTGTTTCGATCGTGCATTGCATATTAATATGGGACTTGATTTAATCGAGTCACACTTGTATGTACGGAATGATGTAACGAAAATCCCCAATCGGTTGAACAGCAATAATCTTGTTATTTCAATCTATACGTTGCTCCCATAATGTCATAGTATTCTACGAACACGCCATAGTTACAGTTTCACCAACAAGTAAAAAAGGTCAAAACAAGCTGGTATTAACTTTACCATAACATGACCATTGCATGAAGACCGCTCGCAGTCGGAATAAAAAAATAATTTACAATGCAGAGGCAGCCCTGCTCCTGTGATGGTTGTATTCTTTGTTCACATGCTAACACCTCATATGTGTAATGAAATGGGCAGGAGTAGGAGGAGGAAGACGAGGAGGGGCTTTCAAAGGGAGAGACAGAGGGTCTGGGTAAGTATATAAATGGAGTTTTTATCATTTCCTGCTTATCGATTTACTTCAGATATTTATATCACGTCCCATTTTGTAGCCTGTAATGAAATGTTGCGTTCATGTATTCATGGCAAGATGTGTGTAATCAATCATCACATGTAAGGAGGTCTAGAGGGTATAGTTTTTGAAGAGTTATCTAAAGAATGAATCTCTGGTGACTGCATCCTATTTATACCTTACATATGTTAAATTGCATCCTATTTAAACCTTAGATTATGTTAAATTGCATCCTATTTAAACCTTAGATATGTTAAATTGCATCCTATTTAAAACTTGGATATGTTAAATTGCATCCTATTTAAACCTTAGATATGTTAAATTGCATCCTATTTAAACCTTAGATATGTTGAATACAAGTGCAAATCTCAAATACAACCTGTTCTCAACTCTGTATATACTTTTATGTCGTCTTGGACAGGTTCATCTGTTATCAAAGAGAAGTGAATTTCTTTTTTTTACAATCCATCCTGAATATCGATGGTACGATATCCTTGAGTAACAATAGGGACGATTGATATCTCCTAATGAATGAACTTTATAATAGTCCCTAATATTCAATTCAATTCAATTAAAAAATTCTTTATTGCTGATGTTATTACAATGGTGGATCACCTCTAGCCCAAACAATGATGCCAGTTCTTCCTGGGATTGCCGTCTTAATATAGGCCGCATGAATTCCATATTATCGCTCTCTATTAATTGTGAAATTTCAGTAGTTTTTCATTACACACCTCTTTAGTTTCTTCCTTCAATGGTCCAGGGGCTATCACCACCTAAGGCATTGACTAAAAGGATTAATAACCTCCATTTCTGGCCTGTTGGTGCACTAATGGTGATTAGCCTCTGCCTTAAACAGTCCAGGGGCCTATAAATCCGTAGAAAGAGACTAACAAGATTAATAACCTCTGCTGGTGCACTCATGGTATATAATCTCCCCGGCTTTGAGCAGTATAGAGAAAAGGCCTTTTCCAGGTATGCAAATGTTTTAGAAGGCCTTTTTAATATAAACTCCATTTTTGACTCGGTACGGGATTAGAGACCGTTGAAACTTGAGCCCGGTTGGACATGCCCACGATACACTTCTGGTATGTGACCTAGTCATTCATCTCAACAGTAGAGTTTATATAAAAAAGGCCTTCTCAAACATTTGCATACCTCGAAAAGGCCTTTTCTCTATACTACTGCTTTGCCTCGGGATTATACACCAACGGTGCACCAGAAAACCACAAATGTCGGCCATTAATCCTTATAACGCAATTTGCACTATAGCAATATTGCTGGCCCGTGTTCCCTCATCCCTGCCCTTATGTCATGCCCATGTTCGTCACGGGATCCAGGGTAGCTCGACTGATTATGAGTGACACAACATGCCTCGTACCACAAATACTATTGCCACATGCAGCCCAAAGAGTTTTTCATTAAAGGACGTGGCAGAGATATTTCTATCTATACTTTCGACTTGATTTTTATATTTTTGACCTCATTTATAATCATGTATTATGATGGATATGGTTGGCATTGCAATAAATAAAAACGTGATGTTAGGTAAGATGTATCGTTCTGATTAGAGATAGATAGATAGACCTTTGTAAAATTGAAATTCGTTGAAAAAATAAGGACATGTTCCTTCGAATGTAATTCTATTTAAACATGTCGGTCTTCCGTAGTTAAGAAGTAAGCTACCTCCATTCTGCAGTTAAATATTCATCACAAAATGCATCAAATAATTTCGTTCACAACTTACAAATACCCAAATACCTATTATCTATGTTAAAACCCGAATTGGTAGTCAAATTTGTTGACAATTTGCAGAAGAATTAGCAACGAGCTAGACATATTGTTCTACACAAACCATTATTAAAGGTTAATATGTAATAGTGATGAAGGACTAAATGTGATATGTTAGGGGAAATGAGTGACAAGTCGCAAAAAATGAATATTGAGATATCACCATATTATATTTGTAAAGATGAGATAAAGTGGATTCCAATGATAGTAAACATGAAGGACATCTAAGAAGTGTTTCTATATTTTGTTTGTATATTTATGTTTGAAACATGTTTGCAATATTTCTGGATGGACTATTACCAGTAAAGGAACTAAATGTTATTCATAGGATAACCTTTGAAAAGCAAAGATATATTTAATATACTTTCTTCAAATTTGGACCATGGATTAATAAGACTTGAAAGCGCTCAACCCTGCAAAATCAGAACATTTCAATAAAGAGATCTTGTAAAAGGAACACTTTGAACAATATAATTCTTCCGACTTGTGACTCATTTTCCTGAAAGACGTCACACATAAATGTTGCTCTTTCTAGTCTATATTTTCTTTTTATTACAAAATTATCATTTTGAAGATCTTCCACCCACTCCCACCCAAGATACCGGCCTTATTTGTCTCTATCAGGGCGGGTAGATATAGGTGTGAGGAGGTCGCTGATAAGGCCTATACATCACCTGTATATTATACCAAGCGGTAAGTAAAGGTATTAAAAGCCTGGGTCTTTCCTACATCCACCTTATCTCTCCCACAGGTGAGGTTGACCCTTGAATATAGGTCATACAGGAAAAACTGATAAGGACAAGCATAACGAGGCAGGGGCATTCAAACAAGTAATGGTGGATATTGGCGACATGTAAACTTCAAGCAATTTGGTAAGTTCTTTACATATCCTTTACACTCCTTGTTCGTGTATTCTATAGTAAAGAACACTTATATAAGAGATGGTCACAAGGTGGTTGTGTTTTGTTGGATAAAAGGCCCAGGAAACATACCATTGAGGGTAGGGTGCTCAACAGTGCTAATTGTGCCCTTCCGAGTATGTGACCTAGTCATTCATCTCAATTTTAAAATCGATATTTTGGATTTACCGACTGAAGGAGGAAATAATAGCTGTTTGGTAAACAATTGGGATAATGTATGTGATTATGAATTTGGGTTTGAAATTTACCATTAACATTTCCACATGAGTGTGTGCCAGAATATCATGGGGTCAACTACGATCTTCTTTATTCTGAACGTTTATAGGCTGGTACCATAATCGGTGTTTATACCACTTAAAGCTACCATTGTAGGAATGAAATGCAGATGCAACTCCACCCATTCTAGACTATTTTAGTGTGTTTCGATACTTTGCCTGGTTTTCAAAGTAGAATCTTCTTACACAAATTTAGCTTGAAAATATATCCATACGAAGCTTTACAAAGCCGAGGACTAGGTAATGCGATTCTAACTGAGTTTCACTTGCCATGTTGTTAAATTTTATAATAAGCGAACAACCTACTATAATTAGGACCTCGATTCGACACACGATGCTTAGAAACTGCCTGCACCCTCTTCTATCTCTAACATTCAAACACAAGCTTCCATTCTTCACAAACGACTTAATGAAACAATAGAGAAATTCAGCCTGTCATCCACACACGATAGGCCTATTTAAGCAAATCTATACTCCTCAATTTTTTTCACTTAATATTGAACCCATTTACACAGTATTTGTTCGATATTAATCTTTTAAATCGGTGATATTTAACTAGGGTTGAATTAAGGTTTGTCTTTCAGTGTAGGCTATTCATCAGATCTGAGAAGGTATGCTTGTTCAACTCTGAAACTCCCATTTGCTGAACACTGAAACTCTTTTACTAAAGCTAATAACTAATTGGAGTACATCTTGAACAGGTAAAGTGCGTGCTGCATGCGAGCAACAATCCCTATACGGAGTAGAATCAAGCACCAGTGATTCATCACTTAAAGTAAATGCAAATTACAACCCTGTAGTAAACAGACATAACAGTAGCAAACCTTATTTAAGATTATGCATGAACCTTGTACAAATATCTTGTTGCATCCAATACATTTCTCTAACATTACCAACATGCTTTAATATACATAGCAAATACCCATAGCAGTTGACATGAGCTTGTCAAGCTGTTCAGTGACCCATGCATCCCTGATAGAATAATTAAAACGCTCTGACAACTAATATATATATATACAATTTTGCTTGCAATACTGTGCATAACAAACACTAATAAGATCATTTGATCTTCGATATCTAGCGTAGATAAATATGATACATAGATAAGTTCAAAATAAACAAGGAATAATATTTCTGTGTCAAATGACCGCCCCCACCCCTAACAAGCCCTACATCTGCGATCTGCGATTTACTAACATGTACAGAGAGTTAATTAATAGGGGGTTTGTATTAATGTACCTGTGAAAATTAATCTGATTTGACACGATCTATTCAAAATTAATTAACGTTGTTGTAATAGTTTTATTTCCAGAATCATTTGTACATTTTCATTTTCAACGTGTCTTCTATATTGGAGACTTCTACTAACAAAAGAGTTTTGTTTTTCTAATTAAGTATTTCACCTTTTGCAGGATATGTATTTAAGAGAATGGTTATTAATTATCCCCACAGTTTTTATGGTGAATAAAATCGTAGCCCTAAATAAATCCTTGTAATATGAACAGTTCCTAATGCAAATCCCCTATCTTGACCTTCCCAATTAGCTAGAAATTCTTCACCAATTCCCTTTATTGACTGCTAATCCTTTTAATTTGATTACATCGGCGTAACCGAATTAATAAAGATTAAATCCGAGAGCAGCGACCATTTAAAAGTGAATGCATGATGCAGATATTAATTAAATTATCAATCAACAGTCCTAATTTGATATGAATAGAGCCAGTAAAGTTTAAAATGTCCGGAATATTAACAGCTGCCTGTATATAATTAAATATAATAACTATTAAAATATAGTTCTTCCTTAGAGTATACAATGAGCTGCTCTTCATCAAATTGATAATAACATCTTATTGAATCTTATCGTTTTGACAAAATGGGGCATATGTGTATATGGGTCAGATTTTCGGAAAATGTACAATTGGCAGCTCTACAAATTTAGGGAATTTTGCTAAATTAGACTGACAAATGACGAATACTGGGTATATCTGACTATATTTGGTATGATATTGATTTATAGTATCTGTTTTGCTATGTTAAACTGCATTTTGAAGCTCATTTCTGTCTTAAATGTAGGTTATTTGAGAGAATTAGTGAAGGCGAATTGTACATTTTCTGAAAATCTGACCCATATACACGGATAGTTTTCTTTTGTATACCAGTCATTGAAAGAAATGCAATTGACAATTTCGAATTCCCCCCATCTTTAAATGATTTTGAAAAAACGATCGAAGTAAATTCTACATCAGTCAGGGTAGCCTTAACCTTTGCACTGTATCATCCCAATAGAGTAGACTTTCTGCACCCTTAAATTCTTAAGATTGATGAAATCAATTTGAGATTGATATAAATTAATCAAATAAATGAAATAAATTAATATAGGTAAGTATTCCATATATCAAAATTGTAGTTTTGTTGCGCCAGTCATTTGATTAAATTCTTGATTTATATCAGTCGTATGATTCTCAACCTAAGAAATCCAGAAATCACTTGTGCCATCATCTTCACACTTCTTCATTATCTTTTTTCTTTCTAGATTAACATCATCACTTTCTTGACATGACTTCTGGTCCTCCATCCATCCAAACAATCATTCCTGCAACCTCTGAAAAACCTAATTAAAATTTTTAAAATGATCGATAATTACATCAGAAAGATTCCCACGTTTCGCAAATCACGATGAAATCTGGTTTGTAATTTTGTGAAATCCTTGCATACAAATAAAAGAAGGATAACATGCCCTTAGCCTATAAATAAATGGTCGAAAAAGGCGTAAATTGATCGTAGAGTGAAATCTGAAAGTACGATGACTGCGCCGCAATTTAGGTGTGGAATCAGGTACAATTTCTACCAGTTGTGTGAAAAGAAATACATAAATAAATAAGGGGTTATGGAATGGAGCTGTGTTGTTTCTGGGGATGGCTTTGAATCCGGAGGTTACCAGGGGTCTGGCTTTGAATCCCACGAATGCCCATGTTCAAATCCTACACTGCGAAAGGCCGAAATTCAAGAATAAAATACTTACCACTTATGGTACAAGAATTCTCATATACTAATTATATAAACAAATGATAAGAGATAAAGAATAAAATAGATCTATTTTCTCTTTTGTTTGCCAAGCTTGTATAAGATCTTCTTAATGACGTGTGTATGATGCTGGCGTCGGGACAGAAGGAACATTACGACTACGATAACCCCAGCCACAGCATGAGCTTTGAAGACATTTCTCCCCGCCAGGTGGGCAGCGGGCAGGACATCAGGGACGCTGGAGTGGTGAGACCTTGGTTCTTAAATAATAGATCTATTGTAGTGCTATTATGAGATCATATACTGACATCTGCTGGAGCGAATCGGGGGTGAACAGGTTGAGTTGACCCGGGCCAGAATCGGACGAATGATCCTATTGTATTGACTCAGCTCGAGACATACATCTCTATTGTTATCATCATTGTTATCACCATTTAATTATTATTTTACTGTATATTTCTCACCTAATATCTTTCCTCTCTCTCTCTCCGTCTCTCTCGTGTATTCCCCTGTCTGAATATCTCTTCGTTCTCGTTGGTCTATTCGTTCTAGGAACAATAATATCTCTTACAAAATAGATGTCCATGAATTGAATTTAAGCCAAGTCCTAGTCCTTCCACTTTTCTATCTTTCCACTTCGATTCACTACCTACTTCACCATTTTATTATCAAGAAACTCGTATAAAGAAACCTCAATAGTACCAATCTGTCCACAAACTGATATTGCCAAATATAATATAATGAGTTACAATATACCTTCGTTGACTCTTGGTGTGCTTATATTTGCCATCACTAGATACGGCCTAATATGATTAACATCCTGCCTGAGGATGACCTACCTGGCATCCACAGTGCGCATGACGAGATCATGCACGACCCTCTACCAGCGCCTCTACAGGAGGAGAAGCCAGCAGCCAAGGGCAGCAAACTAAAAGGTACAATTTGCATATTAGGGACTGTTCATAATTAACCACTGGGGGAGGAGAATCTGTGAAAATAGTATTATGACCCCCTACCCCTTAAAGTCTTGGTGCAAAATTGCTTGCAACCCCCCCCCCCCCCCCTTGAAAGTTAGTGCAGAATCGGCCCACACACTTTAAGAGTCTGGGCAAAAAAAGGTGCCCCCCACCCTGGAAAAAATTCTCTTCCCCCCATATTGGCTACAAATGAACAGTTCCTTAGCTCCATTAGATGAGATGACATTGGCGACGAGAGAATTCCATACGAGAGACATTCTAATTTGTAACCTTAACATCAGCACTAAGTTCCTGAATTAAGTTATAGGAAAATAGATATACATGCCAGTCTCGCATCTAGGTTTATGTAGATATGAAAATATCAAGGGCCCTCCTGCATCTATGCTTAATTTAGAAATACCCAAACTGTTCTTTTTATTGATTTGATCAACCCAGAAATACATAGGGTGGTCTTTTCCATTGAGAGATTACGAGTATCAGGCTAAATTGTAGCCTTCTTTTCACGTCGTCCCGAATCCATCATTAAATAGGTTAATAGCTCCTTCTAGTTAGTCAAAAACACCAAGTTAATTGCTTGTTGGGAGCACCGACAAAAATGGGCATGTTCGAGTCACTTTTATTTCCCAAGTCACCACTGTCCTTGCCGCTCCTTTTTCCGGCAATTTACCATCAATCTTCTTCTCTAGGTCTCTTTTCAAAAAAGAAGAACAAGGACAAAACACCAGCTGGTGATGGGGAGGAAGCTAGAGAAAATGAGGACAAGAAATCAGGGACGGGAGGTTTAGGCAAGTTGAAAGGAATGTTCAAGAAGAAGGGTGGAGGTGATAATAACCCACCGACCTCTGACCTTGACCCCGTGGTGACCACGCCGGAGAGTCAAGTGTATGACATAGAGATGCCAAACCCAGCATATGATCCATCAAACCCTAATAGTCCCACCAGACCCATGGATCCCAAGTATGACGTAAGTCCTTCCTTCTATTGTCATAATGTTTGGCCTGAGGGCATTCCACGAATACAGAACCTTTCTTAAAAGAGGGTATTACTCAATGTTATATAGGCCTACATACAACATGTACGTGGAATATACGCTTACATAAATCCTTGGGAATTTCAGATCTAGTAATAAATAGAACTCAAAGTGTTATTTAATAAATGAGAAACAGGAGAGATATAGAGCGTTGTATGAGTCATTTCTTGTTCAAGATCAGCTCCTAACAGAACAATCATCATTGAATAGTAATCACACTCTCGAGCAGTTTGATCCAAATCGCCCAAATTTCCCATCGTAGATGTTTGAAGTTCTCTCTGTTTGTTTTGACTTTCAGTTTCCCAGAGATGCTGCTATTGTTGACACGATGCCAGGAACTCCCCCAGTGCAGACCAGTACCATCAACAGAACCAAGAACCCTTTCTCATCACTACTAAGAAAACCAGCCACACAGGTGGAGATTGATGGAACAGAGAGACTCCAGCTCAAACCGGAAAAACCGGAGAGTCACTTCCGTTGCAGCAATGTCCTCAACGTGCTACTGATTTTCGGCGCCATTTTAGGTAAGGTTTCTACTCGACTTCGAAGTGCATCGCTTTTTATAAGATTATCTTTGTGTTTGTATTGTTGTTTGTTTGTTTGTTTAACTTTTATTCATCGAAAGATGCTTCAGCCTGTCTCCTCCGTATAATTTTGGAGATTTACATGCCGTGCTGAATTACAAATTTTTTGATACAAGGTAATAGGAGAACAATCACCAATAAGTCAACGCCTTAGAGGTGTCTCCTATTAATTCTGGTTTTAAGATAATTATTCAGAATATTATTTTTGCTCGATGGTATCATAGGTATGTATATAGAAATGTATTCAAATAACGCACTTGTACTAAAATGTACTGCTATAATTCGGCACCAATTATATTCTTATTCTGATTGTTACTCGTATTATTTTTGTCATTATTATAATTATAAATCTGTATTCCCAATCAGGTATTGCTGAGAATAGCATCATCGATGTAAATAGCTTCAAGGTCCTAGTCCACTAAGCCGATTCTCATGCGATTCTCACAGAATTCAGTGCAAAAGAGTCCTCTGCGGCACAAAATCGCATGAGAATCGGCTAGTGGTCTAGGCCCTTTACTCTGCATAAACTGTTTTTCTAACAAGCAAGATTAATAAGATGATAAAAAGTAATGATACCCTGCAAGGACAGGTCCCTTTTTTAATGTTATTATGTTATGGTTCTAACAATGATCTAACACTGTCCACCACCCTTAAAACAAGTAACTATAATTTGTGTAATTAATCATATGATTTCAAAGTGTATAACTATGTTGGATAATTTTGCGGACAGTGTCATCATATATAGAATTAAAACATTGTTACATATATATGCTCTATGTAAGAAAACCTCTGAGTAGCAGAAAATCTGTTGGTGTCTCGTTCACCAGACGAAATTCATGTTGCAAGAAAAATATTCATATACGCATTCAATTATTCTTAAAATGTTACTAGTTATTTTTATCTTTATTTTCTTCTTTCATAGGCATCTTGTTTCTCGCATTGCAAGCTACGAGTGCGATTCTTGCTGTCATTGGACCAGTATTCCTAGGTTTATCCCTTTTCGCCTTGGTTGGGAAGATATTCTTCACTTTATTCTGGCAAGAAGATCCACTCCCCAGACTAAAGCCTTATGTTTATAGAGTTGAGGGCATGCTTGGGCCAAAGGGCGGAACCTCTACTGAGAAGACAGTAGTTATTGCCAGGTAGGACACGATTCTGATTGAACTACTCAAAATATTTGTGACAATTTGAAATACGATATTGGGAAAGAGGCAATGGGACAGAGGCATATATATATCCTGGTGAAAATGAATATAAACATTAGCAATATTTGAATGTTATATATAATAGATTAAATTAAATTATATCATATTTATCAATGGTCCTGTGTATGACCATAAAGTGCCTTTCTGTCTCTTTTCTCTGTCTCTCTCTCCCTTCTTCTCTATCTCTATGTCCTGGGTATGATCATAAACTGCCTCCCTCTCAGCTCTCCCGCCCTTGATATAACCATATTATAGATGTGTTGATAAGGGCGTAAAGCAACCAATCTCACTCACTCACTCCCTTTCAGCTCTCCCGCCCTTGATATAACCATATTAGATGTGTTGATAAGGGCGTAAAGCAACCAATCTCACTCACTCACTCCCTTTCAGCTCTCCCGCCCTTGATATAACCATATTAGATGTGTTGATAAGGGCGTAAAGCAACCAATCTCACTCACTCACTCATATTTATCATTTATAGGTCCTCGATGTATGGCCAGAGGTATGGCATTCCAGCGGATGAAGAAGTACAGATTCCAGGACTCCAATATGAACAATATGACGAACAGATTGACACTAGGCTGAGGTAATGAATTCCCTTATTATTTATTAATTAGGCCTAATAGGGGATTTGCATGTGCCACTGCGCATGTCTGCTACAGTGCATGCTGGGATAGTTTCTGATGAAATCTGACATACAACTATTTGGCAATATTTTTAAATGTTTTCACCAATATCATAGCTTGTGTAATGATCTATAAAAACCAAATGCATGATGGGAAAGATGGAGGCTTGTTCCATGGAAACATATCAAACACATGAATATTGACATTAGAGCATTGATTAATATCGCATGCTGAACATGGCATGTTTTTTATAGATTTTATACTGTACCATTAGTCCCATAATTCCATGCGAATCAAGATTCAAAATGGCAGCTATGCAAATCCCCTATTGAAACGATAGGGGAGTTGCATGTCCACCATCTTGAACCTCGATTCACATTGAATTATGGGAGTTGCATGTCATTGTAAAAGCTATAGAAAGTATGTTACGTTCAGCATGGAATATTTAACAATAATTCATGTAAATAGCCATGTGTTTTACATGTTTCCATAAAGCAAGACTTCATCTTTCCCATCATGCATTAGGTCTTTACAAGTCAGTTACACAAGCTGTGATATTAGTGAAAACATCCATGCATTTTTCGAGAAAAATGTTGCTAAATACTGTATCACAGATTTCGACTGAAACCATCCCAGCATACACTGTAATAGACATACGCAGTGAGACATGCCAATCTCCTATATTGTGTCAGTTATTTAATCTTATAACCGGACATAAGACTGGACCAAATTTAATTACAGTTGAAAGAAGTAATTGCCACTTTTCGGTTCGACAGAACAGAGCATAATAATTCCAGATTAGTGTGTTTTATTATCTGACTTCAAATTTAACATGATCAATTATTTCTCCTTTTTTTCGTTTATAGGTCCGAGGATACACAACCCAAGGCTCCAACATTTATCTAAAGTGAAATGTACACCTTTTTAACGCCAGCTCTTCTACATTGTTATGATAACGTAGACTGTACATATTTGTATACATATACACCTATGTGGGACAATTTGATATAATTATTGTGGTTATACTTTTCATGAGACCAAGATTGTGGGCGTAGAAAAGCTAGATTTATTAATAAATATCCTGAAGCAGTTCAGGTTTTGAATGATGGGAGAGAGATCATGACCAAAGGACTTGTATATATAACCAATCAAGTGTACGCTCAACATTATATCCACGGACGCTATATGAAGTAATTTTTCTAATGCCATTATGTTGGATGGTATTTGATGATTTTCATCTAATCCGGAAGACTTATTGATCGAATTAATCTGGCATGGGATAAGTTAGAAAATAAAAATTTAATTAATCAAACATGTGTGTCTTTATGTCCATTATTAAAAGTAATAGTAGAACTGCATGACCATCTCTATACACGACCATGAAACCTCTTTAAGATATATGGGTCAGATTTCCAGAAAATGTACAATTGGCAGCTGTACACATTTAGTCAATTCTGCTAAATTAGGCTGCAATTTGGTCAATACTTAGTAAATCCGAGTATATTCGGTATTGCATTGAATCTAGCAATCTGTTTGGTTAGGTTGAACTGTATTTTGAACCTTATTTTCGTCTGACATTTGGGTCATTTGAGAGGATTGGTGAAAGTGAATTGTACGTTTTCTGAAAGTCTTACCCATATATAATATATAAGATTAAGGTATATGTTATATAGGGGCTGTCTGTCAAACATTGCAGTTTGAATGTGACACTTGTTTTGTTATTAGCTTTTCAAATTCCCTTTCTTTAGTGCATCGTTATTCGTTCAAACAACCATTGAGATGGTTTTCTGAGAAGATGCGGACGTTGCCCCCTCTAGAATAAAGTCATAATATTGTCTTTGATTGAAATAATTCACTTTTTAATGTTAAATATTGACGGAAAGAGAAGATATCAATTTCGGCAAACAAAGGTGCGACTTAAGGAACCATTCCGGCGATCAACCCTTGTTATTCAAGGCTCTTAAGGAGCAACAAAATCAAAAGCCGGTGTTTTGATGGGAGCTGTAGCTGACAAATGGGTTTTAATGTCTTTCATTCTTCAAATACCATAATGTGCCTGTCAAAACCAAATGCCAAACGCCAAGGCCTTTCATTATTTGATCCACAGTTTTATCCCAATCCTGAGAGTTCTACCACATGTTAGGATTAGTTTTTTTCAATGGCGGTTATCTTTCTACATTGTGAGACGCTCAAACGACGCCTTTTCACGTTAAAGACAACATTTCTACAAAATAAGATCAGCCTTCCATAACATCACTCGCTCATCCCATTACTCGATCAACATGGCGTAATATGTTTTGGGGGAAAGTACTTTGTAGTTTCTAGTCCGATATTTTACAGCTAGTCTTCCTCGAACGTGCCCCTTGCCCATATTCTAAAGGTAAGTTATGCATTCAAAACTTGTGTGAAGGCATATATATGAGTCAGATTTTCGGAAAATGTACAATTCAACTTCACCAATCTTCTCAAATAACCCAAATTTCAGACAGAAATAAAGTTCCAAATACAGTTCAACCTAACCAAACAGATTGCTAGAATCAATGCAATGCCAAATATACTCGAATTTACCTCGTATTGACCAAATTGCAGCTTAATTTAGCAGAATCTACTAAATGTGTACAGCTGCCAATTGTACATTTTCTGAAAATCTGACCCATATGCGATTGGCATCCAGATGAACTACGTAACCGTATCCGTATGTTTTGTGAATTACGTCGCATTTCTATGTATAAAATGTAAATTGTGAGATGAAAAATGTTGCTTGATATGTTACGTTAAGTTTATCCCGTCATGTTTTGCTGAAACTCTTTCTACCGTTTACCGTATACGTTTGTATATCAGATATACGGATACGTTTACGTATAGGTAAGCCTTGCTGAACCTCCCTATTATATTAAATAATTTAGCTTTATATACCAGCCGATAGTGGATAAATGGGACTATGACTCACAGGGGAAGAACATTCACATGTCCAGCAATTCCAAAAGAAAATGATTGAACACGGATTCATATGAAATGGGAAGGCAATAACAACTCTCATAGCACTCACGACATTAAAAATGCAATGCCAATATTATCGTGTATGCAATGAACGGAATAGAGATGCGTAAATGCTATTGTAGAAAGGCACGAAAACAGATCGTAAGAGCTATACGCGTATTTCAATGAATGTACCACCATTACGACAACTACAATACTGACGCACACAACAACAACATAAAACTGTATTCATCGAATGTGTAATATGCACATCAACCTGGGAACTATCGGCAAATTCTGGACCAGAATTGGAGTGAGCTTTCCTAATGTCCACAAATATGTCGCTAAAGACAAGGCTTAGAAAATCATAACTTTATTCAATCTTTTCCAACGTCTGACATTTCCAAGTAAGGAAATAAAAGTCTCATAATCTATGCCTGGTACTTTTTTACGTTGGCAAACTAACTTTTGGCATCAAATGTTTTATTTAATCCTTTGCTTGACATGGACGTAGTAGGTGGATGATATATCAGGCCTGGACGGTGATCTCTCCCCTCACTACTACCGTGGCCTCACCAATTATAGCCACCCTATTAGACTCCTCCTGTACCTCTATCTCCAGGTCACCTCCACGTGGCGAGCATTGCCGAGCTGCAAAACAACGTATGTTTTAAAGAAAATTAAATTAATTAAAATTAGATGGTAGAAGGGGAGAATATCGCTGTATATCGGTTAGGGCCGGGGTGGGAATGATGAATCGATGTAGATATCATTAAAAGTTGTTGATTCTGATTTTAGTAATTACACAAGCTTTCGGGCTATGGACGCCCTTCTTCAGGTGTGAATTAGTCAAGGCAGTCAATTAAAATTAGGTAAATTAGGTTCCTTATTCAGTTGCCTATCTATTATCATTAAGAGCTTAAATTATAACTTATAACAGTATTTTATCAGGGGACAATTACCATGTAACATGTCTTTAAAGACTGCAATATGTAAGCTCAAAGATTCGGTATAAAAGTGTTAATTTAAGGATCTTGTTTCTCAGCAAAAATAAAAGGTTCAGACGTCTCTGTTTAATGAATTATACATAGCATAATGACCATAGCCTACATAACATAATAACGGATAAATTGAGGATCCAGGAAATCATGTGTATTCTACTGTAATAGTACGGCAGGTAAAGGATTCAGTTCCAACTAATCCGAGGGAAAGTCTTAATTATCATTTAGATTAAACCCTAGATGCAATTTAGCCTGAGCCGTAACTTACCAGAGAGTTTTTTCTTGTTGAGGATCGCTGACCAATAAGCCGCTGACACAGTATGGGCGGAACCTTAACATTTAGGAATTAGAAAGAAGAACGTAAGATTTATGATATCAAACCACTATCACCCCAGTCTAGGCTCATAGTCGAACGACTCCCTTCAAACTGAGGGAAAGCCTCTCGCTCCAAACTGCAAAATGCCCTTATAATCTTATTAGGACCGGAAAATAGCATTGTAATACCATTAGAACGCCTACTCCTGTGTCAGAAAAGCCATTAACGCTGTAGGTATCCAATCACTGACATAACATTCTTATCTGATCTGAGAGGTTGTGGGCCTAGACTGACCCAACAAATAACATTGATAGAGGACAACGCCATAAAGCTAAAACTAGGCTGTTAAAACTACGTACGTATAGCTTCGTGTACATAATTATATGATAGAGACCCTTTCAAAACAACTTGGTATTTGGAATAATAAAAGTATTTTATCGTTCTACACACAGTTCTTCTCCATTGTCCGACACTTCAATTCAGAATTTCTAATATTTTCATCTTTTCAGCTAATTTACAAAATAATATAATTGCATGCTATGTTTTGATTCTAAAATTTGATACGATACTGACAACACTTTCTACTATCGAAAAGTAATGTTAAATACAATATTTACTCAATTTGTATATAAAATACGGTACTATCAAGATATCAAAACATTGTATATTATTTTGGTTTTAAAATGGGCAAAAAATCAAAAAAAATGTTGAGATATGTAATGTAATGAGACTCTAAAGAAATTTGAATATATTGGTAATCCGTCAGATGGCGGTAAAGTGAGTGACTATGACATGAGAATGAACTATGAAGGATAAACTCCTATGATTGTTAAATGTAGCTTTAAAAGGTAAACTACCAGGACCTTGATGTCATCAACTTGTTTAAATACTTTTGTGACGAATGAGAACTACTGTATATTTTTGGAACTTCAGTAAATAAAATTTATTTAAAAAAAATGCATAGTAGGCCTACCTGTCACTGGATCCTCAGGGATGCCAACCCAAGGTGCAAAGTACCTAGATATGAAGTCATACGGCTGCCCTTTGTGGTTGGTCATACTTGGATTGCCTTTTAATGTCAGTATAACGCCCCTGACTTTACCGGTGTGTATTTTAGTGAAGGTGGAAGGGTCGGGCTTCAGTTGCTCCAGGGACGACCTGAACATTGTTGGAAATATCATTATTATGCTTGTCCCTATTTACATACATGCAAAAGCTTTCAATCTTAGACATTCAATGATAATGCTTAATTTGCTATGTGTGAATGGTTTTTTTGTGGGTTTTTTTCAATAAATTTAATTGCGAAACATTTCCAGGCGAACCTGATAACCTCATGTTACACAATTCAAAGGACATTTAATCAATCATATTTGACCACTATAGGTCCTACTAACATATTTTAATCATTTTAAAAGGTTAATTTATGAGCCTTATACAATCGTATACCTCGCATAGGTTATAGAAAGTTCTTATACAACAATCCAGAGTCGTTTCGACCGGCTTATAAGATATGTTTTAGTTTTCCTTCAAATTATACAGACGGAGTAGTAAAAGTACACATCGATATAGAAACAGCACAACATCAAAATATACATGTTGGTGGTTGGAAACAAAGATCAGAAGTCAGAGAACCGGTTGGAACAATGCCCACCCCCTACCCCCACCCCCACACAAACAGACATAGGTGTATTTTAGAGTAATGACTTGAGGTTCAGTCAAAATTCGAATTAAATAAATATCAAATAATAAATATCGTATAAGTACAACTTAAGGCCAGATAGAACACATTTGGATGTATTCGGGGACGATTTATTTCAGAGAACAAAGTTGGAGAATATTACTGTACCTGCTGACATCATCGGACAACCTGACCAACAGCTTTTTGGTTGTAGGTGAGAACTGGACATCAGTTAGGGGAAGTCCACATGTTACCGCCTGAGCAACAATAACAATATATGATTCGTTTCTTCTTGCCAAGCCTTAAACATAGCTGTGATACATGTTAAAGACTATTTTGTATTCAATGTGGTCATTATATAGATGGAGTCCATCTTTATGGAGTGGACTAGGTTTAAAAGGAATAATTTCAATGAATATCATTGGGTGGCATGACACTTTACCTCAATTAGCTCCTTGAGTCCTTCCCAGTCCTGAAAGCAAAAATCAAATCAACATTTTGGCCCAAACTTTAACTAAATATAAAACTGAATTGGATACTTATGTACGGCATGGTGATATAATTATATTCTACTACCGCTTCTTTTGTTTCTGAACAAATCCGTTCTACTGCCTCCACTTAAAGCTGAATTCTCAGCTATTATGACAAAACAAATCTTACCAAATTCACTGATATTATGACTTAAAGGACTGAATTTATCAATATTCTGCTGATGGTATATGTTTATACAATAATTTGGAGTTTAATCACCGAGAGAAAACTGCGAACCGGTGGCGATATTAAGTGAAATCATCGCATGAAAGGATTTTGGCGGGTCCTCCAAGTACAAATATATAAAGACGTTTAGAAGCCCTTCAGCGAAAACAACTGTACAAAGTCATACAACATTGTGGGCAAATGACTTTAAGGCCCTTGTCCACTGAGCCAGTTCTCATGCGATTCTCACGAAATTTAGTGCAAAAGGGTGCTATGCGGCGCAAAATCGCATGAGAATCGGCTTGGTGGACTAGGCCCATTAGATGGGTTGGAGAAGAAGGGAACAAAAAGTAGAAAATGTTCAGTTTTTGACCAACTTTAACTGACAGTGCATCTTTAATTGTTGCTTCTGATTTAGCAAGACTTGTTAAATCGTAATTTCTATGACTGACAGAAGAAACTTAAAGTGGCTACCAGTGGCTCAGGTTTATTCAGTGGTAAATCCATCCCAATAGTTGTATCTCCTTCCCGTCGAACGTTGAGGTCGCCACTGGCAGTTTTAAAAGTGATGACTTTGGATTGGTTATTGCGACAGAAGAAAAGCGTTGCTGCAGACGCAAGGGTAGCATGACCGCAAAGAGGAACTTCCGCGACAGGAGTGAACCATCTTAGGCCAAATACTGAACCTGAAATATTTCAAAGTAGTCTAGAGCTATAGGCGTTGTAGCTATCAGGCTGACCCGTGGAGTGATAGTAACTTTTCTCGGGCCATCCAATATAATCTATAATGGGTAATGTCCCATGAGGGTAAGTCACATATTTTATCAAAGATTGTGAATAGGCTAGGAGGTGAGAGAAGTATACAGTCTAGGCCCAAAGTTGGGGAAGTCCCTTCAAATGGAGGGAAAGACTCTCGCCTCAAACCGCAAAGTGCCATTATAATTCCATTAAATCCGCAAAATGTCATTATATTCGCATTAGAACGCCAAGTGTTAGGCCAGGAAACCGATTGGCAAAGTAGGCGTCTAATCACTGACATACCATTCTTATCTGATCTAAGGTTTGGGCTACAAAATAGCGGTGGCATAGTTGACTAACTATACAAGTTTATCGATCGATCGTGTGTACTCCGACTGCTGGTAGTGCCACCTATTGCCTACCAGCCACAAACCTACAATCTGATATACTACTTACGCTCAGTGCGCTCGCACCGCACTCCGAGCGCACTGTGCAATCTAACGTAAAAAGACCGTTACGTACAGTCCAGCACCAGAGAACATCATCCCGAACATTAGAACATTATACAATGTACTATATGTGCAAACAGCACTTTATATGATGTCTATAACGGACTGGAAATCAACACAACATTATCCATCAAAATAGTCAAGCTTAAAGTATTTGGAAACTGTTAAACCCTGAATTTGTCACTCCACAAAATTAAATAGTTTCTGCGCATACATCTAGTAAATAACAGTCCATGTGCTGATCATTTTCAAGGCAAGTGACTTCATTTAGCTTGGAACCGTTATAATGGCTATAATGTTACCCGATCATGACCGTAATATCAGTAGTAAGACCCTGCCCACACACAGCCGATTTGTCCCCCGATTTGTGTTCCCCGATGAATCCTATATGACTTCATTTCAAATCCTGGTTTATGTTTTTGAAATTACATAAACCAGGATTAGAAATAAAATCCTATGATTCATCAGAAGACCAAAATCGGGGGCAATCGGGGGACAAATCGGCTGTGTGTGGGCAGGGTTTAAGGGTGTCAAAATGTTCCATATAAACAAAGCTGATAGTAATGTGTGACTTACTGTTGTCAAAATTATCTCCCTCGTGCAACCTTTTGATGAAAGCCGTTTCACTTATGTTCATTTCTGCGGCAACCTTCTGCATCAGTTCCTCTGTCATACCCTGGATTAAAGTTTGATTTGATTTGAAAAATATTTTATTCAGGGAAACATACATTTCGTAGTGATACGATACTAAAAAGGGATCCCACAAGTCATGAATCAATTCACAATTGTATTTAGATTTACCCTCAGCATATGCAGATTGTGCGAAGTTCAAAACACGTATCCACACCCTAATCGCAGTCGGGTAGTTTAGTTTTGGGAGCCCAAAACAGGACTACGCATGAGCAAAGTAACATACAGTCATGTGTTGTACATAAACGGTTACTGACCTCATGAGAAGCTAAGATACAGCCTAGGTTAAGAATACCGTATGGTAGAGTTTAATAGAATATAGAATACTGGAGTCTCTTTGAACTGAGATGGCAATGAATGGTATTCCTCCATGTGTACTTAACCTTAACAAGAATAGATCGCTCAGCTTGGTAACATATTGAGCAAGTTGCTCAAAGTCTATGTTTGATGCATGTATAGATAATAAGAGAGTGAAATGGGGATGGAACGTGAAGGGAAGAAGGATAAGAAGAGGAAAGGAGAAAGAAAACTAATTGAAACAATTTGATCCTAAAATCTTTTTTTCTAATTCTCGTGATGAAATGTATCACAAAAAAATGTTCTCGGAAATAAAAAATCTTTTTTAAAATGAAAGATAGTAAAAGAATGCTATTATGGCAGTCTTAATACAATAAATACAGACACTTGGAAAACATTATCAACTTCGTCCTAAAAATATATCATAGGCCTTAATTGAAAATAAAAAGAAATGGATTTTCGATTAGAGACAGAGGCAACTCTTTTGGTGCTCAGATCTTCAGATGGCCCCGGCCCCTTTTGCCACTTTTTGCATGAACTGATTGTATTATTGTAACTTTTGTAACCTAGCACAGTATTTTTTGTATTTAATACATTTTTATTCAGCTAGACATTATGTTTATATATACATTATTCTCAGCTATTCTATGCTGATGATTTAAATAGAAAAACTCATGACGCAGTAACGCAAGAACAGATTTTCTATTCTATTATATTCACAATCGTTGCTTTAACTGAGGAGCCTCGTCGGTAATAGTTTACACAGATGGCATAATGGGTCAGATTTTCAGAAAATGTACAATTGGCAGCTGTACACTTTTAGTAAATTCTGCTAAATTAGGCTGCAATTTGGCCATTGATATTAGCAACCTGTTTTTTTATTACAAACAAAGGCCATACATTTAATCATAATAATAAAGACGCATGTCGACGTGGTCAATGTTTTCCTGCGTTGCGCTGCGTTTGATTAGGTTGAATTGTATTTTGAACTATCTTAAAGTTGGGCTATTTGAGAGAATTGGTGGAGACGAATTGTACAATTTCTTGCGACTTCACCATAATGGTCGAGGAGCCTTTTACCTGTTCGGTTGCGTCAAGACAGACGGCAGCAGGGTTGCCAGAGAATGGTACGTTAGTGAACGCATCCACCGTGTAGAGCGGCAAACACTGCTGACTCCTGGTGGCCATTCCGCGAGTTATAAAATACAGTCCCCTCTTAATGGCGGCGTTCATTCAGTTCCTATATAAATAAATAAAAGAATAATAACCTGTTGTAAAACCTTTATAAAGCTACTTATGTTTTTCATACATTTCTTCTGCAACATGCCACTCAACCTATCCACAACATTTTTAGTTATATGCATGGATCGGGTGTATTTTGTATCACGACTCTTTTGTCTCCATCTAAATATCAAACTGCAATCATTTCATATATGTTTTGTATACATTTGTGCTACAGACGGCAATTTGATCGGGGAGGGGGTGGGGGAAGGTAAATCGAGCCTTTTATTATATTTTGTTAAATGCAAAATACGAATCCTGCATACCTTTAAATCGCTATAATACCGAATGTTAAATATTAATAGATCGGTTTAGACCTTTACATGGATTTTAAAGGTTTTATTTAATCAACAGTTACTAAATAACTAACATGCAGATATGGTGGCCAGTGAAACAACCCAACTGGATTTTAAATAAACTATAAAATTGAAATGTCACTATCACGACATTTTCTAATCTTCTACTCGTATTTACCACTCGTAGTCGAAGCAATGATACCGGGAAAATATCCAGTATTAAAAGGTAAAACTAACGCACGCAATCTAGTTGAACAGTGGGGGTGGCGGGAGGGTACAATTGCTACACCGGTATAAATTTGAACTAATATTGCATCAAGCGTTTCGGACAACAGGAATACCTTCCCCAACACCCTGAATGAAAACGTTGCACAATTGTTGTTGATGATAAACTCTAGGTATACTTTTAACATTTTCACAAATTCCGCCTCTAGTATAAATATTAATGATCCTCTTCACACAAAGAACATACAATGTACAATGAAATGGAGTTCTGAGTTCCAACTATCGGAATTCCCACGTGCACATTTAATAGTGGTCGGTACATACATATATGGAGCTCACGAATATAAACATTTGTATGTGATTAATGATTCCATGTTCTTTAGGAACATTATCTACAAAACATTCTACTGCGGAGTTATAATGGGACTGAAACCTGATGATAGACCACAGTATGATTGATTACCATATCCCTGCCGCTTGCTATATGTATACATACGATCGGTTTAGTTTATTTATAGTTATTAACGCGCGGTGAAAAATTGAACTGACATGGAGATGTTGATGTGTATCATTTTGGTGTTATGGTGAAACCTCTTCTCCCAAACTGTGTGTTTAACTCGTGGGACACGGTCAATTTCATCGCTTAGTTTGATTACATGCATGACCTGCGTATGTCAGACTTTGGGGGCAGAGGTGAGAAATGGTTGTTACGGTGTGAATCATCCATAAAGGGAGCGAGAGCGTTATGTATTCAAATGTATCTTAGACCTGCGAGAGCTTAATAGTTGTGTTACAGGGGCTTTGGTGTGAAGGGATATTCTGTTTCAATAGCATTTCTGCATTACATAAAGTAAACAGATTGATATAGAATTAGTGCGTGGATAAGTAAGTGCATAAAGTGGAAACATAATATAACTTATATTCAGGCACCAACCCAAGTTCATTTATTTTGGTCATAAGACTTTCTACATTAATGTGTTTATGTTTGTTTTTGTTTTTGCAAACAAGTTTATTCAATATTATCCTGCCTTTCTGGCATAATGTATTTATGTTAATTATGTACATGTATATGTTGTGTTTATGTTAATTATGTACATATATTTTGTTTATGTTAATTATGTACGTTTATTTTGTAAGTCGACAAAAACTTACATAACCTACTTGTAATCTGCCTCCAAATACATGGAATAGTATATAAGAAAACTTCAACAATATGCGAACACGAGCAATTTACTAAATATTTCCTATCGATATAATTAGTTGTGAAAATTGACGGGAAACTGAAATGAACTGACATGAAGATTTTTATATTGCTTCGGAGAAAAGGTAAACCTTGTTCTGTGATCAAATTTATGGCTACACCACGCTTATAAATCTGTCAGTGCAGTAGGCTGAATCCACGTGTATCTTAAACATGTGCATGTTCTCACTGGGAGTGCTTGGTTTATTCAGGAACCCTTTTCAAAAGTTTAATAATCATGATCTAATATAAAATATTTTCCCTATGGATATGTTTAAAGCAGAGAAACATATGTACTGCCTTTAATCTCAGAAAAGTAGTTCTCCAGGCTCAATCAATGCAATATATATCTTTCAGAGTTCAAAGTAGAAGAGGTTAATAAGGAGAGTTATAGTTCTACCTGTATCATTTAGAGCAAAGAAGTCCCAGAACCCGAGGCAATAATATGAAGTGTAAATGAAGTGAGAGGTGGGAAATGCAACATATATCATGGGACCCCCAATGGAGAGATTTATTCATGGTAGCCAGGTACATACAAGAAGGTGTAAAACGAAATGTGATATAACAAGCAGTAAACGCCACTACAGCCTCTCTCACTTACATAAACATGAAAAACAAGATTATTGCAAGTAGCTCGGTGCAAGACCTGATACTAGTTTACAAATTAAAAATAAAGCCTAGGAAAGGCAATCCTTGCGCATTTCCATTTCCTATTATACGTACACGACCGTGTTTCCAACCACCATAGAACTATACTCAAACTGATCTACCCGTATACCAAAACTACTATACTGCCTGCTTCCCCGATACGAATCGGATTGGGTGCTTCAAATCAAAATACTTTACTTTTTCATCAAAGGATACGATTTTTGGTCGGTTCAGGTCATGGTGGGAATCATACCCACTAACATTTAACCACCACTGAAACCCCACCCCCGCCCAATTGTTCCTATGTTGAATTATAAAATCCCTTTAAACCTGAGGTAAGTGAGGTGTGATTCAAACTACTCCAATGCTTTAAGAAAGATCCGAGTTACCGTTACGCCTATGCCTTTATATGCATACCTAGAGTGAGTGAACATCGCATGATTCACCATAATTTTCTCAACAAATGCTAGCGTTGTGTGCACTTTGCTCTGCGACCCTTCTATAAGATAATCACCGTCAGGTTATAAAAACCAGGATTTTTGTATTTTGTGTGCAGAACAAGAGAATTGTTTTAAGATGTTTGTGGAGGGAATGAAACAATTCTCGGGTTGTGAAACAGACATTCACCGAAACAATTGCTCGTAAAACACAAAATTAGATTGTTCGACAGAATGAGCCGAGAGCTAGAAAAAGACTGACTTTGATGGCATTGTTTAGTTCATTTATTTGTACATGTTAATTCTATTCCTACCCTGATTATAAAGCCCAAATGTCCGCATGAGTTTCTTACTTTTAGATAAGTTGAAAGCCGACACGTCTTTCTGCGTTGCTGAACAAAACCTTTGAAAAATGAAGGGCAAATCAAATGTGATGTGTTCCAGGGAAATTAGCCACAAGTCGCAAAAAAATGGGTTTTGAGATATTATCATATTTGAAAAGAGGAGATCAAGCCGATTCCAATGGTAGTAAACAGTAGGACATCTAAATAAGTATTTCTATATTTTAAGTTTGGAATTTTTGTTTGTGAAAAAAAAGTTTGACATAGCTCTGGGCGGACATTTACGAGTAAAGTAGCTGAATATGCTGTATAAAATGACCTTAAAAATACATGGATATATTTATCAGACTGTCCTGAAATTTGATACACGTATTCAAGCTACAACAAGCGTTAAGCTACCCAAACATGGAAACATTCTCACAAATACATCTTGTGAATAAAAGACTTTGAAAAATATCAATTTTTCGACTTATGACTCATTTCCCCGGAGCACATCACAAATAATAGCGGACAAAGAAAATATCCTAAGATGAAGAATAATAATTTAAAAGCTTATAATATGAACGAAAAAGATATTCTGGTGACACGTGCCCGTCAACCTGAGATATCCTCAGATTCGGCAACATCCACTGTGATGTGTTTCAGAAAATGAGTCACAAGTCGAAAAAATGACATTTTTCATATATCTTTATCACAAGAACCCACTATAGGAATGTTTTCAATTTTTGATAGTTAAGCGCTCTTATATGTGGCAATACACATACCAAATTGCAACACTGTCTACTAAATGTATCTATGGGTATCTGAGGTCATATACTATTTTACTAAAGATTGATTCTTAAAAAATATCACAAACTTATTTTTCATGCATGAAATAATATAGAAGTACTTTATATATACCCTCAAGCTTTACTATCATTGGAATCGGCTTGATCTCATCTTTTCAAATATGACGATATCACATAATTCATCTTCTGCGACTTGTGGCTCAATTTCCTGTAACACATCACCCACTAGTCATGTCATCATAACTTCAAAAGCCGATTTATATGAAACTCTGATGATAACTGGAGTCTACGGAATAAGCTCTGTATCAGTCTACCAAAAACTAAAACAATGTTAATTCCATATAGTATTAAGCAAGCCGTCCCACCTATACAGAAAATAACTATACACAACTCTGAACTTGACTGGGTGGAGTCATTCACCTATTTGAGTCTGACCTTTGATGTGAAACTTAACTTCGATGATATGATTAGGTTGGTTATCAATAAGGCAAATGCCAGACTGAGTAACCTCTATATAAATAGACATGCACTAGATATTAGAACCAGAACCTTACTGGTCAAATCAATGGTTTTGAGCTATCTGGACTACGCCAATGTTTGTTATATGAATAGTAGCCAAACCCTCTTAATGCAACTGCAAGTACTACAAAATAAAGCACTCAGGTTTGCGCTAAAAAAAACGAGAAGGCATAACATTGATGACCTCCATAGACTCTCTAACACCATGACCATGTATGTGAACGCATTTATTTTAATAACCTAAAATTCTTCCACAAACAAGCACATCACTGTAGATTGAACTGGATAGAAAGGACGAGACCTAATAGGGTATATGATTTGCGGGAAAACTGGAGGTTAAATTTTGAGGTTAATAGACCATTTTGTACTTCGTATCAAAAGTCACTTGCCTACACAGGCATCCTACAGTGGAATAACCTGGAAGAAGGAATCAAGAATATAGAATCTCTGTGTGGTTTCAAGTATAAACTAAAAAATGGGATACTAGCTAAATCTATCTACATACCTATATTGTAAGAAGACTAATTATAACCCATTGTTAAATGTTACATTGCGAAAAATAATATGCTCCCAACATTTCATGTATCACCGTCTCACACTCATCTCATCTCATTATTTCTACTCATCCCATCATTCTCTCCGAAGATTCAGACAATATGTTATTGACCAGCTAATTTAAGATAGCTACAATTGTCACTATTGAATGTGCGAAATTTCAGGTTACGGAGGAAGACCGGAAGCCGCTTACAAACTTTGGCAAATGCTACTTATCTTCCTGAATAAAAATTTGTCCAAAAAAACCCCAAACTATAATGACATGTACTACGATTTTAAGATCATTAGGGATAAATATATAAATAAATTTAATGCAAACCATTTATACTAGGCTTTAAAGAAGGGCCCTAGACAATTAAACATTGAAATGCTTACACGTTTATTTATTTCCCCATTGGGCCAAAAGAGAAAGAAACTAATCCTTTTACATGACACAACATCATAGGAGAAATCTGAAAACACTAGTTGGTATTTTCCCATGGGATGAGTGGCTAGCTACTTGAGGACAAAATCAAATATTTGCACGCATAAAACAGTCTTGTTACGCTCAATGACATTAAGTGTCTACCATAAGGTTCTATAATCCGATTTAAGTAGGTAATTAAGGATATAAGCAAACGCTGCCTTAAGATTCTAAATATATATATCTGCATCTAATCTCCCCCCTTGTCCCCAATCTGTCAATAACACTCATACTTAGTGTTGTTTCCTACAAAAAATATCCATAAGGCATTTCCAACAAAATGCATTATCATTTGGAATGAGACTTATGAGAATGTGGATAAAACTGAAAGCAATTTTAGAAACATTATTGATTGTTAACATTAGCGTTAATTAGTGAAGTTCAAATGGTAGAGCGATTATTGAAATATTCATTATAACTTCGTGCTCCCTCAAGAGATGATTAAAAATTAAATCTGGTGACGTACTTGATTACTTGAACGAGACCAAAGTCGCCATACTGATGATATTGTTGCACTGTTATACTTTCGTAATCAAAATCGCATGGCATCTCAATGACGCATATCATTGTGTATACGGTTCAAGTTTTCAGAACATGTACAATTGGCCTTCACCAATCCCCTCAAATAACCCAAATTTGAGACGAAAATCACGTTCAAAATACAGTTCAACATAACCAGACAGATTTATTGAATGAATAGAATACAGAATAAACTCAGATATACTCAGTATTTATCATTTTTCACTCTAATTTAGCAGAATTTGGGAGATGTGCAGAACTGTAGATTGTGCATTTTCTAAAAATCTGACCCATACTCAGATGTATTTTGGTATATTACGCACTGGGATTATATCCACCATATCTCTTACATAGGATAGATGATAATTCTATAGCTTTCTAATAATAATAACAATCACAATGACATTGTTTTACCCAATTCTAAGCCTGCTATTTCACGCTAGAAACCTAACCTGTAGAAGTATTATCCCAGGGAGCAGTGGCTGAAGATTGATGGTTTTTTAAGCTCACGTGACAGTGTACTCTACCTACCTTTCTTCACCTGGTTCCGCCCCTTCTAATCACCCCCAGGGTACCGACAATACCTTAAAGGGGGCTAGCAATACTACCTGAGGAGCGAACCAGTAACATTGACATGTGCTTAAGGTATGGGAATGTAAAGAAATACAGTTCGAAATTCTTATAGTGGGTCCGCCCTAGCCACTTCAATGTCCATGTAGAACACGATTTTATCGATATAAACTATTCATGGCGATCTTAGCTTGCCAGTGCTAATCCTATTTTTCCATTTTCATCGTTATCAACACACTCTTCAACTAGTCTAGCCTGGTCACTTCCCTTCCCCCTCCCCTTAATCATGTCTATCCATGGAGATGAGTAAGGATTTCCCAGAGAATAAAAGATACAAAGCGAAAATAGAATGATATATCGTCTGTGTTATTAATGGTTTACTTGTCGAAGAATGTAAAATTTCCCAAAAGAAGCTGGGGTTTCTTCTTTTTTTCTTTTTTTCTTTTTTTTACGGAAAACGCCATTCAAATACAGATAAAACCAAATAAAATCATATAGATCAAATTCCTGGGTTCTCATATCCAAGTTCATCGGTCAAAGGTCAAGGTTTCCGGAGATTGCTCCATTCCTGAAAAACGTGCGCCAGCATATTCTGTGGTCCCAAATATGGACTTAGGTCTGGCAAGGCGAGTATCAGCTGCACCGAAACTGGAGAATCACATATATCCTATTCCCCGAGGTTCAACCATAAACATCCTTTACTATGCATAATTGCAAAATCCATTCCCATACTGAGAACTTAATTAGAGACACATGTGCATAGAGAGCATAGTCACTGGTCCATTATGATTTCATTTAAGAGACTAGTATTATGTATTGTATCTGTATTGGTGTAAAACGAACCAGTCTTTGATTGTTGATTTTTGATTGCGAGAAATTCACTTTTGGCATTGGAAAATAATTAAATATCCCAAAATTACAATGTTTTGAAAATATAACTTTAATTCCTTGACAAGATTAAAGGAGGCGAAATGGGAAACGACAGAAGAATAAAAAGTGAATAATTATTTTTCCAGAAAGAAAGGACAAGTCAGGTGGGCTACACTTTAGGTGTCCCCACGTCCCTTCCCCCACATGTCCACATGGGTCAGATTTTCAGAAAATGTCCAATTCACATTCACCAATTCTCTCAAATAACCTAAATTTTAGACAAAAATAAAATTCAAAATACAGTTCAACCTAACCAAACAGATTGCTAGAATCAATGCAATGCCGAATATACTCAAATTTACATAGTATTGACCAAATTGCAGCCTAATTTAGCAGAATTTACAGAATGTGTACAGCTGCCAATTATACATTTTCTGAAAATTTGACCCTCATGTCTAAGTGTGTAGAAAACTGTCGGTGCAAATGGTAAGACACATCATGTGGTTGTCAATAAATCCTCGCCAAAAGGTCAGGGTCAGGATTTATCAAATGACCATTAGTCCTTCTAGACGTTTGACATTTGATACCCGGATTCTAAGAGTACAAAGGAAAATGTCAGATTTTTACTTTTAACTCGACAGCACCCCTGCATCGTTTGCTTTTCATGACAAGGTGAAAGGTACATTCTAACTGTTGAACCACTGAAGGATTTTTTCCCACATATTTTATAATTCCTTCCACGTGAGACATGCTTTAGTGTGAGACATACTTTAGTGCTCTATATGAAATACCAGATGATATTCAATGCCAAGCCTATCTGGGAGGTAAATATGCTGTACAATACCAATATCAACATGTACCAACAAGTACAATACCAATATCTAATATAATATGACATATTCCCTTATAGATCATGCCCAAGAAATAATGAAAATCTAATAAATAATCACCGAAACAAACATATGTATGTAATTGCGAACTGATGTTACCTTGCGATCTCTCGATCGTTGACTCTATGAACTTTATGCTGTTAAAAAATTGGATTGAGGAGTATTAGAGATGTAAGAGGAAACCAAGAAGTAAATTAGAGAGCGGGAGATGCCGACGAGAAGGGCTCTTTATAGTGCATCTTTCCTATCGCCACAGTGATATATGGGTCTGTGATCAGCCCTTGGGGCATGCCCTGCCAGCTAGTAGGGGCAGATTTTCAGAAAATGTACAATTGGCAGCTGTACACATTTGGTAAATCCTGCTAAATTAGACTGAAAATGGTCAATACTTGAGTATATTTGTTATTGCATTGAATACAAGCATCAGTTATGTTATGTTAAACTGCATTTTGAAGCTCGTTTTTGTCTTAAATGTGTGCCATTTGAGAAGATTGGTGAAGTTGAATTGTACATTTTCTGAAAATCTGACCTGCTAATGTATTCAGAGCACATTCAGAGCACTTACAGTTATCTGTGTTTAATCTGAGAATCCTATCAGCAAAGGACAAAGCTCCCTTATCAGAAGTAGTCCCATATAGATGTTTTCACAGCAAACCAAATCAGGCAAAGAGGATTAAGCCATAGCAAGGAAATTATCGATGCCATTATTGTGAGAATTGGGTCATGCAGGCACTGCATGCAATAATACGGAGGGAATGCATGTTTTGCTACAGGTCTGCTCCTTAAAGCATGACAAGAGAAATGTTATTTTAATTTATGTTGTTATCAAAATGAATTATATTTGCTTATCATATTCTTCTAAACCATTCAAGCATTTATTTTGTTAAATAAGGAACTCTACATAAGATCTGCTAGGAATGTCACCAAATTGCACATACTTATTTGCATCAATGCGTAGATAAATTATTAAAAATAACATTCCAGTTTTTCCATTTATTTATCTATAACATGACCGAAGGATTTAACTTTCAAAATGGCTCGCCCCACAGATTTATATACATAAAGGAATGACTGCTAATTTAGCAAGGATCTATAGAGAGATCTATAACTGAACTTTGCGTGCAGAGATCTGAAAAGATCAGGCATGTTTTGTCCATCAATATAAGCAAACGTTCCTAGCACATGTATAGGATAAATTGGACACTAGGTCATCAGATAATGCCGAATCCATTATATAATTTGCTGCAACTGTATGTTCATATCGCCACAAATACGAAGTGCGCAATTATCCTGTATGCCAAATATGATTGCTAGATATGTAATGATGCATATCGTGCAAGCCATACAAAACACAGGAAACATTTTTCACATTGAGTGCTTATTAAAGCCAATTTTCCCACCACACAATTAATACTCATAGAAAAGCATGATGCATAGCAAGCTTTATCATGAAGACTATCTTGTATGGACTTGTAGATATCGGAAATAACCTGAATAAATATTGCCCCAATGGTTATGAATGGCAGAGATGTGCAGACATTATTTAAACTCAGCATTGGTAATCAGAATCAGCGGTTGTGTGGTTAAATAGGTTGGTAGGTTACAATGGCGAGGCTGGTATAGTATTTATGTTTGTATACATGTCTCCCATATATAGTAAGCTTGTGGCTTTCATTCTAAAGAGCCAATCCCATAAGTGGAGGATCCGCTACACAAACCACAAAACCACAAGTAGATTTACACTTCAATCTTCCCAGGTGAATTTATGCTAAAGTCAGCTGCTATTGTGTGAATGTGTACATGCATACACAGCGGCCAGGGCCCCCTGCAGGGGTCGAGTAGGCAATTGCCAAGTGACCGCTCATAGCACACATCCATGCCAGGTCTTTGGATCCTCGAACACAGAAAATGCCTAGGTGGAGTAGCTTCCAGGAGTGTGGAGAGTGTGTAGTGTACTTGCCTGACCCAAGTATCAACCTACCTGTGGATGGGAGCGTCTTGTGGAAAGCCCCCCAATCGTGCGGTGAGATTCCTGGGCACCTCCCCAAAGGCAGGACACTGACAGACACACAGACAGACAAACAGACGTCACCCCACCTGGTTGACTTTTATTGGGACTTGATTATAAGCGCTCTCTCATCTGTGACTAGGACAAGCTCGATGAGAATAAAAACCGACCAGACTCTCCATACTACCCCCCTAGGGGGATTAATTCTAAAAGTTGAATTGGACAAGAAAAACTTGAGATCTATGCGCTTTTGGACCTGTCAGAGAAATGAATGTATTGTGAGAAGCAAGGCTTATATAGAAGGGAAACACTGTGCATGGGGAAGAGGGAAACTCATCCGGGCTTGCTATTGAAAAGGCTTTTTATAGAGAAATATGATCAGGGGAATAAAGACAATAATGGAAGAGTGACATATGATATTATTCAATTTTCAAATTGAACTCAAGAATCTGCACTAAGTTCCTCGCCCAGAATATTGATAACATAATCTTTTCACCAAAAGGAAATGCTCTCTATATAGATGCATGATGGTAATTTCACATAATTTTATATCAGTTCAGTCAACTCCATACCTGAAATATATTTCAAATTTTAATACCTCATATTCTAACGTATTTTACCAGCATGTATTTCCTTTAAGAACTTCAAATTAGAGATCTGTATAGACCATGTTCCCTTGAAACTAGCGATGCCCTTCAATCTAGATCCGACCTACAATCCCAAATCTGAGATGTTTTGAGAAACTAATTTCTGACAGAGGTAAACACGGTTAGATTTCTCTCGAAAATTGGCCTAAGGAATTGTTCCCATCCTCTCTTAATTTACCACCTTTTTCTTTGCATCTATCTCCCATACAATAGATTGAAGGGCACTACCAGAGGAGCTTTAAGAAACGCAGCCATAAGAATTGTACCAGAAATACTCTGGTAAAGAAATGGCAGTCACAGCCTCGAGAGGGGCGAGTGTATAGCGTTGAGAGGGAGGTGTCTACGGAGGGTGCGTCTTTTGAAAGGAAAGGGGAGGACCCCAGCTTGTATAGACCTATGTTTGGATGAATGACCACGGCAGAGGACATAACTTATCAGGCAGGACAATGATAGTTAACCTTCTCCTGACCTCACCCTGTCAGCTCTCATTTCAACCCCCAAAGGTTGACAAAAACATATAGCACTTTTTAAACTTAAACCTTTCAAATCCTTTATATTCATTTCAGGAAGTTTAACAATCATATTATCCGTAGGACAAAGACATGAATGGTGGGCGGTTTTGAAACTGGAACGGTATTGTGTAAAATATGTAAGTTGTTTGCATAGTTTGCCAACCTTTTTTTCTGCAATATGTTTGGAGTGAAAAGCTTTTGAAAGCTTTCTCTTGAATACAGACGGTGTTGTCATTTCAAACTCGTGAGTGGCCCTGCGGGGTCGAGCCACGCGGAGTAAAACAACTTTAAGTCAAATGGTTTAAAACGTTTCACTGTGAGTGTTTTTTCTCTACTAAAGGAGAAGATTAGTTTGTACTTATGCCAGAACTCATAGAAATACCCCACATAGAAACCATCAATTTACAGCCTAATTACACGCACCTGCAGACGTCTATCCTTCCTTTCCGATTGTCCATAAATAGGTCTCTATGATTGAGCTTCCCTACCCCTTTCCCTTTTTACAGAACGCGCATTTATAATATAGCTAAAAGGAAAGCTAATACACACACAATTGTACATATTGGTGTACGGTCTTGGCTCAAAGCCTCTCAGATCAGATTAGACTGGTATGTCAGTGATTGGACGCCAGCTGCGCTAATGGGTTACCTGGCCCTGGACTAGACCTCCTAATGGGATTATAATGTCATTTTGCGGTCGTAATGGCACTTTGCGGTTTGGAGCGAGAGGCTTTCCCTCAGTTTGAAGGGACGCTCTCATCTTTGAGCCTAGAGTATGTACAAGTTACAGTTCCATTCGTTTTTAAAAATTAATATGAAATGACCGTCCAGAACACCAATCTCGCGATGAGTTTCTTGAAGTTTCTTTATTTATGCTTAACGTTTCGGTCTTGTATAAACCTTCATCGGGGGTCGAAACTGATCTGTGAAACCACTGTTCCTTACTCAAAAAGATGAGTTCAGGTAGGAATCATCTGCATGTATGTATAATGTTATCCGGAAAAGAGAAATAATACGTCCCTTCATACAAAACATTTATTCATTCATGAATATACAATCATAGTAATGCCTTAAATATTTTCATCATTATTCCAACGTATTTTAATCACATCAAATTGGGATGATACACATAACAACTGCCATACATTTTATAAACATGAACTGCTCTGCCATGCACATGCAGAAGTTCTGGTCTGTTAAGAGGGAATTTGCATAAGCCACTCTGCATGTCACTAATTGCATGCATGCAACCCATACTGGATAATGCAATGGGCATAGGGGTGAAATCGCCAGAAAATGTACAATTCTCCTACGCCAATTCTCCCAAATAACCCAAATTTAAGACAAAAATCAGCTTCAAAATACAATTCAACATAAGCTAACAGATTGTTTCAATCAAGACAATACCAAATATACTCAGATATACCTAGTGATGACGATTTTTCAGTCTAATTTAGCAGAATCTACTAAATGTTTTGATCTGCCAATTGTACATTTTCCAATAATCTGACCCATAGAATGCACTGAAGACATGGCATCCATCCAGGGGAGAAAGGCTTTCCAGGCTTATAATCCGTTAACTCTACCATGAATATTTTGGTATTTTGTGAAGTAGTTCCCATGGGGAAATATTCACAGAAGCGCATGGGCCTGCATGGGTACAATTTGGCGTGTATACTAATGCCCTATAGTTGCAAATGGTGCGAATGCAAATCCCCTATTGAAACATCACAAAATCGTTTAAATGAACATATTGATTACATCAAGCCAACACAAGCGACGACCCTTCGTTTACAATATGGCAAGAAAATTCAACAAACAAAATGCATTCCATATCACATTTTCGGGTACAATGTATTTTTTTTCTCGTATTTTGGAAGAAGACATCAACAGCAAATTTTCAAAAAGGATTTTCTCATAAAAAAAACGAAACTGCATAAGCCTGGGCATCATCAACGTACTGAACACAAGTTTAAAACTCTTCCCTACGTACATTCGTCATTGAGCAAGTTCTGCAAAAGCGATGAACATTTTTCAGGCGCACTATTTCGTGACTCTGTTAACACTGCCTAAACTTGTACCTTAACTAGGACTATCGATTATTAAGATATTGCTATAAAATACGATCACTATGTTTAGGATACTCTGGCCGGCATGTAATTGCCATAAAATACGGTATAAAATCACACGGTGCAAAATATTAGACCGCTTTCACCACCTTGTCCCAGAGTAGACTAAATTATCGAGTTGTAACGAAACTAAGGACATGAATCTGCATTAAAGAGCATTAGTATTGCCTCCCTAAGAACAATATTCGTTGGGTGCCTTTCTGGTGGTTGATTTATATCTAAGATATTCGAGGCATTAAAAGTCCACTGTGATACCATTAGTTTTTCGCTGAATGATCGTTCTGTGAATTAATTAATCACAAGTACTCCAATACTATATGATATTACAATATATGATACAGCATATGTCTATAAAACCTGGGGGAGACAGTCACATTGGTATCATTTAAACACTGATTAAAAAACTAAATATAGGTTCATTTCCTTTTAACCGCTTCAGAATTGTTTTATTAAATACCCAGGGAAATCCGTTAGAGTGCTTCTTCCATTGATCATGTTAAGTAAAGACAAACTGTGAGAAGAAGAGGGATCGAGGCCTCAGTAATCAGGTCTAGACTCAGCACTGCTAATGAAGGGCTCCCAGTGCACTCTGTAAGGGGGTCAGTTTTTCAGAAAATGTACAATTCACCTTCAACAATCTTCTAAATTAACCCACATTTAATACAAAAATGAGCTTCAAAATGCAGTTTAACATAACAGAACTGATACTTTATATCAATGCGATACCAAATATACTCAGATATACCTGGTATTCATCATTTTTCAGCCTAATTTAGGAGAATTTCCTTTATGTGTAGAGCTGCCAATTGTACATTTTCTGAAAATCTTACTCAACGTGGACTGATCCCCTCTACCGAGCCGTGTGTTAGTTACACTTACAGTGCCTTAACAATAATCTACAGAGAGGAGAGAGTTGAGAATCGGAGTTGTTGGACACGGGCCAAAAAACAACACAAGCAGTAGAAGATTCCCTACATAAGCCATGCAAGCACATATAGGGACGACACACCATCATGTATGAATTATTCAATGTCACGAGCTCAGAGTTACCAATAATTTAGCGGTTGGGGTGTTAACTAGAAAAAGAAGGCTTCTCGCCAAGCCATCATCTGATAGGTAACAATTTATATTATAATGGGTGGGTTCCCTTAAACGCATCCATAGTCTATTTTTGCTAGAGTTTAAGCTAATGAGTCCACAGAAAGAACCGTTTAAAGACAGATAAGGAGATAAGTAGATCATTAAACAGCATTTACGTGTTGATAAGCAGGTTAACCACCCTATATTTATTGTTGAAAGCATAATCAGTCACAAGGGCCTAGCCACTAAGCCGATTCTCGTGCGATTTTGCGCCGCAGAGCACTTTTTTCCACTAAATTCTGTGAAAATCGCATGACAATTGGCTAAGTGGATTAGACCCTTCATGCGATTATAAAGATATCATTGGTTCCGCCAAACAATTATAACCTAGAAAGGTCTATAATCAGGGGATGGTTTTCAGCTACTTCAATTTAGTATCATAACATGTGCTGCTAATATTCATTATTTACTTTCAAGGAAGAACCCAAGTTCACACAATGGTTTGCAAATTTGGTTTCAGTATATTTTTATGTAAGTCCTTAACTGGAAACAAAGGCAGGGCCATGGCAATTGTCCAACGTTTGGAGGGAGGAACCTCTGGTGCCTAAGAATATTGTCAATAAAATTTGTTTAAAAAAAAAGAATGTCTATTCACTCATGAGTACATACAAGTTGAAATATCAACCTCTCAGTTGTGCCAATTCATTTCTGCATGTATCGCAAATATATGTGGAATTGTGTCTTGTGAAATCTTACCGAGTATATTGTATAGACAAAGACAGAAACAAATACTGCTAAAACATTGCCAAATAGATGATCGTGTACCTAATCTGTATGTTATATACTGTACACTCTGGAAATCCTCCCAAGAGCGGTTCAACTGATTGTATACTAAGCAATAAAAGAATATTTGGCATTCCAAAGAATAAGAATAATCCTCGATGAGGTTGTGTCCTTAGCTTCAACTGCCCCTTCTAGTCACCAACATTGAATGCAAATACTCAAAATATACCCAAACATAAGGTACAAGCACCGGACCATATTTACAATACACCATCTGAAAGGACGTATCAATACTTATACAAACAGGATGAACAGTATATAGGTACATCAACACCCGCCTGCTGTCCCAATGTATGGTCACAAAATAATCAAATATGCTCACAACAAGTATACAAATAATACAAAGCAGCTCTTCTTGACAAAATAATGATATCATTAAAGTGCTGTGTGGATGAACAACTCAGTCTGTCTCAAATACAAAAATATATCAACTAGACTATAACTGTAACATAGTATACAAGATATCATGTCAAACTATGCATAATGTCCATCAAGTAACTGTTTCCCTTTTGTTTCTTTTCACTGTACATTCCACATAATCGGAGGTAGGAATTCCTTTGGACTTATTACCACGAGAAATAAGTTGACATGGATTGTGCTTTACGTAACAAAATAACTTGCAAATGAGAAATATTCTCATTGTATCGTTAGTTATTTATGAACCCCAAATACATCGCACTACTTGCTATTGTATTTCCAATATATAACCTCAAAAAGCTCTTATTAACACAAGCCTTATATTAACACAAGCCTTAAATACATCCAATGAAACAGACACAAATACAAACTTCTAAGTAAGTTAAAATATGCAATAGCTCTATATAGACCGATGGTATAGCTCCATGTTTAGGAGGTTGGTGTATACCTAAAAGGGTCGACCTTATTCTGTAGATAGATGTGTGCATTTGAGTACATGCTCTAGAAAATAGTTTAATAAGCGAAGTTTTCATCTGTAAACAAATACAAAATATTTTCCCTTGAGCACAAAATCATACAGTGGAACTCAATATATTATCAGTCATGATAACATAATAAAAGAATGAATTCGAGTTAATCCTTTAACTATGACATTATAACATAAAGAAGTCACCAAATTGACCCTGAAATCATTTCACCAAGTATAGAATATTCATAAAAGTTAAGGCATATTTAAAGTCACAACTGATCTTACAACCGGGAATAGATTATTTTAACTGAGGTTTGCCACTGAAGTCATCATTGAAAAAAAAACGATAAAAAGAGATGCGTTATACTCTGAATGTTCATTTCGGTGACCATAATTATCCCATGTAAGGAAATCGTCGTGTATGGTTTACCATAAGTCATTTATGGTAACAAGCAAGTGTGCCTTGACTAACTCTAGATTTACAATGTCATTAAATAGTGAAGCATAAGGTTAGGCCTACACAAACTTCTTTAGACATTCGAGCCATATTGGGCCTAGGGCTAAATAAGCAATACGACTAGCAGGCTAACTCTAATCTTTCATACACACAGTCTGATAACAATACGAATAAGGCAAATAAGGGGTGGGCCAAAAGGATCGAGAGAGCGAGGCAGAAAGAGAGGAGAGCGAAGCAGAAATGGAAGGATCGAAAGCAGTCAATTGGCGCGATCCAATCCCTGATTGTGACAGTAAGATTAAATCATTGAATTGAATAGAAAGAATGTGCCCACCAAAATAATATATTGACTTCGAACAGAGCAGACTTGGGGAGTCTGAGATATAATAGAACTCGAACAAGGACTATTTTGAAACCTTTTGGCTCACAGGACTTTTCTTTCAAATGGGCAAGGATCGAATTACCTAGCGCAATACGATATAACGTTTTATGTAATTCAGGTCGCTGGGTGATACGCTATAGTGAAGATACCAATGAGAAAAGGCTCACAAATAAAAAGTCCTACACTTATATATACACATGCTCAGGTAAAATATCACAACATAGATTGAGTTTAATATAGACATCATATAAAATTGCTATATCATTCCAGCTGGGTTGTCATCGCATATCAAATACTTCCCCCATTAGATAAGTAATTGGCATCACTAATTACCGTAATAATTGCACTAATTACTCTCCATCATCAATCGCAATTACGAACAAGAGGATCCTTGTCTGAGCGCAGCGTACTGGGCCAAACCTTCGTGCATGTCTTATTCAACAAGCTAGACCAACATATCAACACTTGGCAGATGGTAACTCGATACCGGGTATCTGCTGTAATAGTTAGATATTTCATTTCACGGATATTGGAGGCTTTTGTGTCAATGGACGTCAGCAAGAAAAGCTGGTGTTGGGAGACGCCAGACTAGCGTTCCATCAAGGATCAAGGTGTTTGACGTGAAGGAAGCGGAGGGGGGGGGGGGGGGGAGCATTTAATAGGGAGAGATAGCTAATATATGTATATATATGAGAGAGGGGGGAAACTGAGGGTATTATGAGATGAAATGTCATAGATTGAATTTGAATTTGAAAAACATTTTATTCAATGCTCGATTGCTGTAAGGGGGCGATTCGGGAGGTTTTCAAGCCCACTTTTGCTATTTTACAATATATAGACATATAGATAGATAAAGGTAGGGAGCATTAGATAAGGAGAAACAAGTGATATCAGAAATATAGAGAAAGGCAGACAGAAAGGAGAAGTAGAGGAGTTTACTGATAAGAAATGTAGCGCCATGGGGTATATCAAAGAATCCACAATGACCAGGAGAGGCATAGAGTGAATAGTTAATGAGAAAATACGGAGAGGAAACGTCAATGGGCCGAACACAGAAGGGACAAATTAGGAAGGTAGAAGATGAGAGGGGTATGTAGCAAAGGTAGGGCATTTATAGACTGGGTAAGAGGGAGAAGATGGAGATGGAGAAGAGCTATGCAAATGTAGAGTGCTCAAGAACCCAAATGGTTGTGAAAAGCTTTCGGAGTCTAAAAGGGGCTTTCTTTGTGCAATGCAACAAGCAGCAGACTTGGACTTCTATTTAAAGACATCTTGTTAGTTGAAAATCAGGGCTCCTATCCAAGCAATTATTAACACAATCCCCCTTCAGCCTTGGGTCGACTACAAAAGGAAATCTCTAACCTCATCCCCGCTAGATCCCCTGTATATAAAGTATACACCAGCCACAGAGAGCCACTTGAGTATATTGGCCTCGAGGTACACTTGGTCTGTGCAGTGTGCAATAAATTATGAGAACAGAGACGTCCAAGAGGATTCAAATAACTTGGAGAGGGTCCGCTTTAAAATACCGCTAACAAAACATAGCTCGCAGTTCTTGTAGCACGAGTCAGGAGGTAGGAGATAGGAGAGGTGTAGCTTTACAACCTATTCACACAACAACTCAATTCATGGGTCAGACTTTCAGAAAATGTACAATTCGCCTTCACCAATCCTCTCAAACAACCCAGATTTAAGACAGAAATGAGCTTCAAAATGCAGTTTAAAATAACAGAATCGATACTTTGAATCAATGCGATACCAAATACATTCAGATATACCCGGTATTCTTCATTTTTCAGCCTAATTTAGGAGAATTTCCTAAATGTATACAGCTACCAATTGTACATTTTGTGAAAATCTGACCCTCATACGCTTATACGTGTACATCGGTTCGCTGATAATCCAATCAAACTTTGGTATCCAATATGGCGGGCTCGATGACAAAGCAAATATTGTAAAACATTTTGTTCGTAATTGCATTAATTAAGAGGCTCCATTTTAATAAGAAATTTACTTAGAGTAAACATCAGAGCGACCCAATGGTAACCCTACGGCAAGCCGCTCCAGGTTGATCTAGAATAGAGTGTACTGCACAATATTGCACTCTGATTTTCATCTGGCTACCTTAGCACGCAGTTACCTATATTTGGCCATACTTTCATCTATTGGGTCTAATGGAGAAATCCTAGCCAAACATAAATCGAGTGCATACCATATGGATATATGCCAGAATATATGTTTATAATGTCAGTGTGAATATGGAAATATTCAAATCAGTCAAGAGCTTTAGTAATAATTGCGTATTAACAGATTGCAAGGTACAATTACGCATTTAACGCAGTTAACACAAATTAATATCTTTAATAAAAACTGGAAAATTCAGTAACTAGAAAATGAAAAGCGCCGACTGTACCGCGAGGTGGGATAACCAATTGATACAGCAACCTGCTCCATCAAAGAGTTCTATGCTCGGTGGGAATAGAAGCGTGGGACCAATGTATACTCTCCTCTCTTTTTATCAAAATGTGTACAAACGTATACCGATGTACACACAAAAACCCCTAGAATATTCTAACCAAGTCGAGTCAGACTTTCTGACAGGTACCACAGAGAGAGATAATTGGAAAAGGTTTTGTAGTAATTTCACCAAAGATCCACAATAATTGGGCATAAAGGGCTTTAACCAGCCACAATAGTTATGTGAGCTGCATGAAAGGACAGTGCAAGTTTGACAGAAAGCAACCGGTTTGTAGGGTACACATATAAGTTAAAGCAACGCATACTCACATATAGGGCATACGGTCTATACAATATGTACAATTTCACATGCATGGCCCTTGAAAGAGCACTTTCACAAAAGAAGAGGAAAATACCCTGTTAGAATTGAATGGCTGTAGTGGGTGACTCTCTTTTTAATATTCTTCTAAATAAGATAGAAAAAAATCTTTAGTATATTACCGTATTAAATCTACCTTTATCTTAAAAAGCACATCAAAATCTGGTTCTACTCCTTAAAAAGAGTCATTAAGGCTATGCTATGTATATAATATGAAGTTAAAGTTAGTTCTGTACGACATGTATTATTTATATTATGTAATCGGGTGATTACGAGTGTAACTTGAAGCTAATATGGCACGGTGCTTTCAACATATAATATATATAATGACTCTGTGTATACGATATCACATGTAGCTACGAAGAAATTGTATGCACCCTCATTCATTTCTCTGTCAATTTTCATGATGCAACAAACGGATATAAAAATGACCCTGAATTTATTATTATGTACTTTAACAATAACCACAAAAGGGACAAAATCAACTTCGGGCAATCCAGGGAATATTACTCTTTGGATAACCACATTACAAGCTATGGTATTCACGCCATAAAGCTATGGTATTCACGCCATAAACTGATATAGTTTTTTTATGGAGTCCCTGTATTTCAAGCCCTACATATACATGGGTCAGATTTTCAGAAAATGTACAATTCAACTTCGCTAATCTTCTCAAATAACCCAAATTTCAGACGAAAGTAAAGTTCAAAATACAGTCCAACCTAACCAAACAGATTGCTAGAATCAATGCAATGCCGAATATACTCGAATTTACCTAGTATTGGCCAAATTGCAGCGTAATTTAGCCGAATTTGCTAAATGTGTACAGCTGCCAATTGTACATTTTCTGAAAATCTGACCCACATACATATTACGAACAAGACGCTATGTATGACACATCCCCAGGATATTGATATTTTCTTCAAATCTTTCCAAGTATCAACAACTCAAAGCTGAGAATACGATGACGTAGTATATAACATATGCGCTCCACTTTGTTGATTAATATTTTCACACAGACGATCGAAGGATCTTTGTGATTCAAATATTGTCTTAGCACGAAGAGTAGTATCCACATTAACTATCGATTGATCACTTAGATCCGCCGAATTCAATCAAGCCAGCTAAACACTATCAATAATATATACATAGTTTCACAGAAGCGACTAGCAACATGCTAGATCCTCTCCTTGCATTCCTCCGAGAGATAAATGTCAATGGAAAGTTGAATTTGTGTGGGGAGCATAACATACCATCATCAACATTCCTTCTTAGTTCTGTATACAATTCATTTAATCTATAATCTTACTTACTTACATGGAAAACATTAATTATATCTGCAATACTGTCTCTAGTTCTAACAATTCGTTCTATCCTTAGGTTGTACTCAAATCAGAACCAAAGCATATCAACTTCTATAGAACTACTTTGCTTAAATTCCTTGCATCATCCGGTCTCAACAGATAAGGTCCTTGCAAGAATGAAATGCATTTCTGAGATATAGAGAAATTTAATTACATTTTGTAATTCAGGATATCCTTCCCCAATCCAGCATTTCAGATTAAATCGATTAGAGTGGTAGTTATTTTGTACATTTCATGCCATAATCACTACAATAAGTTTAGATTGAAAATCACTGGGACATTCCCGACACTAGGTCTCTATGAGGAGTCAAAACCTGCGGGTAAAGGGTGGCCTCCACTGGTTGCGGTAAGCTCTGCGGTAAGCCTTGCGATGGTGAGGAGTGGCGAGTTTCTGCCTCCATGGCCAGTGAACCATGTAGGCAAGACCTCATCAGTCCTATCCACCTACAGGACCAGCACAACACCATCGCAAGGCTCACCGCAGCCAGTGGAGACCACCCTTAAACGACTATTTTACCACCTTCTGTTTTAAATGATTCCAATATGATGGTAACCATAAATATACTCATACTAATGACAAAGCCAGTTGTACACACCCTTTAGCATACACACTTGAAGAATGTGGAACAATATTACCAAGCACAATCATATATACACAATGGTAGAACAAACCAACGAATTACAAGCACACTCATGTTCAGATTGTCTTAAATAAAGAAAAAAAATCACAATCATGGTTCATAAAATACATCAACACATTCTCCTTATTTCACCTACGATACTAGATGAAAAATAGTAGTAGAATGAGAATTGTTAGATGATATGTGTTACAATATGTTTTTGCTTTTGCGCCGCTGCTGCTTCTCATAACGGCGTTGAATGCGACGTAATCGTAATCCGCAAGCTCATTATATTGCAACGGACTAGATTCTTGTTGAACGATGATAAAAGAGGTGAGGGGGGTGACCAGATTGTAGTCTAAAGCTAACTTTAATGCATCTTGTCTGATCTGCTTTTGGATGAATTCAACATCTGTTTTCTGCTCTTGTATCAATAAATACTTGATCATCATATAAGCGTAAAGCTTTTGAACATATCCCTTTGAAACCTTGGGGCAGTTCATAGACAGATCAACAGTTTTGTCGAAGACCACTTCCATCGTTGTCACGCCGCCGACTGAAATAGCCATGTGCGTTTTTTCATTGATCATATTTTCCTGCAATTTTCCTGCTACCACGAGCTCAGAGCCATCGAAGTATTGGGGGAAATCATTCTGGGTAAGGCTATCCTCGACTATGATGTCCACAGGGTAGCTAATCTTCACATTATACATAAGAGGCGTATTGACAAGCTTGAAAAAATATCTTAATTGATCATCAGCTTCGATTCCTTGATAAATCCGGACAGCTCCTTCGGCGACTCCAGTTCTGTAGGAGATCTTTTTCAGAAGTTGGAAATCAAGCTCGCGCTCGTTGCCAAAACCCAGAGAGAAAACGGACACTTTGTTGGCCGCTTCTTCCACGACATTGTTCACTATTTTTTGTTGGTTTGTTTCTCCTGCAGTGGGCTGCCCATCGGTGAGGAAAACGATGATGTTTGAACCCCATTGACCCTGGGTCTTAAGGGTTTTACACGCTTCCAGGAGGGCCCAATTGATGTCAGTGCTTCCGCCAGCCTTCAATTCATCGCCGAGAAACTGTTTGCCCGCGCGAATATTTTCTGGCGTGGCAGTGACAAGCGATTGCTGAACTGGCCAATATATCAGCCTGTCATTGAAGAGAATTATTTGGAATTTGTCCTGTGGTCGGAGGACATCCAAAATAGACCACATTGCCACCATGGTCTGGCGGATTTTCTCTCCAGCCATCGAGCCACTAATATCTATGACAAAGACTACATTCTTGTTCAAAGGGTCTAGACCTGAAGGCGAGAAGTAGTGTATGAAATATTCCCCGTCCACACAAACCATACCAGCGTCCCTTTCTGTGTGTTTGACATCATACATTATTTTCAGATCGGTGTTCAAGCCTTTCTTAGGATCCATTTGTTTCTGGCTTGTCACACTGGGTTGGTATTCAATTTGTCTTGAGGTAGCATCTCCCAACATTTCATAATTTTGATCATTTAATGCAGTATCATTGAGAGTGACATTTAGGAAGGTTATTCCTTGGCTTTCAACTATATCAACATTGATTTTGAATTCTGGTATAACTTGACTGGGTCGAACACTAATAACTTGGGTGTAAACTCCGAGCTTTCTTTCCAGCAATTGCTGATATGTTAAAACGAATTCCACCTTGCTACTAGCAGCAACATTTATTGAAACGGAAAAAATCTCCATGCCCCTTGCAGGTTTGATATTACTTCCAACACTAACTTTCCCAGCAGTTTCATTGCGTTTTTTAGCTTCTGAATATTCCTTCTCTGCCTCATCTTTGCCTCGAACTTCAGCTACAAAGAATTTCCCATCAATTATCATTGTAAAATTGGAAATGAAAGCCTTCTCTGGAATCTGAACCACGAACGTTACCTCGCTGTCATCATCCTCAGGATTGGAGACCATACTCGTTATTTTCGTCGTAGAAAATCTATTAGCTACATTAGCTGTGATAGTCATGGCTGTTATGACCGGTGAAATGTCTTCCTCTGATGTATCCACATTTCTCCTCCACCTCTTCCCTCCGCCTCCTCCTCCATCGTCTTCCCCAAGTTTGCCCCCTGATTTAGCATGTTCTTCGGTAGGCGGTGTCCGTTCTTCTAATTTAACCACAAAATACACACCTCTGATTTCACCAGCAGTTTCTTTTTGCCGCGGGTCCACTGCTTTAGGCTTGGCTTGACGATTCTCCTCCCAAGCCTCCTGCTGCTCCACGGGCGAAGCCTCTTCAGAACCCAATGCAGAAGCGGAGGAGGCGGCGGCGAGTTGCGAAGCCGTTGCTCCTCCACTTGTCTTGCGGTAGTGGTGTCTGTGATGGTGATGGTGGTGTGTTTTTTCATTGCCAGCACCGTTTTGCTCAGTATTTCCTAAGCATGGAATGATGAGGCATATCGCCAGCACTAGTTTCACGTAGAAATCCATGTTCCAGCTTTTGGTCTGGCCCCTGTGGGCTCTAAACACTCCCTGTCAATTCGGATCAAGTGAAGTCCGCCTTGCTGGTGTTTTGATTATCATAATGGATGTAAACACGGAACAGGAAAGGGTTGGGCCTGCCGCACAGCTCGCCGCGCTCCTAGCGGATGCTCAATTAACTAACGTTTGAGGGATCGTTATTGAATTACTGTTGCAAGTGCAGGTGGCGGCACTGTACTATTGAGCGCTCCTAAAAGGTTGCAACCTTGATCTAATTTCTGAAACCCATGCAGGCTACACACAGGTTAGAGGATTTAACTTTGGACTAAAGGAGGATTTTCTTAACTATTATGAATTATTCCTACACACTTTTCAACATTTCTTTACGTAGCACTGCACTATATCAGCTTAGTTTCGTTTTAGTTTATATTAGAAGTGTACATACGCCGGAAGACAAGATTCTTAATCAATTTTGCAATCTTTAGTCTTGCAAAATAAAGAATTGATTATCATAATGATAATTATTATTATTGAAGTGCTTCAAGCCATTGAAGTTAGAGCACAGAACTATAATAGAATGAAGAAGGCCCGTCCAATCGAAGCGTCGGCCCTGCAGCAAAATCAAGCTATGGATACACAACAAATCCAGTGTTAATTTACATAAACTTTATTCTAAAAATCTTAATGAACAACTGTCTCCATCAATATATGAATACACCGAACAATACTATCAATACACATAACGAGAGAAAAGACTATATTTGCTTAATTAAGAGTTGTATCAACAGAAGATACTTTATTTAGTTGAGTTAGTCAAAGAGAAATTGCTAATCAATTCTAGGACACACAGGAAGACCTGCCATCAAGACAAGACATTATGCCCCTTTTCCACGGTAAATTGTTCTTTATATAGTCCGGAATGAATGTCGAAATAAAAACATAAAATATACTTGGACATTTTTACCCATTTCCAAGTTCGTTCCGACTCACATTTTAATATATTTTTCTCGTGCATGAAGACATAATCTGTTCCATTAAATTGTAATGGTGCCTGAAATTTGTGCTCCAAATGGCAATAGTTCTAACAAGACATGAACCAAACATACATGTATGTTCAATAACAAAAAAGTACGGATAGAACACATGGACTTCTGGATTTGAGAAAGTAGAGAGAATGAAAAGAATGATCTGCTAAATGAACCTTATGTGTTCCATGAACTCAAGATCAAATTAATCTTCATGACATATGAAAGAAAAATGTGTCAAAATGCCGCGGTTTGGTAATCAAGTTTCATTCCTCATAACTATGATAAACAGATTGAGAAATAACAATCGAGACCCCCGAAACGCTACTGTATTTTAAATATACTTTTAACCGGGATAATTTTCTCCAATCTTTTACGTATCTCGGTTGCGGGTATTTCTTATTTTAGCATATCACAGACAAGGACGAGTGTACTATGCTTCATGTATTTATTTGGACTCCTGTCTAACAAAAAGAAAGACTTACATACGTTCTCACAAAATAGTTTTCAGATATTGGCATTGCGATAATGTTCGTACGAGGCAGTAAATAGAACTTAGACCCATTAGTTTATATGGCAAACAATATTAAGCACCTAAGTCTGGACAAATGAGCATGAAAAGACTAAAGTGTTGTCAACAAGCTTCAGTCTTGATGGTAGATCGGGCTTTTACAAACGTCACCTCCTCCCATCGTTCACTCCCATCAACTCAATGATACGACCGATATGTCAGCAAGAAAATCGGATGGATATAAGTTGCTATTCTTCATTGTGTTTTTTTTTCATTCAATAAACTAGTTGTATAATATATTTTCTTTCCGTTTCTCTATTGTACTCTGAATAGGATGAATAAATAGAGGGAAAGGGGGAAGTGCAAAAGTAAAAACAATTTTAATGAATTTCAAAATGATTTCAAAATCCGAACGTATAGAATTTGAATTATTACGAGTTCACACCGATAATTCAAATATACAATGTCCAATGGAACAGTTCTAGAAAACCTCTAGCTCTATCTACATAATTATGGAACTAAATTTGAAATCTTAATTATGAAGATAAATATATCCATCATCTACTTCAGAAATCTTTTGGTTTGCGAAAACCCTTGGCGCGATATAAATAAGTCAATCGCTGGAAATAACATCATCATTTGAGTATGCTACAATATTCGTACAGGATACAATGCATCACATATAATATAGACTACAGCAGGGAAGTTTTCAACATGCCCACAATCGTCTTTTCTTTAATAGATATATCGATAATGATGACTATCTCAGATAAAAGAAACATAGGTTTAAATTGCATGAATGGATTGCAGATTCAAGAGTTCAGTCACCTCGGCAAATCTGAATTCTTCTACATGTTCTTTTACATATTCAGCAGTAGGTTCAGATGATTTCACCACTAACCTATGTAAAGAATGTTTCTTATCACATTATGTACTCATTCTCCCTAGGCAGAGCGAGTTATAGTAGAGAGGTGGGGACCGGAGCATACGCACTGCCTAGGGAGGATGATATTTACCCATAATTATAGTAATGAGTAACTTTCCATTAAATCGGGGAGGTCTCACCTCCCAGATTTAATATTTACAACCTTAATAATAACCGACGCATAAGTTAACTCGCGCAAAATTTATGAATGGCAGTCCACATATTTTTTTAGTTTAAATTTGCCAATACACTCCATTTGACGTTCATGAGGTCCCAAACTGTATAATCATTCTGTTATCAAATGTTTCAAACACCTTTGGTCAAATATATAAATATCAGTTACAAAAAGAACTCAATTTACAACACAAGTGATCAAGCAAAGTTCTGGGTTTCAGGATGCTAATAACAACAATGATGACTTATTCATCATGTTGTTTAGACTCTGAGAGATGGCCATTTTGTTGTTTAGAGTTCGCAAGATAACCAAATCCTGAACTACCATCACCAGTTCTCTGTTTGCGTCTGAACACAGTTTCATGTTTCATTTTTTTCCGGTCGGTCACTTGTCCCAGCGCTGCGAGGCAGTCAATGAACAAGGTGGTTAGATTCAGCTTCCAGCCATATTCACTCGTGCTGTAGTCAGAGGGAAAGGTATGGTGGTAGTTGTGGAATCCTTCCCCCACCGCACCGAAAGTGACGAAGAAATTCTCGGCGGGGTTGATGTGATGATCGTAGGGCTTGTTGCCCCACATGTGCGCGGCACTGTTGACGAACCAGGTGACGTTGAGTGAGAGGACATAGCGGAAGATGCCTGGCACGAGGAAGGCCCACATAAGGCGCTCTCCCCAGAAGTACCACGGAACGAAGGTGGGCACGATGAAGCAAAAGAATAGCGTTAATGGGAGGTAGATCCTGCAAGACAAAGACGGAGAATAATGTTAGAAAATGGACGTATATTTGCATAAGAAATGATTACCCAACACTAACAATATAATGTTCATAAATGATGTTCATAAGTTTTGAGTTATCCTTTGACTTATTCGATATTACTGCATGACGTAACATTACGTAATAATCTATTGCAATAAAAAGGAATAAGCAAAGATTTAAATAATGATTGCAGTAAATAATATGCAATAATGAATAGCATTGGTTATAAAAGAGCTCAGTTTTATGAAGAATCAATTGATAAAAGTCGATGGATAAAATACAAATTGTGCAAAAACAGTGGGAGTGCTGCAATCGGCAATGGGGCTCAAAATGATTGCTCTCTAGTGTTTTGAACAAGTCGACCATGATTAAATCTATTTTCTAAGATCGAGAGTAAATCCTCACAAAATCACCCAGGCCCATTTGCCCGGAACCCTTCCTCATGAATTTCTTCCGTGTCAACTGCCTTTAGTAGACCATAAAACAACTGCACCCGAACATTGACTTTAGATGGAAAACATTCACTTCATTCTAAGATTGCCTGTTGGGACGTATTTTCTCAAAAAGCCCGGGCGGTGTGTATAGACAAGGAGACTTCTAAAAGAGCTTTTCCGTTACTTCTAGAGAAACGCTTTACTCGTGTCATGCAAAATAGATAAAACAATGAAAATGGACAGTAATCGCATTGTGTCCAATGCAAGACCAGTGATATTGTTGATATCTTGTCTCCCTATTGCCAAATAGTTCTTTCACCATAGCGCGGGGGTGTATAATTGTTCCGATAACCATTTGTATGGGATTCATCAAGTTGCATATCACGTAACTTCTATCTGTACCTGTCTTTTAGTAATCCCCACCATTATTAACGGCTGAGAAGTATTCATATGAGGAGTATGTGTAGACCAAGGTTGACATTTCCCACATACCCCCAATTCTCCACATGTATATATACTCCGCACTCCCGCACTCCCAGCCTGTCACTCTTCATTCGCTAGTATAATGCGTGTATCGAGACATACCAAAAGCTTCACATGATCCAATACGTATGTCATTTCTAATTTTCCTTGCCATTTCACAGGGAACTGGTGCACGTATGATCATCGCAAGGACACAATTCGCAATCGCCGCCATACAAAAAGCGACTAGTAGTAGTATATGGAAATGGGGGCGGGCGTAATTGAACATTTGCATGTGCTACTGTGCATGTCAGATACTAGTTCATGACGGGATGGAACTACCCCACTACTGATAATCAATGCAACCTTTATTTCAAAATCAGGCCGGGCATTTTCATCAACATTGTAGCCCATACAAATGACATCTCAACCACAAGCCTTTTTACAAAGACAATGTACATCTTATGACTTATTCACTGGTATACATGAAGACTATTTCTATAACCAACAACGTACACAAGGCCTTGCGAATTTGGATTCAAAATGAGGTAGATGCAAACTCCCTATTGAAGAAGGACATGGCAATTGTGCTGCCTATATCATGAGAGGCCCTGGGGACGCCATGCATAGAAATAGGGTCTCTGATAGCATCGAGCCCTGAGACCCAGCTATAATAGTCTACATATAGGCGCCGGGAAGGGTGCCTCTGTTGCTATGACAGATGATCTCCTAAACATGGTACTCTCCTCCCTTCAGCTAAGAGGCGATATGCAGAGACAAAAATAAGGTTTTTTCAGCCGTTTCAATTTTAAAAACAATTCACCAACGGTAGGTATATTTATAATACTGAAATTTTACGATAATTAAAACGATTTGCACCAATGAAATCAGATGAATAATTTGTTGTTCTTTCGGTGGCCAAATATGAATTGTTTGTGGTCCATTGTGTTCGATCAAGATCGAAAACATATACAGTATGCTTTTTATAGCAGTCCCTTGCAAAGCTGATTAGAACATAAGATCAATACAATTCCCTGATTGGAACAATCTAGCGACATGTAATCTGTCTTTCTCATTACAAAGGTTACTATTTATAGAGACCCCCTAGGCCATTCGCAGCCAGTAAAAAAAATGGGTTAATATATAGGACAGGGTTGGCATTGGCATGCCTTGTAGGAGGTCTGTATGATTTATAGACTTTTATCACAATACGACGCAGTGTCTCATTATAGCACTCTGCAGGAACCAGGTGTCAGATATGAAGTAAATACCCTATAGCTGCCTGCCGCCCCGGACTGCTATGTTATTGTTATAGTGGTCACTAATCCCATCAACAATCTTTCCAGGCGGTGTCACATTAATACTTCCCTATGAGTGTTATACCAAACCAATCCCTATACCTGATGATATATTAGTAGGCCTAGTACCCGAGCAAGGCGGTCGATTGCTATTTCTTTTTTTTATTATTAAAAAGTGATTAATAAACAATAATCGTTTGAAAAATTAGCCATAACCAAATTGCTAGAGACAAGCAAAGTGATTACTCCATCGGACTTTTTTCTTTCTTTTTTTTTATCCGGTAATAATTTGATGTAATTTTAAATCGATACATGATGAACTGAAATATAATATCATCATATATGTGCTTTGAAAGCCATATTATGTTGTCCTAACATTGACCTATTTCCACTTGATTTCAATTGATGTGGTAAAATGGTTGAGAAAGGATAGGGAATTCGAGTCACAGAAAACCGTCCCATTATATATATTCATGTGTGAATATAAGTATAATTGGTGGTGGTTATGGGCCGCAGTACGTATGTACATTGTGGACCACAGTACTTTTGCCAGTGTGTGCTGTAACTACTGGCTATCTCTGCCACAATAGTTTGGCCACAATCCAGGACGGGCGAACTTGGTGTCACAGTCTCTTTTTATTTTCCCTTTATTTCTACTGTTCACCTAAATATCTAATGGTAATCATTGTCATAGCGTAGTTGTCTCTTTTATTGAATGATGGTAGGCCCATGGCCACAGAGGTCATTCTCTAGAATCACAAACCCTCATGCCCACCCTCATGAAGGCTTTGGTTGTATGTACCGTATACAGATTCGACCCTTATTTACGGGCGAGCAAATGATAAAAAGGCCTCTTTACAATTCAACAACAAATGGAGTGATTTATGCGTCCCGACCCCTGGAGGGTAGTTTACGACTTGCTGTAGATTTATGTTTTCTGGCCAGTTGTCTATTAACATGATCTATAAGGGTCAGATTCACCTTTGCCAATCCTATCAAATAACCGGCAAATGACCCAAATTTCAGACGAAAATAAAGTTCAAAATACAGTTCAACCTAACCAAACAGATTGCTAGAATCAATGCAATGCCAAATATACTCGAATTTACCTAGTATTGACCAAATTGCAGCCTAATTTAACAGAATTTGCTAAATGTGTACTGCTGCCAATTGTACATTTTCTGAAAATCTGACCCATAAGTAGAATCTGGAGTTACTCGGGTTGACGGAAACAAGTCCAACCCGAACATAACATCTCCAGGTGCATCTAATCAGAGTTGTATATTTACAACTCGGATCTAATGCAATGTTTCCCCCATTCCCCGAATAAAGGCTCTCAATACCCCCCACCCACCCACGCCAATGGTAAATGACTCTAAAAGCCTGCAGCTTTTACATCAACCTATCACCGCTAGTTGCTAGGACATTACTGTCGTGCCTCTAATTACCTGCTATCAAACCATGTAACCATCAATTAACGTTACTGTCTGTAATCACTAACTGTACAACACATGTCATGTATAAACTGATTTATCCGTCTCTCAGCTAAAAGCAGAAAATAAAGGGTGAAAACTTTCTCCACTCCTGCGTTTGAGTTTAATGCTTAATTAATGTATGTGTACTTGTATACACTTACAACTGATACGTAGATAATCATCACACTTTGCCAGCATCCTAACATGCTAAAATGCAGAATTATGTTCAGTCGCATTGCCTCATGCTGAACATATATGCAGCTATAAATCCCTTCAGCAATAATTAATCAGTGATTCGACCCCTACTTCGCGAATCGGTTTCCTGGCTTAGGACTAGGCGTTTTAATGGGAATATAATGGCATTTTGCGGTCTTAATGGAATTATAGTGGCACTTGGCGGTTTGAGGCGAGGGGCTTTCCCTTCGTTTGAGGGAACTTTCTCAACGTTGGGCCTAAACTGAAGTGTAAGAAAGTATGTTTGGTCAGTTAAATATCCCTGCCGCCAATCTTATTTTAAACTGCTTAAATACTCACTTCTTTTGGACGATTAAGACTGGGTCGTTGTCAAGGTCATCCATACTAAGGTCTTTACCCTTGGTCTTGACGTCAGGATGTTTGCGCACCAGCAACCAGCCCACGTGCGCGAAGAAGAATCCGCGCTTTGCATTATGGGGATCAGCGTCCGTCTCCGAGTACTTGTGGTGGACTCGGTGGTCTCGCGCCCATTCAATAATATGGTTCTGCGGGAATAAAGTAATAAGATATTGACTCACTAAAACAATGAATATCGGGGCTGGCCAAACGATGTACTAATAACAGGGTAGTTTATAAAAATGATATGTATAGGGATACCTAATATTTATTTCATTTAATCAGGATAAAAAGGGTTTTTTTATAAAAAGAAATCCTTGATAATTATTATAAAATGTAAATATGTTGCAATTGTGGGTTGGTCATTAATTAACGTTTATTTCTTAAGATGATAAACGTGCCCAAAATTAGTAAACGAGAGCTGTGTTCCGGAAAGGGCATTAGTTGGAAGACCTGCAATGTGCCGAAGCTAATACTCCATTTTGTCAATCAATGAAAATACAGATATTAACAGCAATATTTCTCTCAACTCAGCTTTGTTTTATATCTATGAAACGGGAATGTTTTGGTTTAACACTTAATTACCTCCTTGATTGAAATATAAGAACATAGCCTACCTGGAATGCTACTGAGTTGAAAATGGCGAGAAGTATTCTTGCAGGTAATTTGGCCTTGTATGATTTGTGCGCCCAGAGTCTGTGAGCACCAGCTGTGATTCCCAGGGAGCCTACTAGGTATATAAGCAGTGCTGAAAAACAAAATAACATTGGCTTTAAAAATGTATTTATTCAAATTGCTACATAGTGAAAAATCAATAAGTGACAAATGGTGGAAAAGAAAGACGTTCCATTATTATGATGCATACGCATGCATTGAGCAAATAAAGTGATATTTATAAGGGGTTTAATACATCGATTATGGCATTTCATTTGTTATATCAATTAATTAAACCGTACACAATACACTGGGGGCAAGTGAACCCCACCCCAACCCCGCCGTCAAAGGGACTTGACTTACCCAGTTTAGATACATTTTTTTTTAAATATATAATTAACAACTTCAAACCATTTATGTTAATATGTGAAAACTAGGTCCATCATATTCATATTTCATCATAATTATACAACATTATACTGAGAATATGCAGAACTATATACCACTTTATTCTGGCTGGTCGATTATTCAGTTTAGGTTCCAACCAAGTCTAGTGATGTGTGATATGTGAACTGGTTGCTTAATACATTTACGCCCTTAGCAACACATTGTATAATATGTGAATCGTAATGGCTGACGATTCTGAGGAGCCAATGAATGACGCAATCTTTTTTTTTATGCAATCTTAATAGACAAAGAGAATGGAACGAGGTGTGGTTAATCGGGCATTTATCCGATAGTTTTTTCTATTACCGCGCTGAGTTTAACTATCTACTGACTATATAATATATGCCTTAAATAATAAAAATTTAAAAAAAAAAAAAATAATGAAATATAAACCTTTGTTTCTGATTTTAAATCGCCATAAAGTCATAGAGCTTAAAAGCAAAACAAATCCAAACTGATATGGTACGTGGACTGTCCAATAAGAATAACTTTATTGCACGCCTTATACAGCATGGACGTATACATAATGGAGGATTTTTTATAATTATTATTCCTATGGCTGGCACACTAGGCGCCTATAATGAACAGATAATCACTGATCAGGGAGAGCAAACAGAATTAATCCAATAAAAGTACCATACGAATCTTGAGGCCTTATCGAAGGCGCAGAAGACCAATAATTCAGCATACGGCAAGATAAAACATCAATTCCTTGTATACTAATTAGGGGAGGTTAGTTGAAAGTCATCTGATGATGCATTACCTTCAAACATGAAAGCACTAAAACAAGCCTGGTGGAACAGTGTTAAAACATCCCCTAAACTTAACCATTTAAGTCCTATCAAAGATTGGTCAGGTATTGACAACGTATTCTATCTTCAACACTGAAAACAAAATCAAAAACATATATCTAGGTTTTCCACCGAAATAATCCAATATACTAAGTGAATTATTTCCTAATTGGAGTATTATTTAATGACACAAGTGTCTGATCTAATATCAAATAATTGCCATAATTCTGATCATATTTGGTTATCACTTTCTGAAGTTTCACCAATGGAATGTAATAAAACATGGCCACTAGATGAACTCGTACATGCATCACATGTATGCTAGGACACCAGGTTAATAAGCTCTCCTTTATCTAACCCCTCCTGTCTACTCCTTAAGGGTGGTCTCCACTGGCTGCGGTAAGCTCTGCGGTAAGCCTTGCGATGGTTTGTGCTAGTTCTGTAGGTGGTGAGGAATGATGAGGTCCTTGCCTACAGTATGGTCAGTGAATCATGTACTCAGGAACTCGCCACTTCTCACCAACACAGCACCATCGCAAGGCTTACCGCAGAGCTTACCGCAGCCAGTGGAGACCACCCTTTAGTAACGAAGAAACGAACCTCAGGGGAGGAGAAGGAATGGATAGTAAAGCTGGCCATAATCCAGCAAGAACTACCGCACCATTTTCTCAATGAGTACATGAGGAAGGGATGATCGAAGCTGCTGCAGACTAAAGGAGAGATCAATCTCAAGGAGAGAGAAGCCGGGAATGACCTTTCCGCAGACATGTTGGCGTCTGATTGTTCCCGGAAGAAGACAAATCCCCCTGGATACCCTGACCTGACCTTTTGACCCTTTCAGCAACTCTCTATATTATACAATATCCAAGCAGCAGAGAGTTTGGCAACCGATCAGTGTATCTCAGTAGCAATATGTTTCATTAGTACGACGGAATAGACTGATTGACCCTGTCTCCTAGCTCCTGCTCTCCTATATGTCTACATCAATAAGTGTTTCCATTGTAATAAAGAGGCTATCAGATGAGCGAAAGACAATTAAAGTCAATCCCATACTTCACATGTCATAGATATGGCAGCAAGATTAAGCGCGATTAAATCTATTGAAAATGACATTTCCCCTCCAATATTAACATACATTTTAACCGAATGAATAATAGATCTGACGATATTTTAAGCTTATTGAAACTTGTTCTATATGCTAGTTCTCGGGTTCTAAACGTATTGAACCTAGCCCATTAGAAATTTCGATCAGTGCGAGTTGGGGGAAATATGTAGATAGGTGAAATTTAATATGGACCTTAATGGTAATCAATGATATGCGCGTGGAAGGGTTGTTATCATATCAATGGTATTAGGGCAGTCTGAAGGAGGTGCGCAATTCATAGTGCAGTCTCTAGGCCCAAAGATGAGAGAGTCCCTTCAAACGGAGGGAAAACCTCTCGCCTCAACCCGCAAAGTGCCATTATAATTCCATTAAGACCGGAAAATGTCATTGTCATCCCATTAGAACGCCTAGTCCTAGGCCAGGAAACCTATTAGCGAAGTAGGCGTCCTATCACTGACATACCATTCCTATCTGATCTGAGGGTTTATTGGGCCTGGCCTGAGTGCGCATTATATATAAAATTAGGTCTTGTGAGGAGGGGGAAATGGATGGAAATAAAATTGAAGACTTCAATAGCCAAGGAAATATCTTTGTGGGAAATTAAGGCTTTAAGTGATAACGATTCAAAATATCAATATTTCTGAATAAAACAAGTTATGAGTAGGCCTACTGCTATAATGCCAGTAAGTATTCATACGGAAAAAGCATTAATGTTATCGAAGATAGCATTTACTTCTTCTGAAAAGTACATATATGACAAATGAGACTAAAATAATCTTAAGACCATGCAGACATTGTCGTAGAATATGCAGACCCTTCAATAAACCGGTAACATCTGGATGAATGAAAAAGATAACCTAATTGTTGTGTGTATACTGTCTACTGGCATTGTTTTATTTGGAGCACCTGATACAACAACAAAGGGTTGGTACACGAGTACCATGTTCCCTTCTACACGTGATTACACACAACTGGGTGAGTAACCGCTATATAGGGTAGCGGAGGGGGTGCGGGGGAGGGAGGGAGGGAGGGTGCAGTCTAGGCCCAAAGATATGAGAGTGTCCTCTCGCTTCAAACCGCAAAGTGCCATTATAATTCCATTAAGACCGCAAAATGTCATTATAATCCCATTAAAACGCCTAGTCATAGGCTAGGAAACCGATTAGCGAAGTAGTCGTCCAATCACTGACATACCATTCTTATCTGATCTGAGGGGTGTATATGTATTTGGTGCTTAAACAGGAAAATTAAGTAGAAACAACTACGGGCAACATAGAGTCATAGTTGATTTTATATTGTTTAAATCATCAAGGGATATATTTAGTCTAGGCCCAAAGATGAGCGAGTCCCTTCAAATGGAGGGAAAGCCTCTCGCCTCAAACCGCAAAGTGCCATTTATTATAAATCCATAAAGACCGCAAAATGTCTTTGTAATCCCACTGAGCATTGTGAATTCTAATGTAAATAGTGGTCAAATACAATTTTACGCTCTACACTGGATTTACCGAATGCTCCTTATATGGGTCAGATTTTCAGAAAATGTACAATTGGCAGCTGTACACATTTAGTAAATTCTGCTAAATTAGGCTGCAATTTGGTCAATGCTAGGTAAATTCGAGTATATTTGGTATTGCATTTATTCTACCAATCTGTTTGGTTTATTAGGTTGAACTGAATTTTGAACTTTATTTTCGTCTGAAATTTGGGTTATTTGAGAAGATTGGCGAAGTTAAATTGCACATTTTATGAAAATCTGACCCATATAGGATTCGATGTCATGTGTTTGTATGAGGGAATGGGATTGTAATCTATTGTATGCGTCGTCAGGTTAGCTGGATTAGAGTTGGAAAGACTGAGGATATATAATATTTTAGCAAGGGTTTTTCAGTCTAGGCCCAAAGATGAGAGAGTCCCTTCAAACGGAGGGATAGCCTCTCGCCTCAAACCGCAAAGTGCCATTATAATTCCATTAAGACCGTAAAATTTCATTATATTCCCATTAAAACGCCTAGTCCTAGGTTAGGATCCCGATTAGCGAAGTAGTCGTCCAATCACTGACATACCACTATTATCTGATCTGAGGGTTTGGGCCTAGACGGTGTGATGATTACAAAGAGCATGTGGGTGAATAATCAATTGAATATCACCGCCTGGGTATCTTTTCTCTTGCCTTTGAAAAGGGTCTACTCACTGTCTATATATTGGCAGGTAAAACAATGAGCAATTTGTCACGTTCAGGTGGAGTCGCATCATATATTCATGTTATCACACTTGAAGAACAAGATTGAAATTAATTTATGGGAGTGAGCTTCAAAACGTGTTTATCAGTAGTTTTAATCGTAAGGAGGCATTGCTTTACTACGCAGGTATACCTTGAAGATAAATGAAGAAAAAACGCCATACGGAAGACAATAGATGATTATAAAATCAATACAAAGGAGTGACGTTGTTTGTTTTTTTTAAATTCATATCATAATTCATCAAGAGAGTTGGTTCCTATTTAGAGTATTACAAGGCCTGGTTTCAAGACAGGATTATGTTGGTAGGAGAAATGGTGGAATAAACTTATAAACACTTTTACATGCACTACCCAATTGGCAATGGATAAGTGATATTTTTCAAAGAGAAAACATCTCTTCTCTATTTTCTTTCCAGTGACTAAAGACATGAAAGAATTCATTAAACCTGTATTGCTAAAGTAGATAAGAGGGAAAAGATGGCGAGGCGTGAATCAGTTGTCAGTTCATACACATATTAAATTTCATTCCAACTCGAATAACATCTATAGAAGACATCAACGGATCATCAGATGTAGAGCAGTTACTTAACTCAGGTGCAACTTTTAAAGGCGGTCCTTTAAATATCATATATCTGGCATGCCAAGAGATAATCTTACTTTACATTAATCTAAAACCACATACACCTGCAGACTCTCTTTTTAAAATTGTTATCATGCGCATAAGAAATCTACTGGTAGGAAAGTATCGTTTGCAAGGGACACTGACAATTCTTACTTTGGAGTAAGATTACAGACAAAATCGTTATAAAGTATTTATAATTAAGATAGAACTAAACGAGAACTGCATATGCGACGTGTGTCTTTTGGTGTATGTCTTTCACAAGTGCTGCTAGTGAAATCTATACCCATGCATATGCCATGGGCTAGATTGACTCTTTTTGTGGATACGCACACCTATCGTGGCATAATAGGTGTATACCCTATTCATTCGACGTGTACATATATCGGCGTGTACGACCTTATAAATGTATAAAAGCGCTCGTCTGTTTGGGGAATTATGAATGATTTGCATCATCTGTATCAAATCCCAAAGGCACGTATCTGGCTGGGCACACAATTCAAAGACCGATTCTGATATGCTTTCTATATGTGATGTGTTTCAGGAAAATTAGTCACAAGTCGCAAAAAATGGATTTTGAGATATCATCATATTAGAAAAGATGAGATCAAGCAGCTTCCAATGATAGCAAACAATAGGACATCTCATAAGTATTTCTATATTTTATGTTTGATATTTATACTTTTGAAAATGCAATATTTCTGGGTGGCAATTTACTAGTAATGTAGCTAAATATACTCTATGATGTGACATTTGAAATACATGGATATTTTTAATACACTGTCTTGGAATTTGGTAAATGTATTGTTACTGCACGCAGCGTTAAGCACCCCAAAGATAATAACATTCCTACAAAGATATCATGTGGATAAATCACCTTGAAAAAATATCTATTTTACGATTTGTGACTCATTTTCATTTTTGAAGTGTTTAGCGCTAATAGTGGTATAAATACATGTGCCAAATTTTAAGACTGTATCTGATGTATCTATGTATATCTGAGGTTATCCTCGGGATTATATTTAACTACTACTATACTAGTGGGTGACAAATATTGATTGAGACATTTTCTTATCTGAAAATAAAGATTTTCAGGCATAACAAAAATACAGAAGTACATATCGGATAATGTTTACTATCATTGGAATCCCCCTTATCTCATCTTTTCAAATATTATGGTATCTCAAAATCAATTTTGTGATTTGTGACTCATTTTCCTGTGACACATCACATATAGGCCTACCTTCAATTGTTATTAATACAAAAGTCGACTTACTCCATAACCAAGTGAGTGGATGTGTGAAGGGAAGGAGAATGAAGCCGTATAGAGCGAATGTATGTAGGAGGGTGTAGTATACTACATTTGGCCATACGATTTGTAGAGGTAAGGGTTTCTGTTCATGTGTTGCCTCGGTAACTACTGCTGCTACTTCGTCACTGCTCGCTGCGGGGCCAAAATCAGCTGGCGGTAACACGTCAACCTCGGCGTTCCTAGGCGCCATTGTTGTCGCTGGATGTGCAGGTATTCTACAAAGAGAAATACAAAAGATTGAAGTTAATTAAGGAAGGTTGAAACTGCTGCGACAACAAATATAACATGGAATTAAAGAAGACGGGTTGTTCCTTGAACCGGATTAGGGAATCACTTAGATCGTATCCCAATTTTTGCTATGTATCGAGTTGATAATTTTCCTCAAAATTAGAAGTGACAAAAAGGAAATATCTATAGTTCATGATCAAAAATGAAAAATAGAACTCAACTATACAATATATTCGCATAGATTCTGAAGTACCTGACAGTAAAGAATCATGAAGGATATACCCACTCTCCAAGTGGTATTACATACCATATCTTATACCCATGTTTTTAGTATGTAATGCAAGACAGACTGAAAGACAGCACTTCAACTTAAGTGGAAGAAGTAACCGTCTACAAAAGTCGACATAAGAGAGTAACTTCGTTAAATAAAGTTAAATAAAATGATAGCTGAAAGTTAAATCCGGATGTTGAGAAGCAAAGAGGAAGTAGGCAGTATACCTTAAAGTTTAGGAAAACTGAAATAGTAAAAACCAAGTGCCAATCAGATGATGGAGCGAGTACTGGATTCTTCTCCCAAGACTGATCTGACGATGGCGTGTACTGTAGAAAAGGGCAGCAACCGCCGAAGGCTACAGGTTTATACGTAGGCTTCTTTCCATATGGACCAATGGTAGCTCCTCTTGGGAAAGTGAGATAGGAGAGTGGATGGACAAAGTAGGAATGATCTATGTGTACCTGTGAGAGTACTTGTGTGAAAGGGGGAGGGGGGGGGGGGAGGGGGGAGGGAGGGAGGGAGGGGGGAGATAAGAGGGGCAGGTTAAAGAGTGTCAGTGAGAGGGAGTAAAGGCTCAACAATCATCCACAACAACCACCAACAACAACCAAGAATATTCTCGTGTCCCAACAGGTGATAGTGAGACAAGTACATGTATTCTGCAGTCGAACCATGATAAGAGCTAGGTTTGAAAAATCTGATGCAATGACATGTATACCATTAAAATCGGTCCCTAGGACAGGAATTCTAATGATACCGATTTAACAATTCACTCAAACAAATCCCAGAACTCAAAATGGTCAAATGATAAACACAAATGAATTGGATCAAATGGATCAAGGACCAAAATAGGACTACCCCCTTCTCCCATGAGTAATTCAGTATTAGCTCAGTATTGGTCATTCTGACCAATAGTCAACTTGAAGGAGCATTAAAAACATGGTTGTTATAATGAGAGTGAAACGTCCAAACCTGCCAGTGTTAAGGGCCTAGTCCACTAAGCCGATTCTCACGCGATTCTCACAGAATGTAGTGGAAAAGAGTCCCCTCCGGCGCAAAATCGCATGAGAATCGGCTTAGTGGACTAGGCCCTTTATTTGTAATTAGTGACGAGTGGGCAAGAGAAGGTTCTAGCTTCTGTCTCTCACTGAATCAGAGTGCAATAACACAATCAGATTACCGCACGAGTGCCATAACTCAATCAAATCAAACGTATACCGATTCTCTGAAAGTAACGTCAGACTAGGGCTCAATCCAAAGTCAATTGTTATTGCATTCTCCACTGACGTCGTCCTGGTACTGTTATGCCGGAATAATGTGCAATATATATATACATTACATCAACCCGGTTACAAAACATCTAGCATCGCTCCCGAGCCACTGCTTTTCTAAGAGGATGGGTCAGATGGTAAATGTTTCTCGGACATCCCCTATACGGGTCAGATTTTCAGAAAATGTACAATTCGCCTTCACCATTCCTAGCTAATCCTCTCAAATAACCCACATTAAAGACAAAAATGAGCTTCAAAATGCAGTTTAACATAACAGAACTGATACTTTAAATCAATGTGATACCAAATATACTCAGATATTCCCGGTATTCATCATTTTTCAGCCTAATTTAGCAGAATTTACTAAATGTGTAGAGCTGCCAATTGTACATTTTCTGACAATCTGACCCATATATAACTAGCGTCAAAGCGACTCTCTAAAGAGAAGATGCGGATGTTTCTAGAGAAATGACGCAACCAAACTTGTGTCTTCTCCTCCCACTAGCCGCACGCACTTCATTGTAATTCTACCTGTTCTTTCACTTGATTTCATAAAAAACAAACACTAAAATAGTCTCTCATTAAAATGTGAACAAATCATCCTTAATTGCTGTCATGCAAGGAAACAAAGTGTTGGTTTAATCAAGAGAACCGGAATATTCCTGAACAAATCTATCGATCTTGCACATTTTTTTTCCACTTTTTTAACCAACAAATACTTGTACATCAGCACCAAGTATTTGTATTCAGGTTTTCTATTGTATTTAAAGATTTTTATTCAGTCAAACGCATTGTGCAACAAACTTGTACATTATTCTCAGAATTTGCTGACTCTAATTTTAACAACTATTTATACAAATGTCTAGTGAAGATGTTGTATCACAAAAAATGTTATTTCATAGGAAAGAGAACGTGTATACTTGTTAGTGAAAGGTGTGGTCTGATCAAAATGTTTTCATAGCAATTATCAGTCCAGGCCCAAAGCCTCTCAGAATCAGATCAGATAAGAATGGTATGTCAGTGATTGGACGCCTACTGCGCTAATCGGTTTCCTAGCCCAGGCCTAGGCGTTCTAATGGGATTATAATGACATTTTGCGGTCTTAATGAAATTATAATGGAACTTTGCAGTTTGAGGCGAAAGGCGTTCCCTCCGTTTAAAGGGACTCTCTCATCTTTGGGCCTAGACTGTAAAGGTACGTGGACATTTCCTAGGCTAGACATTCCATAGCTTAAAGTGTGTGCAGATTAATGTTGGGGTCGCCAATCAGAACGTTACAACTGAAGGATGGGGTAAATCAATCAAGTAGTATTGATACGAAATGAAATTTAGAATTTAAGTCAGGTGATGATTACCGATAACTTCCAGGATCTTTCGTTATCTATTTGTATATTTGTATATGGGTCAGATTGTCAGAAAATCCACAATCGCCAGCTCTACACATTGAGTAAATTCTGCTAAATTCAACTGAAAAATAATAAATACTAGCTATATCTGAGTATATTCGGCATTAAGTTAATTCAGAAGATGTGTTTGGTTGTGTTAAATTGTGTTTTGAGTCTGATTTCTCTATCAAATTCAGGTTATTTGGGAGGGTTTCTAAATGTGAATTATGCATTTTCTGGAAATTTCACCCATATACCCATAATATGCATGATGCATCCATTTCTATCTGGCGATCTATAACACAATACGAATATAGATAAGATACAGACTACAGCATCACAATTGGATAAAAGGGACCAATGTTCTCTCACCGTCATTTCTAAAAATAGCCCTGACCTGCCTGGAGGGAGAGGTCAGTGAGCAGAAGCTAATGACAACAATCAATAAAACAAGTGCCAAGCAGCTGATATTGCTGGTCAATAAGACAGCGCATGCAAGCAGCTGATATTGCTGGTATTCACTGATATAATGTATTCACATGTAGGCCTTGACTGCTGCATGTCTCCACGCATGTACACACATAATAGCATCAGACCGCCAGAAAATGTACAATTCAGCCTAGGCCCAAAGTTGTGAGAGTCCCTTCAAACGAAGGGAAAGCCTCTTGCCTCAAACCGCAAAGTACCATTATAATCCCATTAAGACCGCAAAATGTCATTATATTCCCATTAAAACGCCGAATCATAGGCAGGGAAACTGATTACCGAAGTAGGCTGACATGCCATTCTTATCTGATCTGAGGGTTTGGACCTAGAGTGATTTCACCTTCACCAATCCTCTCAAATAAACCACATTCAGGACAAAAATGAGCATCAAAATGCAGTTTAACATAACAGAACTGATACTTTAAATCAATGCGATCTACCAAACATACTCAGATATACCCGGTATTCATCGTTTTTCAGCCTAATTTAGTAGAATTTCCTAAATGGGTAGAGCTGCCAATTATAGATTTTCTGACGATCTGACCCAATAGCAGAATCCCAGTTCCATAATTGTTGCTATCAAAATAAATGTTAATCACGGCATGAGTTATTTATGGGCCAATACAGCCCCGATATCCCTCGTTCACCCGCAGACCTATACATGTAAATTATACTGTATTCCCGCCATGTATTATATATATCATCTAAGAGTTGACTAAACTATAAAGTACAGTAAACGTATTTATTTTCGCGCAGATAAATTTTCGCGCACGAAACACTTTAATTGACACCGTTTCGCGCGGATTTAAATTCATGCAGCAAGGAAGTCTCACACGTTGTTTATGCAATAATTATACCTTTCACGCAGGATTTATTTTCGCGCACAAGGGTGGGTGCGCGAAAATAAATACTGTGCGAACATTAATTAATTATAATACCTTTACAGTATTTATTTTTCGACGTGTTTACGCCAAGGCAGCGCTACCACAAATGAGATCTGAATCCCACCGAATGTTCTATCCAGATCCTAGCAACATGTTGATGTTGCTATTAATGTAACTTGGTAACACCTACCTATTGTTACGTCAAAGTTTGACAATTAATTCACTGCTTAGTCAGAATTTGTATGTACACAAATGATGACATGTTATGATATGAATAAAAATTATACCTTAAGTCACCAAGTGGGGTTTTCTGGGTTTTCAGGCGCTAGTTTCATGATTGGATGAAAATCGCAACACTGGGCCCATTAATGTTTTAATACTTACCGGGATTGGGAAATATTGATTAACACTTACACGTTAAATATTTCGACATTCCAAATTAAATCGAAAATAACTGTTAACCCTTTCTTCTAGTTCAGAGTTAGTTTGCTTTTAAATCTTGTGGAGAAATTATTTTGAGTTTCCATTTGTTATCACGTGTCCCCTACTCAACTGGAAAGTTGAACTTTTTGGAATACTGTTGACACAAATACATACAGTATAAACCAAAAAAACAGTCACTTAAATGACATGGAAAGATGAGTTAAGGAAATCCGTCCCTATAATGTGGAATCAGGTGTTCAATTGGACGATGGGGCGGTAGCTAAGGCTTACTGAATACATATTTTGAATCAGACCATATCTATATATATATACAGAAAAAAGCTTCTAGCTGTTATCTCCGGTGGGCATATGGGCGGGGTTTATCACTTCTCAGGTGGTGGATTTGCACATTTGGACTGAATCGAATATAGCGAGCTATTGGGAATGGAGGGAGGGTGTTGATATCTCAGGAGAATACCAGCTGAAACCGACTGGTAACAAGATTTCCGGATGAGTTATGTTATCTTAACCAGGCACCAACTCTTATAACAATACAGAAAGATCATTAGCAGCGAACCCGAAAAGAATGTCTCCATATCTCCCCAGGATACCTCTTTCATCATATGGGTGGGATTAAAATAAAGTTCAAAATACAGTTCAACCTAACCAAACAGACTGCTAGAATCAATGCAATGCCGAATATACTCGAATTTACCTAACTATTGACCAAATTGCAGCCTAATTTAGCAGAATTTACTAAATGTGTACAGCTGCCAATTGTACATTTTCTGAAAATCTGACCCATATCTCCTGAGAGTCACAGCTAGGATTCAGCAATGAGTGTCACAGCTAAGTTTAGAACAGTCAGTTTATATGAAACTTTTTTCACGCACTTTCACCTGTTATAATAGAAAAAGTGGTTTGCAAAGATCGAGTGGTTATTGATCAATTACGTGCGAGGGGAAAAACACTCGCGGACAGAACTTGGTTATCACGTGGGCTCATCATTTCCGTCACGACCGGATAATCACTTTCTTGGCTACTGTATGATATTTATATTGATAACGAACTAGGAAATGGGCGAGTACAATTGTACTGAACTACATGTGTACTGTTAAGTACCTCGGTTTATCCTTCTGCTGATAACCCTATACTGGGAAATGATAATAGGTAAATTTACTTTGATTCTTGTTATTGTAATCAGTAATTCTTGATACTGGTGTTAAATAATTTTGGAAATATATTACCTTGTGATAATTAATAGTAGTAATTTAAACTGATAAATTAAGACTGTATGGAGTTTAAATTGTAACACAGATATACATTGTATGTGGTTCATGAGAGTATCAGGAAAACACGAAATTGAACGAAAATCAAGTTTATTAAAGAAAATAACAAAAGGGAAACGATAGCCTAGAAGAATCGTCGAGAATGGATGGGATGACACTATAGGTTTGGTTTGGTTAGTTTCACCTCCGCTAATAGTAATTAAAATTTAGCAGATATACTGTGGTTTTATTATTTTATTCTGTGAAATTCCCTATTTCATGAAACAGGGTTTGGCCTGACGAAGTCAGGCTTAATTTAGGTAACCTAAATTTTGTCGTACAATTTGATTTCTCGTAGGAAATCAAGAATATTTTTGTTCCCAGATTCCCGGAAAATACTCTGCAGTGTCCTGCGATTTTGCAGGAATTTTATTCTGCTTCTCTTGGTTGCCTGACAATGTATTAAGAGATGCTCTACACTCAGTTGAGTGTTGCATGTCTGACATACAGGAGCCACTTCACCTTTTAGAAGGTGCCTGTGAGTCAGTTTGGTGTGACCGGTACAAAGACGGGTCAGTATCACCTGTTCGGGTCTTGTCAGGTTATCATCTTTGAATTTTGGTGTGATTGATGATGTGATTGCTCACAGCTTGTTACTATTAACACCATTCCATGTGCGCTGCCAGCTACGTTTGACATGTGCCTGCGCCGCAGGTACAATGTCTGTGTATGGCATTTGGTCAGCCCCAACAGGGCGCCTCAATGCATTTTTGGCTGCAATGTCTGCTGCCTCATTTCCTTCTATTCCAATGTGGCTTGGCACCCAGCACAACACCACTTCTTTGTCCAGTCTTTTGTTTTCAGTGTATGTCTCTTGAATTGCTTGTATGATTGGGTTCTTAGGATATAGGTTGGTCACAGCTTCTAGACATGGGTGCGAGTCTGAGAATATCATGAATTTCTTCATCCGTGAGACCTGTACCCATTCAAGTGCCTGCACTATAGGTTTAAAGCACCATAAAGTAGGGGTTTTAAAAATCAAGTAGATGCGTATATGGGTGGATCAGTGAACAAGCAAGGAGAAGGAAAGGCGAAATTGGAGAAAAGGGATCATGATCAGAATATAATGATAAATAATGGGAGTGAGAGACAGAAAGAAATGTGAAAGAAACGAATTATGTAAATTAAGAATACAATCAATCATCAAATCAAACTGATACCATATATACAAAAGGCAAGGAAGGAAGGAAGGAAGGAAGGAAGGAAGGAGGGAAAGAAAGCTGCCACTGTTAGTAGGCCTACACACTTGCATCCCTAATTTCCGATGGTGCTGCCTGTCTAGAGGCAATATATCCTCCTTTGAGATGATAATAGCACATGTGCGCAACAAAAATATAACGGTAACAATATTCCCATTGTAATATTCGGAAGTGCATTTATCTGATAATGAATTTTTTACCGTTTGTAGGACTAACTTCATTGTTTCACTGATAACATTTATAGATTGACTATAGATCATTAAATTGATGCACTCCATAACCTTTCCAACAAAATGAAATAGTGTTGGTACATGGCAAAGTGTTAAACTCTTGTTTAAGCTTGTCCAATGACACAGGCATTTGTACATTTAAGAGGCAATTTCACCATTTATTTCATCACCTAATCTCCATTGATTAAATGATTGTTTAATTAGTATATTTGTCAAGACACAAGAAGCTATGATAAGGATATATTACTCTACTGTAACTATATTGATATAGCTACTACACTCTATACGTATCCTGTAGGCAGTAAACATCAAAGCCAGCTATGGTTAACCCTATGGAAAGCCGCTGCCTACTGCGTATACATAGATTGTATACTATACACGAATATCGTGGTAGAGCGTGGATAAAGAGGAACCAGTGTTTGTGTAAATGAGGGAAGAAACAGGTGATATAAGGTCCGTATGACACAATGTAACTTTTCGCAATTTGAAATGTCTTTTCACCAAGTTAGTATTCAATTTTGTATCTAAAAGCAGGGAGGTAGATCTCCCTCCTAAAACTCTCTGATCACTGTTCATATAAATGTCATCTTTTTAATACGGGCACATATGGGAAGAACTTGTGAACTAACACAATTTATTATACACACATTCCTCTGAAATAATGTATCTAGAGTGAGTTATGCAAAGTGCGTATTTCACTAGTGAGTTATGCGTTGTTATGGCAGTGTTACTAGTTGTTATAGCAACTAATCTGGGTTGTTTTTTTATTAAATCTACCGCGGAAATTCAAATTTATGACTCGATTTTTGTTCTATTTTCATGATTGAAAGCATATATATATAATAATAATTAGTCTGTTAACTAACTCGTTGGTTTCTGTCACTTAGAATAATTCACGCGTTGTAATATGCACACTCCTTCAACCAACTCGTTAGTTCACCTGTATTAACACCATTATATGGGTCAGGTTTTCAGTAAATGTACAATTGGCAGCTGTACACATTTAGTAAATTCTGCTACATTAGGCTGCAATCTGGTCAATACTAGATAAATTCGAGTATATTCGGCATTGCATTGATTCTAGCAATCTGTTTGGTTAGGTTGGACTGTATTTTGAACTTTATTTTCGTCTGAAATTTGGGTTATTTGAGATGATTGGCGAAGTTGAATTGTTCATTTTCTGAAATTCTGACCCAAATACTAAAGACAGGGAGCAGGAGGACCGTCAATAAGACGCCGATGTGACCTCATGTTTCTGCGTATAACATTTAAAAAAATCTATAACTACTGTAGCCATGCAGCAATGAACCCATGTCGCCTTTGATCTATGGCAAAACAATACTTCACAACAAATCACCGAATCATCATTGTCCAACACTATGACTCAAAGAGACTATATAGATAGTGAATCACAAGAAGAGATAGGTGTCAAGGGTATTTACCAGTTTGAACTAGTTTGACGAGCTATAGGAAGGGTTAATTTGTTTGATATTTTATTTTGTTATCGCTGTTGGACCAAAATGTAGAAGAAATTGAGTCAGCCATTCGTTGTCTGATGCGGATAGATAACTGCAATTCTGATATATATATTCGATAGATATAACTTTAAATAAAAGAAAAGAAAACTTTTGTTGTTCCCTGAATGCCGCCCTGGGTGCAATAGGACCTTTGCCTTGCGGTGACACAGGTCACTACTTTCAGACGCACAATCTAAAGCGCGTAAATTATATCTATACATGTACCTAAAACCTGACGACGCACCAGACATGACGTCACAATGGACCCTGACCGGTCACCAGAGGGCAGTTTGGGTTGGCACACCTTTTAAAATTTAGCCAATCTCCTGGAAAACATCGCTTGATTAGTGACGATTCTCTTTACTTTGTTTAGGGTTTCTAGTTTGAATAGGTCCGATCAGTGGTAAACTTTGCAATGAAATGATTTATTTAATGAATCGATATTGCTATTGGCATTGCAAAATATCTCCCCGGTGGGTTGGTTAGTAGATGTGGACTGGGTCATATGGGTCAGATTTCAGAAAATGTACAATTGGCAGCTGCACACATTTAGTAAATTCTGTTAAATTAGGCTGCACTTTGGTCAATACTAGGTAAATTCGAGTATATTTGGCATTGCATTGATTCTAGCAATCTGTTTGGTTAGGTCAAACTACATTTTGAAAGTCATTTTTGTCTTAAATTTGCGTTATTTGATAGGATTTGTGAAGACGAATTGTACATTTTCTGAAAATCTGAGCCATATGCAGGTGCCGTTGCTGGTTGTTGACCCTTTTTTGTCTCGTCGGTGGAATTTGAACTACGGACTTCAGACAACTTACCCCAGGTCCAGACCGGGATAAACAAGGTCCAAAAGGTAGGGATCGAAATAAAGAATATCTGTCCTTAATAAAAACATTTAAAAAATCAATGCCGCCCTGAGTATATCAAATTCGTGAGCATAATAAGTGTAGGAGATATTTGAATATTTTTAATTGAGTTTTCGGGGATGCGGTTAATCTGTGTTTGCATGAAGCGCTTGGACAAATACGTATACATGTAGATTTAGCCTCAGTTAGTATGACTCAGACACGACATGTGTTCATTCGTCATCCTCTACCATGCTTCCAGCTTTAATATACATTCTCAGTCATATATACTGCAGTTATATAATGATGGGCAGATCTATGGGAATCAATGCGTTTCATAATATAAATATCGATGTGGGTTTATTCGTGTTAGACACTTTTTTTCTTTTAGAAACCTGGCGGTGCCAATTACCCCCTGTAATATATGGAATATAATGGGAATTCTTTATTTTAATTCAATCTATAAAGATAAATTGATAACGACACGGTGAAGAACACAAAAATATGACAACTTTCACCTCATATTTTACAACGGCATTAGTATACAGCATATATTTTGAACTGTATATAAGCATGTTTTTTTAAAATACATATATCATCGGCGAAAACAATTCCATCTATAAATTCATAAATGATGTCAACTTGTTTTACCTTTCTTATTTGGCAAACAAGTGATGCCATTTGGAAGATTTGTAAAAAAAAAAATACAAAAAAACTGTTCATAGAGGGCGTTATTATTTTGCTGTATGTATGCAATAGGTAAACATATTTCCTAAAGAGGGGGCAGCTAGAGTTGCGGGGTCACAATGTAGGATAGCGGGTAAATTAATACAATATATATATAATATAATCTGATAGTGACAGGGGCGGGAAACAGAGACGAGCCAAAACACTAACATAAATGTTCCTCAGTGCAAAAGCACAATCATCTATTTTGGATCGAGAACTGACAATTAAGGATTGTTATAGTCAAATATGGAGATGCCAATAAAGCCTTCAGATAAGACCCTCCTAGGTCTCTGGCCCTCTATATATAACAGTTTTGTAGCCTATGGTTTTGCCTTGACATTGTGCAATACAAGGAAAAACAAGTAAAGCAATTACGGTCTAGGCCCCAAGATAACAGTTTTCTAGCCCATGGTTTTGCCTTGAGATGGTTCAGTCTAGGCCCAAAGAGGAGAGAGTCCCTTGAAATGGAGGGAAAGCCTCTCGCCTCAAACAGCAAAGTGCCATTATAATTTCATTAGATTAAGACCTCAAAATATAGATTAGCTTGCAAAAATGTAATAGAGCTTATTTATGCCTGGAAATAAACGAAAAGTTATGCATTAAACTTTTGACATGCTGCCCTTCATAGCGAAGAAACGGTATCGGTAAATATTTTCTTGGTCTAGAATATGTTATGTGTGCGCCCTCATAGACATTCTTGTTTGTGTGTGTCTTCTTTAAATTGAGGCTGAATAAATCTCATAATTCTGCACTATTCTTAGCATTAAACGGGGTTAAATTGTCTATGTAATAATTAAATCCCATTCCCTCGCTTATTATTTCAGAAAGGTTCGCTTTAATCATATATCTATTCATTTGGCCAATAACATTAGTGTTAACATTTTTCATTCTCCCTTTTACCTGTCTTGAATATAGGACGGTAGACTTTCATATGTGGGTGTTGCAAATATTCGGTCGTGTAGTTCACCCAAAACAAATATATTGGGCAAACACAAAACCTGCACCCGTTTGATCTAGCTTTGCTTCTTGCCAAAGACAGGTGTCCCAGAATATTTTACCCTCCATTCTGCGGTACTTTGTCTGAATGGGGATTTTACGGCGTCCCTCTAGGTGCCTCCTCTACCTGCATTATTGATTTCCTTCTTTTTTTGTTCACCAACTGTAAACCATTTATTTCCATAAAATGGATGGATAGCAAGGAAGATACAGGATAATATAATAGCTTTAATTGTTTTTTCTTGTATTGTGCAACCATCTCAAGGCAAATCATTGGCCTAGAAAACTGTTATAGACGGCCAAAGAACGCATCTAGGTCCAAATCTTCAGGTCAGATAAGAATAGTATGTCAGTGATTAGACGCCTAGTTCGCTAATCGGTTTCCTGTCCTAGGACTCGGCGTTCTAGTGGGATTATAATGACATTTTGCGGCCTTAATGGAATTATAATGGCACTTTGCGGTTTGAGGTTGGAGGCGTTCCCTCCATTTGAAGGGACTCTCTCACCTCTGGGCCTAGACTGCCATCTGAATACAACTGAATAACATTTTGGAACCATAATGCAACTCCCACCACCAGGTTTTTAATTGTCTGAGATATGCATATATGTTGATTTCCATTGGGACAACTGGAATTAAAAGAGGGTTCCTTTAATATCGATTGGTACCAAAGGGTCCTGTCTAGGAGGCATTAAGAAGGTATAAATTATCCACTAGACTTCATACAGGTTGATGCCGTAGATACGGTATAGATTGATATGTATACAGAAAATAATTACTTGGAGAAATGTATCGTTAATCAATATATCAATGAGAGAGAAATTAAGCGAGCGAGAGAGAGAGAGGGGGGGAGGGAGAAAGGGAGAGGGAGAGAGAAAGAGAAAGGGAGGGAGGGAGAGAGAAAGAGAGAGAGAGAAAGAGAGAGAGGGAGAGCGGGAGAGAGGGAGAGAGAGAGAAAGAGAGAGAGAGAAAGAGAGAGGGAGGGAGAGAGGGAGAGAGAGAGAGAGAAAGAGAGAGAGAAAGAGAGAGGGAGGGAGAGAGGGAGAGAGAGAAAGAGAGAGAGGGAAAGAGAGAGAGGGAAAGAGAGAGGGAGGGAGAGGGAGAGGGAGAGAGAGAGAGAAAGATAGATGGATAATAATATAAGTGAGTGAGTGAGTGAGCGGAATAACTATGGATATTTAGAGTATGTCCATTAGACATTAGACACGAGATACTTCATCAAAGATATCATGACTCCGGGATACTTCATCAAAGATACCATGTCTCCGGGAATGCATTAAGATATTATATACTTTGCGTCTGCTCCCTGCGTGACCGATCAAACCACAAAAAATAAAGAAATCACCAGCTGGCACTTTGACAAGAAAGCTTCCAAAGGGAGAAATTAAACCTTTGCAAAGCTTGTGGTATAATTCAGCCACACCCATGGGCATACGTTAAGATTGAGCACAGGTGAGATTCAAAGGGCTCGGGTCCAATATTAATTCCTGACAAAGAGTTTTAGATTCTTTCTCAAAATGAGACACCATGGAATTATAAGGATTTTCAAGGCGATTCATTCGGTAGCTTTTGTTATACAAAAACATATGCGATGATATTTGTTTCGGCATTTCACTAACCCCAGGCATATTACAACTCTTTATTGAATGGGAAAAATCGATGCCATATCATGATATACTAAACAATGGGAAAATGTGATAAGAGCAATTTAGGGATATTAATTAGCCGACATTCGAATTATGGGCATGCATTCTAGAATTTAAAAGTCTGGCTGTATAGCAACTGTCATCTTTATTTATCTATTTATTCATTTAGAATCGGTAAGTAACGGCATGTGTCGTATCACGTCATAATACGATCGAGATCTACATTTAAGATTTGCTAAGAGTAATCATAACCTCGCTCTCTAACCCATGGCATACCATACGTGTTCAAACCAACCCAGGATAACTCTGGGTGATAAATAGCAACCTCCACCCTCTCCCAAACATATATACCACCGCCCTAACCTCCGCACCCCCTGATCATCTCTAGGGATCGGATAAACGTGTAGATGATTAGATTTACAAGCTAAGCTAGACATCCATGATGAAAGACATGTCTCGTAACCCTAAGCACTTATTCGCACTTATTCAAATTGGAGAGAATGATTAATTAATGTGAGACGAGTAAATATATACTTTGAGCTGAATTAAGGTTGACCCCCAGGACAGTTGTGCAATACATTTCAGTAGCGCGGAACTGCAGATCGATGCAATCGAATCCGAATCAGTGTCTTTCAAATGGCGATTTCTAAGGTCTATTGGTGGGTCAGATTTTCAGAAAATGTACAATTGGCAGCTCTACATATTTAGTGATTTCTGTTAAATTCTGTTAAAAAATGATAAATTTTGGGTAAATCTGAGTATATTTGGTATCGCATTGATTTAAAGTATCAGTTCTGTTATGTTAAACAGCATTTGAAAGCTAATTTCTCTCTTAAATGAGGGTTATTTGAGAGGATTGGTGAAGGCGAATTGTACATTTTCTGAAAATCTGACCTATTATCATGTTCCAACATTTTAATTAATCATAATGGTACATAACGAGTGAGTGACATGTGTATGACACAAAATAAGCTATATATTACATATTGTGATGATGAGTAGGAGAAGGGAATATAAAAGGAAAGGGAAAAGGAATCTATAGGTCAACCGGTTGTAGACGACCGTTCAATATTAGTCTAGATTTTTCGACTGGCTGCCATCCCAAATCAAGAGCAAATGATCTGGATCAATTCGTATTGATTTTCTAATATGTTCATTACTCATAACAGATCGGGGAGAAGAGACTGAAGGGGTACGTCTAAAATAGGGAGGGGACCTTCTTTTATATTATATATAAAATAGACATGTCAGGGTGTTTATGTGCAAAAACGAGATTTATAATTATGGCCAATATTTGTCCATCGGGAACTAGGGTAATCCGGTATACATGCATACAGCTTTCAATATTTTGTTGTTGCTATTTAGTTAGTCTAGTGAGTTGGAAGATATAATTTTTTTTTTTTTTTTTTTATGGCAATCTTTGGTAGTAAAATACGGGGATTTCAGAGGTTTGCCGAACATGAAGAGTGTATTATAATATTAATAATTATATCTTCTATAAAAAAAAAACCCTCGGAGGGTGCGACAAGATTAGATCACCTCCCGAACGCCCGAGACGTGTTAATTTTGGCGTCGGGCAGGTAGATTTTTAATCTACACGTCTTTTGGGCGGGTAGATTTTTGGACTAACCTAAGTGTCCAATCCTCTCAAACAAAATTACATTTACCATTGAGTATGTGTTTATTAATCATGTTTACTTTATGTATTACTTGAATATATTATTGGCAAATGTGTATAATTTTAATGATTTTAGACTTACTTTAAGATTAGAATACTAAAGAATGACATGTCTAGGGAGTCCCAGATATTATAAAGATGTCAATGTAAAGTGGGTCTGAAACTACTGGGCAGGTGAAATTTTGAGGTGGGCAGGTAGATTTTATATTAACCTGCCCGGGGGCAGGTTGATAATTTGTATCTTGTCCTTACCCCACTCACAAATCTGATGCAGATATAAAATGGTCCTGAATAACGTTCATTCTAATATCTATGCGTCTCATAGTTTTCTGTCATCCATTAAAAATTCTAATGTCAATAATAGTACAGATTTATATAAAAACATTATGCACGGTATTCTCCCCTTATTTCCTACATGTGTAATTTTATTTCAGCACTGATTCATCGGATAGTAATCCTTACATGCTCGCAGTTTCCAAGCACATGACATACTAGAATGGGTATAGGACAAGGGAAAGGGTTGGGACACATGAAAATATCTCCTCCTAACTTCCTCAGCGATTCACAGAAATCCATCGCGTTATATCACCAAACACACAAGTGACAGATGCAATAAATTCCCCACATATACCATTACCTATACATGCTTAGCAGACACACAAAATACAGGCTAGTTGTGTGCAGTATTAGCGAAGGGCGTTAGCAAATTCTCGATTCGCCCCGGTTGCAAAAAGGTGGCAAGGCTGCGTGGTCTAATGTGACAACAGCTTGGAATTTCCCACACATTTCTCTTTTTTCAAGATCTAATCAACCCTTATTTTTACACGGGACGCTGCTATCAGCGAATGACATAACATGGCATGACATGGCAGGGCCTATATAGCTAGCCTGGCGTGCAACACAATCGCACCCAAGATACCGCATCCACCAGTACTACTGTATAATCAATACAACCTTTGGGTTACGAAACATGTCTGGTGGCCTTTTCAACAGGTTGCCTGGAAACAGCCCTGGCACTAATGCTTTCATTCAAGCGATCAAAGAAATCAGTGCACATCTGCTTCTAAGAGAAGACATTCGTATTTCTGTGTGTGCAAATATATTTATAGAAGAACAGAGAGATGGACAAATTGTGACGCAGATTTGTTCTGGCGATGTGATGTGGTGGTGGTTGATGTACACCATCCATAATATCAGCTGCTCGAGCCGTCAGTCGTCAGTCGTCAGTACCCTGGCTGCAAGTGTTCCATCGGAGAACCTCCAACCTCTAACCATGCTTGTTCAATGCCAGTATATCTATATATGAAGCCTCATAACGCACTAACGTCCTTACTAATGCACTTGGGTCTTATTGGGGGATTATGATATGGGGGATGTATATGTACGCACGCATTCGCCAATCTGGTATGCATTGCATATCGAATTTGCTATAAATATGTCCGATACCGGCATCCCCAGCTAGCCAGCTCCCTCCTCCTCCTTCTCCTTATTTCTGCAGGTCCCCAGCTGTCAATGCCGTGGAGAAGGAGCAATAGCAGCAAGAAGAGGAGGGGCAGGAGCAGGATGCATGCGGATGAGGAAAATGAGGAGGAGGCGATGATGAAAAGAACTTGAAATGCCATCATAATTCTTGATGACGGGGGCAAAAGGTATGATGAGAGGGGAGACCACCTACCTAGAGACTCCATTAGGTGTATCAGATGGTGTCTGCTTTTGTTGTGGGCGATTTAGTTGTTGGTGTTGTCTAGGGCTAGACGCTGGGGGTGTGGTATAGAGGCCCTCCATTGTAGCTCTCTCTGCAGACAGGCAGATCAGCCGCTATCCTACTCTCTCTCTCTCTCTCTCTCTCTCTCTAGCTCTCCCTCTCTCCGAGGCTTGCTATGTGCTCTGCCACCGGCTCACTATTAGTTGTTGATCGGCGTATAGCTCGATCAGCTGCTGCTGCCAGATGACTGCATGGTGAAGGGCTTCTGCTACAAGGACTATGTTAACACTACTGTCTCAGACAGCACAAGCCTTTCCTCTCCCTCTCTCTATCCTTCTCCTCTTGGTTCTCTGCTTGTGTTTCCAGTGGAAGCAGCAGAAGCTAAGTCAGTAGTATCACGAGCAGCAGTAAAGCACTGCTTCTGCCTCTGCCGCTGCTTCTGCTACAACTACTGCGCCGGTTGTTAACAAAGGCTGCTGCTCCCCCTCCCACCGTCCATTCTAACCGTAACACTCTATTACAGGTCAAGCAAAAAGGGGGCGACATGTCATTGCTGTTGGGTAAACAGCGAGATCATGTCATAGGATGCTCTAAAGATTTGGGGACGATAGGGAGAAAAGGCACTTATAGTCCTTCAAACAAGTTTGACAGTGTCATTATTTTGGATCTCAGTAATGACATGGAAGGGTAATGTTGTCAGCAGCTCTAGGCCCCGACGAACAGTTCATCTGGAAAATTCCAGTACACACTATTGACATGTATTAGAAAAAGGAGTCGTTTGGTTTGAAGTTCTATTTCACTGGTCCAAATCTTATACTAATTAACAAATATTGCTTCCAACTAGAGAATTAATCATAACATGACTTATTATTCATATTATTAAGGCAAAGGGTGGAAAGACCGCCTCATGCAGTGGCGACACCGTGCTATACTTTACTTTGCCAATAAAATAAAAAGTTAAAACGAATCCAAAAATAAAAAGTTCAAGCTATTTGGGAACTGCATGTCCAGTTGGGAAAAGGGTTTTTTTTAAGTTCACTTCATCTGGGGTGTAAATCATACCAAAATTTTGAAGTTAGAAGGCTTTAATTTTTATCAGATTAAATCCATCTGCATTTTGGAATACACAACAGCTCTTGGCAGAAACTTAGTGCACTCTGATGCAGAACTAACCACGGTTATCACATAAACTCCCCCCCCCCCTCCCCTCCCCTCCGAGATTTTTCTTCTTTTTATTTTTGTTTAAACCAGGACTAGATCACCGCAGTGGTGGTCTTCCTCTAGTACCATTCGGCATAATATAATACTGGTTGTTCTTCACATAGGATTTAGTCACTTAACATAACATTATTCCAATTATAGGGGCAAAGATAATATTCATCATACTCTCCTCTAAGTCACTAGTAACATTAAACAACTAGACCTTTCCCCGTAAATTAGAGATTCCTGACATAACACAGATCATGATAACTGCTGCTAGCCAGTCCGTACATTTATACATGACAAGTATTTATTAAGCATGGATGGGTAATGGAAATAACATGTCCATGGCACTTTCCACTGATACGTATTTATAAGAAACCATACCGTCGATAATATATGATAAAAATCTACTATACCAGACGAACATAGATCATTATAGACGGCTGATTGCGATGAGAACTTATAATAGAAAACCCGGTTATACCACATACTAATTGCATAAGAAAATAATCCATGACGTCAGAGGTGACTTAGAAAGCTGGGGAATAAGACTACTATTTCATCAAGCAGTTAACAGGTAGGCCATACACCTGAACAATGCATAAGTGATGGTATTGTTGGTGCTAATAATGATCAACTAGCTGCGCTTCGTTTTTCACGGGGATCACATTTGTTAGTTTGTTAAATAATTTTATTCTATCGTGCAACAGATTACATTTATAAACAGCAGTTTTAACAGGTTTATACCTGCTCCAAACAGGTAGATCTGTTTAAAATTTAGTTTCCAGAGGTTATTGTTTAATTTATTTTGGTACTAATAATGATCAATTAATTCGGATGCAAATATAGATTTAAAGTGGACCCAAGACGGCAGTGAAATGGAGTTATTGGTTGAATTGAATACACATTGTAATATGCAGGCCTGCAAAAATCGTTCCCTCAAGTTGATTGACAAATGAAATATTGAAGTTACAAGGAAAGACTGCTAAGGAAGGACAGATATTATCGTACTAAGAAAAGCAAACCGTCTGACCACATAAGAATGGTATGTCAGTGATTGGACGCCTACTGCGCTAATCGGTGTCCTTGCCTAGGACTAGGTGTCCTAATAGGATTATATTTTGCGGTCCTAATCGAATTACAATGGCACTTTGGGGTTTGTTTTGAGCGAGAGGCTTTCCCTCAGTTCGAAGGGACTTTTTTTTATCTTTGAGCCCAGACTGAGAGCAATTTGCTTAGGCTGTGTGCGCTGAAATACGCTCTTCTCACGACGTTTAAGGCGCGCTATGGTGTGCGAGTGCGATCGCAGAGGGAAACGGGGGTCACAATAGGGAGTCAAATTAAATGTTATTTTGGATTATATATACATTTTGAATAATTTTCAACACCTTTTAAGTGGTTAAACAATTTGAACGATCTTACGATCCATGCAATCATTATCCAATATCTTTCGCTGCCTTCTGGCACTACGTTATCATAACTGAAATCTGTGTCCATGTACATGTATTAGTGTTTGCTATTTTTTTAATTTTTTTTTGCTATTTTAGCCCCATAATGGCAGTATGTATTGCAGAATAATAGTTGATATCAATAGATCGATATCAATATCACCCCAAGAACATTTTTTGTGAACTTTAGGACGGTTTAAATAAAAGCAATGGATAAATTAACCCACATTCATTATTATGGACCCGCTTTGCCGTAGCACATGAATGAATCACAATGGAATAGACCTGGCAACGAAGAAATAGACGCCAGTTGACTCATAGGGATAAAGCACTGCTCGCGCCCTAATGATAAAACCATGGTTATAGGTTCAAACCCACAGCTATCCACGGAGAGACATGCATGTTTATTCCTACCCCCCCCCCCCCACCCCGCCGCCCGCTCCCACCTACCCACCCGTCCCCCTCTCTATACCATCTCCGTAAATGCTTATATGGGTCAGAACCCATATGGGTCGGAACCCTGATAATAAATATCTTGCATGGATACATTTCCAACTTCTTCTAAATATATATGATAAAAAAAAGACAAAGAAAAGGAGGATATAGAAGAAGGAACAGAGCATTATCATTAAGTTTACTTTGCCATGTCCAGGTTCATTAGGCCCGGAATTCACAATAGGACACATATGTAATGCCATGAATCGACCGTAGCGCCTCCTTGTAGCATAAATCCGCAGTAAATAGAGGGAGAGAGAGACGCTCTGTGGTTACAGCTTCAGCTGACGACCACGCGGTTCCCCTAGTGGCGGGAAGAGACGCCACAGGATCATGCGACACATCACCCCACGTCACGGCACGTCGTATGCGCCGGTACGCATGTTAATAGATGCATAGCTATGCATGTCCCTACTCACGTAAGGCAAGAATGCAGGGAGTGACATAAGGCCACACCTTGATGTGTCATACAGTTCAAGTGTAAAATGATATATTATAGACTACCGCATTTAATACGGATTTAATATTAGGCTGTAGGCCAGACCCAGCTCTAACGTGGGATAATGGTGCTGGCCTACCGACTAATTTAATATCAGAGCCTCATGTCTCAGGGGAGTGAGTGAATGAGTGAGATTGGTTGCCTTACGCCCTTATCAACACATTTAATATGGTTATATCAAGGGCGGGAGAGCTGAGAGGTAGGCAGTTTATGATCATACCCAGGATATAGAGATAGAGAAGAAGGGCGAGAGACAGAGAAAGAGCAGAGAAAATGTACAGAAAGGCACTTTATGGTCTTACGCAGGACCAAATGTCTCAGGGGTAGACCACCGCAATGCTGACCCGAGAAGCTGTTTTGTGAATTCGAACCTAATATTAACATTGATGTACTTAAACTCTCATCCTGAATAAAAACGAATTAAAAAATAGGGTCATCGGATCCTACATACAATATGACCATAGAACTATAACCAGAGTGTATAGTAGAGTTCGATGATATGACTAACACTTTCAAATGTACAGTATAGTAAGGCCAAAAAAAAATAGGGTGTGTTTCCGATTTACCCCCCCCCCCCCCTACCTAGAAAAACCTTACCCTACCTAAACAATTTTTTACTATACCTGATTTTTTCCCCATCATGTCTAACTTTTTTTGGATTTTTTGACAAAAAAAGCTTATAAAACCCAAAACTGTCAAAAAGCATATTACCCATGTTCAAAACAACTATTGTTATGAAAAAGACATTTTTTTCAGTTCCCCGGAGGTGGTTTCCAAACAAAAAAAAAGTTACCACCCCCCCCCCCCCCTACCTAGTTTTCAGCCAGATAAATCGGAAACACACCTATTATTTTGTTTGGCCTAAACATCTCTTTACACTGTAACACTGCAGCCTAACTCTCAACTTGATACCATGTTGTATGCTATCACATATGACATCATTCAACGCCAAAATTATTAGGCCCACTAATTAATTATTAGATCACGGACAACAGTCAAAACATGTGTATAATAAGGCCTATATATGAGGGCACTTGTACTCTTGTATTGAAAATGATCCCAGAAAAATGATATTACCCCGGTGGGCACCAGGAAAGGCATCGCCTGAAAAGCCTGCACATATAACGATAACACAGCCCCTCCCTCTCCCTCTCCGGCTCCCTATGTAGCCTACACATTTTTATATGTACATACATGTAGGCCCATATGCCTACGTTCAACAAATTATTGAGTTATATAGGCCTTTCACATAGATCACATTTACAGTAATTAAACCTCCATTGGTAATGCATTTGCAAATTATATTAGTGTTTGTTCTATTACATGAAATCTATTTTCCCCCTATACAAATACTGTTTTCATTTGACTATTTAAACATTATTACCAAGTGGAAGCAGAATAACCAGGACGCATTGTATTCATACGATATCGTGACACCACAATATCTAAATGATACCACCTGTGAATTTAATGGACATCTGTCCATTCATAAATAACAGGTGAACAATGAACAGATGAACAAAATAATCAGAATAGAATAACAATATTCAATCCACGGACCAAGACCGGATCTGTTGTAAACATTTTCTGAAGACCACACATCTTATTGCTAGTCCAAAGCATGGAAGTTTTTACTTTTTCAAATTACTTTCGTATTAAAATTAGTAATTTTGAGCAAGTCATCTTAAACAAATACCGGTGTTCAAGCCATGAGGTGATATTGTATGTAGATCTATAGTGGTCGAAACATACAACTTTGTCGCCTGTAAATAACACATTTTTATCTGCCAATATTTGTAATAACCCATCAAAAATAGAGCAGCATTGAACCGCTTTTAAAGCAATGAACAATAAATTAGTGTACATATGGTAAAAACCATAAAGAGCCAATTAAGAGTTAAGTGCACCAGCCCGTTGGCTACTGGGTAGACCTATATATGATATGACTAACATATAAACAACGGTGTATTTCAGGCATCAGCTGATGAGGTGCACTCTGGTGATATCAATCCATTATTTCCTGGTACGGTAGTATTTTCTACACTCTTTGTTCTACATCCAGAACATGGTTTGTCATATAATAGGCCTATATAACATAATACATATATAGGCTATCGAACTATATTACAATACACTAGACACTATAGATATAAGTGAAGGTAAGTCGTAAATAGACAGCAAATAATATCACGTAATACGACGTTAGTAGCTATTACGCGGGTTATCAAAGTTGAAAACATAGATCTATTCTAGGCTATATATAAAAAAAATGTATAGGCTAATATTACTTTCATAACATGCTCATTAGCTTTCAACTTTTTGTAGTTAGGCATACGATTTAAAAATACAACCTGATATGCGTCAAGGTGAGAAAAGTATAATACCCATATGTAATGGATAATGCTGAACTAAATAAACTTAAATAACAAAAAAACATGGGCCCAACCAAGGCTAGGGTCAGGTAAACATCATGTCCATGAGCTATCATGAATAAAACTGTGTGGTATCTTTTGACTTGTCTTTGTCGAATCTGAATCATAAATTCATGGACTAAATCTAACTAAGTCTTAGTCAAGTCTATTTCTGTACAAATTAACATTAAACAAATCCCTAATTGCTCTAGAGGTATAAGAGCATTTAGTATCTCTTTGAAAGCAATGAGAAATCCGAGAAATCCATTCTACACGATTCTACGGTAACATGATTGATGGATATTATTATGGACTGATAATATCTCGCCAGACTGATAAAGTACATGTGCACTTACTCCCGGATGCTGGGAGGCAGATGTGTGAGAAAACCTGAAAACATCAAACAAAACAAGCAAAACAAAGGACCCAAAGGTAGGCTAGCCTAGTAAAAATGACGACTTACCTTAAACAAAGGCTTTCCGGTTGGAACAAGTTGCCAGAAAATATCAGGCTCTCTTCGAAGATGGAAAGCGCTTCTCTCTGCCCTCTCTCAACGAATGAATTTTCCGCGTGGACAAGTGAAATGAACCACTCATGTAACGTACACTGCCGTCCACGTTGTGCGTTGGTGTCTTCCGATGGTGGCGTGAGATGATGGGTCAAATTCGGGTCAAGGTCAAGGTCTTTTGTGCGCGGTCAACCATGAAACGCGGCGCGGAAGAGCAATAAACAATCACAAAACGATCATCTCTCACTCAAAACTGTATAGACTTCGACTGAAACCCTGTGTTTTATACTAACAAATGACTAGTGTACGTGTACCTAGCGCTAGAAAACGTCTGATGCAAGGGAACCCGCCCGGAAACCAGCCACTGACGCGTTGTTATTTATAGGAAGTGAGCCACCGCTCTGACGTGACGTGAGCACGTGGGAAACAAGTTTGTAAATAAACCCACGTGGCCTTGTGCCATGGCAGAGGTGCAGAGATCAACGTTGACGAGATGCAAAGCCAAAGGGCGTTATACGCCCGGGTTATACGTAGGTTAACTATATCTATATGGTCTTTGGTACAGTACTTTGGACTTCTGGTTATACTGACCAGGACACTCCCCCCCCCCCCCCCCCTATACCCCCGGAGGTGGAAGGGGGGGGGGGGGGGGGGGGGGGGGAATCCTTCCAGCATGTTCCTTAACTTGGCTATCCCATTGTAAAGGTACTTTGTAGGCTATCATTATAATTTCAATAAGATAATTATTTCTTTACATCACTAACGTTAGTCCTATAGTTTTCTCATTTCATTGTGTAGGCTATCTATATAAGCTAATTCTGTTTTTTTTGTGAAATGCTCAATGTATTATATGCTGGGCGAATTTGAAAATCTTGGGAATCTTGGAAATGTAGCCCCAGTTGAAATACAATCTAAAAAAAACCCACCAAAACTACGCGGATTGGGCCAGAATTAAAAGTTAATTCTAGACTTTGGGAAACAAATGTTTGGCTATTGGCTAAGTCGTTAACTCGCCAAATAAGGGTCTTTAAAATACCGTACACAAGATCGAGCTCTTCATTAAATTAAAGGAATAATTCTGGCAAAGTTTCGTTTGTTAAAATTAAAGATTTTGGTTGCCTATAATGAGATGTATTTCACTGCATGCATGGTCGTAAAAAAACCTAATTAAGTGTCATTGCCACCGTATATGGATTTCTCTCTCTCTCTCTTAGTAAAATGAGTGCTTTTTGAGTGCATTCTACTGATTTTACAGGGCTCTGAGCCTCAGATTAAAAATGACTGCCTTTTTGTTGATGCACGTAAACAAATACTGACTTTTTAAATACGGTCCGTAAAACCCTAAATCAAAATTACCGACTTTTTACTGACAGCGGAAATCCTGTAAATAACATGCCTAATCATGTTTTTTTTATGAACATGTATTTATACTTCATGGGTAGCTATGGGTGCAAATATGAAACACGTGATATATGCTAATTTACCTTGGACCTACCGGTAGTTCTGTACGTGACATGACCCCTACCTTTATCGTATCTGAATAATCAGCCGACTCGTATCGTTTTTATTTCCACTTTTTTCCGTGAATTATTTATGGTTCTAGAATCTAGTTTCCACGTACGGTACTTGTGCACCTATCATCGATATCTGGTATGTGTTGTTGTCCCACTCCCTATACTAGCTTATACTGCACTAGTGGCGATAGCTATGGGTCACAGCCCACACCTATCTCACATGACAGAACAGATAAATTGTATTTGCAGTAGCGAGGTAGGAGTATTTTACAGAAGAATTTCATTCAGCATAAACGTTATGTAGAATACACTATTTTTTTTGTTTTTAAACAGATTTTATTTCGGAACAAATTTCACAAGTGTGATACCTTTCAATGCCCGAAAGTGATTCTGCTGAAGATACAAATTACAATAACAGTTTAATCATCAGTACATTATCAAAAATCTTTAAGACACTATTATGACACTATTATGCTTACATGATTTTACAATAAACTCCTTTAATATAATGTGCCTCGACTAGACAAGAAGTAGACCGTATTTAATACTAGTTCTTTTTTTTTGAGTTTTGTTGCCAACTAAAATACAATGGTTCAACATACATGAATACAATACAATCAATCAATCAATCCGCAATTTATAAAACAATGATATAATTAGTCTGAATAGACCATTGGCCTTATCAAGTCCTCAATCAGTGAGAGTCACAAAATCCGGAAATAGTTCCAGATGTAATAATCAAGTCTGCGTTACATACATTTTTTATTCGCACATTATGTAAAGTGCACTGTTCTCAGTCTGAGTAATATCGCTTGTATATCAAAGGTCCCGGAGATGATGTTAATAAGTTTCAGTTGCGGAAGGACAACTCCCTATATTATTTTAGTTTTGGTTTATTTCAGCTCCGTGTCCATACGTTGGTATTCTCATGAGACCCCATTGAAAGATATTTACATTACATAGAATGATAGGATTGTCGCCAATGACTAGCTAGTGTGGTGGTCTGCAGGGGTTTCACTCACAAATCGTTGATCTTATTCAAGAAACAAGGAACTCGATCCGTGGGTTTGAATCTTCATCTTTAAAAAGATGGACCCTTGTATCCATAGATTTATTTAATTAATTTGGGGGTTAATTGATTGAATTTCTCTACATAAAAAATATGTAGGTCTACCAGAGAAGGGCCCGGAGATAAAACTGACGGAACATTAATCAAACATCAAATATTATCGTTTACATTATATCTCTTACAAAAGATCTTTTCTAAAAAGCTATGGTAACATAAATCCATCTCTATTCCAAAATGCATTTAAAATGTGCCACTCTCGAAAAGGTTTTGCCTTCAATTTCCCATATGGGAGTTTCAGAATCCAATAGGGAAACATTCTGTTTGTGTCGCTTTTATCGATCTACGTTCTCATGTGGAAGGTTGAATGAAGGCTAAAAACGATGGAAATATATTTAAGTGGTCCCGTTTGTACCAACAAATTAGTTTTAATCTTTAGGATACTTTAAAATCTTTCGATGACAGTAGTCTGTAGCTATTAGACCAGTCACACCACAACAATGATGGTGGGTGAACGTACATACGCAGGCATATTGTAGTGTGAATTAATGGGGTAAAACTATATGCGCCGAAACCCCAGTAAGCGACCAGGCGTGTGCACCGAGTACCTCACACTATGGTAATCTGGCTTTTATTCCACGACTTGTCCACGAAGTGTCTACACTACTTTCGATGCTATGGCAATCCGGCGTCGATTGAACAGTATAGCTCCTGGGCGGAGCGTAGAATCGATATACTGTCCACTCACGGCCTAGTCATGGTATCAATTATCAGACCGAATGTGTTTAAACTAACATATATTCATTAGTCTATACATGTCAGGGCCGTCAGGGGACCAAACACATTTTAATGGCCTAAAATATGAAGTATACCCAATACACAATGGTTCCTTGTTGAGCCACTAGGTGGGGCCCTGTACAGTTAACAAGTGTATGTATATTTGAGTATTTTGATTAGTCATATTCAGTGATTTAAAAATTAATCTCGATTTCATTAACTTTTCCTTGATACGCTGAGAAAGTCCTACAAAGGAAGATCTAGGATAACAGACAGTAAACTAGTTAAATGGAAGAAAGCGCCTGTGGGAAGGGGCTGGTTGCTGGCCAGATAGTCTTGGGGGAGGGCTGGGGGTGTCCAGGGAAGCTCTGAGCATCACAAGATAGATTATCCCCCAGGAATCGAGAAAATGAAAGTATATTATTCCTAACTCCAAAAAATAGAGAATTCCGAGGATACGAGCACTCCCTATACCGACACGCTTCTGTTGGGCATAAGATAAACACAAATGCATCTATTGACAAGACTTGTATTATATACGTTGCCACTTTAGAGTGAATCAGTCTTTTCCCGACGTAATCATATACATGGATAGGTACGGAAAAAACATGCAGCTCAGAATTATCAATATCTGAAAAATTCGACTTATCTTACTTACAGAAAATAATGTCAACAAACAACAAATAACACCTCTGGAATATCATTGGAAAATAAGTTCATATTTATTTTTATCATATATACATTTTGTATACGCTTTCTGTCAAGCAAACAAATAAAAGAGATTTCTTGGTTCCGGTAACCAAGCAACACAATTCAGATTGATTGAATACATAATTTTGTGGTGAATGAATGAAAATACATTAATATGATTTATGACTTAAGAACTGTTTATCGTTTACCCCCTCGTTTTCCACCTTTCGGGGTTTTACCTCTTAGCATTTTACTACTTTTGGCACCCTTGCCCCCCTTCTTAACTGGTCCCTTCTTAGGACGACTACCCTTCGTTTGTTGTTTTCCACCTTTACCAGTCTTGGTTGACGCCCTGAAATATACAATATTAAAGATATATATTATTGTTAAAACAAATGAGTATTGTACAAAATCAACTGATTGGGGTGCTAGTCATGAAGGCTGAGCAGAGCAAAGCAAAGCAAAGAGCCAACACTTAATACAACATATTATATATACATTTGAATATAAAATTAATTTTTGAATATACAGTTAACTACTTTGTGGAATTACACTAAAGTATTTTGGGGCAAGAGCAAAACAAATAACCAATACCAACACTTCCTTATAAGCAGTTCGCCCAATAACTTTTCTGAAGGAAATATTTAAAATAATTCCAGGTCTTCGAAAGACTCAGGCATGTACTCTCTTATAAATCTCTATTTCTAGGAATTCTAGGACTAGGACTTTCGAGGATTGTAAGCAGCATTCAATACCAACCTTATTCTGTCTTCAGCAGCCATAGATTTGTTGGCAGCCTTATCAACATCCATTATGGGCTTTTTGTTACTTATTTTACCAAGAATACCTAACGACCGCTTCTTCTCCTGTGTGTTATCACCAGTATTTGACTCGAACTGAAATAAAGGAAACCAAACCAAACTGTTAGAAACTGTATTTAATCATCGAAAGAGACCCCACAAATACTGACCAACAGTGAATTAATGTAAATCTCCAAACAAAGTGATTTAGTTTCAATATTGATTTCAGTTGCGTGTAGCCAGAAATGTTATTTCAAAAGCCTAGTGCAGGGATACGGGGTTCCCTATCTATTATATTATCGAACTCTAATAACATTGCGTAAATGTATATTGGAAGACATGGACAAATAATGCTGGCATAGAGGTCTGCAAATGCGAGGCTTACACCCCTTTCACACTACACAACCGAAGCGAATCGTTGCGAACTGGTTTATATAATTCGCCCCATGCAGACTGCACTCAGAAAGCGCTTTCACTACGTCAGTTCTATTCAGACTACAGGCACCAACGCTGTACACTTTCCCATGTGTTTATAAGCATCCCATCTGATTGATGACTTCAGAAAACACTTCGCTTCGCTTTGGTTCCATTCAGACTAGCAGAATTAGCACTGAGAAAGCGAAGTGAAGCAAAGCGGTTTATATAATTCACCTCAATTCAATTCAAAGCATTTTTTATTTATACAAGAAAGGTGTACAAAAAGGAACCCCCGTATCTGAAAGGTGACCTCCAGGTCTTCCAACGGATTCCTGACTAGTTCCTACCAAGAAAGAATAATTTTGATTTTACATTTCTATGCTAAAAATAAACTTTAGAGCTATTTTCTAATATCTAATCTAGTAGTATCTAGTTAATATAAGAAGCAGTTCATAGCAACAGGAGCAGAGACAATAAACTTCAACTGCTCATGTATCTAGCTAACAGTTAATGACAATCTATCTGAAGCAGTTTAATGAATTCATCAGTAGTAAAAACAAAGAACAAAACAAGGTATAGCAGTAGAAACAGTAATAATGGTAGGTCCAGACCAAGCAGCACAAATGACTCATAATGACACACACATGCAAAGATGCCACAGTATATAGTGGTCTACAATACATCATTTTCACTCAAACACAAATCTATAAACCTGCTGAATGATTTTCTGTCCTGTACCTGGTGAGCAGCAGTTTCAAGAGAGTTCCAGTATTTTGCAGATTTATAAGTAAATGAGTTTACAGTTTTTGTGAATTTTGGCTGTAATAATTTTAAATTTCTTCTGCCCCTAACATGACTTCTAGTAGATAGTTTTCTATTATCCAAAAGGTTTTCATCATTAGCCATGAAGTGGCTTAAATTTATTATATGTTTTTGTCTTCTTTTATCTAGGGGTAATAAATTTAGATCTAAGTGTTCTTGATCTACATTAGACCGTTTTGCTTTTCCAAAAATAATACGAAGAGCTGAATTTTGTAAAGAATGGAGCTTACCAAGTAGTGATTTTGGTCCGGAGTCATACAGATAATCTCCAAAATCAAAATGCGGAAGAATAGTCATCTTATACAGGTCTTTTTTACTTTTCTCTGTCAGACAGTGTCTCACTTTGTATAATAAACGTAGTTTTGTATTTACTTTACTCCTGATGTTATTTATATGTTCTTTGAAAGAGAGGTTTGTATCCATGATTAGTCCAAGATATTTGTATTCATCGACTGATTGCAGGTTATTTTCCCCCAGTTTCAAAGTATTTATGTCTGTTTTTATTTTTCTGTTTGATATCGAAAAATGCATCACATTGCTTTTTGAAGCATTTATAGATATTTTATTCAATCTACACCAAACATCAATCCTGTCTAGGTCATGTTGCAGGTTTTTGTTTACTATGGAAATATCACTATCATGGTAGTACAGAATAGTGTCGTCTGCATAGTGCTGAACTGTACATTTTTCCACCACCATATTTAGGTCATTAATATAAATAGAAAACAAGCTCAAGTAGGTGGATTGTAGAAACCACTTCACTTCACTTTGGATTCGGTTTGGATGTATTCGCTTTAGAGTGCAGTGTGAATAGAACCGACCTCGAGAAAGCGCTTTGAGAGGTGTAGTGTGAAAGGGGTATTATTTCTCACTCTTTGGTTGTAGTTCCATGAATATTAATATACATGTTCATGCCATGATTTCTCCCATCTTAATAATGCTTGAGCCTGCCATGCTTCATAATAAAATATGGTTTACATTAAGTTATCTTTTTTTAGATATCGAAAATTACGTTTTCTTTGCCCATAGAATAAAAGTACAAAATTAGGCATCGCCCGACATGAGGCTGATTCAGTGACACAAGCTGCATGTCCATCTTTACAAGATTCTAGCCTTGAATACACACAAATGTCAGGAATCGCCCATATATTCCTGACCTAACGTCAAACGAGCTGGGATCCTGATGAAGGAATCGCCCATGTGGAAGTCTGATACCGTGGCCTTTATAATATTTCGGTATATCGTATTGTGGGTGGATACCACAGCATCCCATCCAAATGCACATTCGAAATACAGGGTTATGTGCAAAGCAAGCGTAGGATCAAATCAGGCTTTATTCCAAAATGTTAAAAATATAGGCGACTATACAAAGATATAGGATTGTTTTGAAATATAGAAACGTTATGTACCCCATAATCCTACATTTTAATAAAACTTTATATAAGATAGAAATATCTGTAGGAAATGGATCTCTCAGGAAGACCTGCTTAGGCAAAGAGTATGTATCCAATTTAGGAATGTTATAGTCTGTTCTGAATAAAAATGCAATATATATAATACGTTTGATCATTCGAAAAGCAGTAAATACCTTCCGTTTATTGCCAGCCCCTTTCATAGGTTTCTCTTTGGGTAACGCGTCTGTGAACCTTCCAACTGATGCAGTAGAACGGCGGGCTTCAGTCATGGCTCGAGACAGCTGATTCTTGTCTTTACTTTCAGAAGGCAGCACTCCGACACCAGGAGCTGGAAGGAACAGGAATTTCATAGGTTTATGCATTGTATTATAGTGTTTAATACATGAAATATAATTAAACAATGCATATTGTTACGGTATCAACTCTAAAATCTGCTAGGTCTCATGTATTAGAGTAATACATGTCGATATTAATATTGTGTAAGGTAAAGATGCAATTAATTACTAGGGATAAGTTTTGAAAACATGTTTTTGTTGTAATGAGGTTCCGACTGGATGTCTGCTTTTCACCTCCCGTGTTTTTGATACTTTAGGATTTAGAAATTTCCAGAAAAATAAAACTTTACAAACTAAATCAAATCAATTTTTAAACAAGTGCTGATTACTTACCAGGACCAATCAAATTTTATTCATTCTTCATTTATCAAAATAGAGTTTTACCTTTAATTTTTCCTTTAGAATTGCGCGCCAAGTTCCGTAATCTCTGGAGTTCATTCTTAGCAATGCGCTCTTTGCGTGCATTCTTCTTCTTTTCGAACTGGTCCTCGAAGGGGTCTGGAAAGAAATCCCACCAATTAAAAGATGTACACATATACCTCACTTTTCAATTAACTGTTTTTAGACAAAAGAATCCAGTCACATATGTCGAACATGAATTGCCATTAAGAATAATACAGGTTTCTGTTATAAAGTTCTTCTTAATGGAAGTGTGCAATTATTCCACTAATATTTCTCTAATGATACACCAGTTAAGTGTGTTACAGGGTCCATGATTTTTTCCCCCATCTCAATGTATCGACAGGTGGATGAATGTTTTACTAAAAATAAGTGACACGTTTTTTGTATTTGATATACATTTAGTACAGACACATTACGACAATTTTGTCGGGTGGAAGAACAGCCCCAACCGTTTAAAGGCTTAATGACAAACCCAAATTTAAACTAACAGCAGCGAACTTGTAGGCGAGGATTAGTCAAACAAATGCAAGAAATTCAGCTTTTCTTTTTCAGCATTTCGGCAATCATTTGACCATGTGCCATTGGCTCAAGCAGCAAGGGCACCGCTAAAACCTCAGAAGACAACACACATTTCCCATGTTAGAAACATATGTTACTAATCCTAAGGCTAAGTTTTAAATTTACCTGCTGCATCTGGTACTTCTAGCACCCAATCATTCTTGGGGTCGTTGATCCGCTTATAACCCCAGCGAGGAACCCATTTTTGTTGCTCGTCATCCCATACCATTCGTCCTTTCTTTTTCTTCTGAATTCCCTTCAATTTGGCGTAGGAGCTCCATTTTGTTTCTATCCTTCCTTTGGGTATCTAATGAAGCATAAAGAATATGTGTAAACGTGACAGTGGGATTCCTTTAATTGCAAATGATTCCACGAATGCTCAGGCGCTGAGTTAAAACAAAGAGCAAGCAAGAAATTATTCTCACTACTTAGAAAATAGTTAGTAGTAAGCCAGGAGGACATTGCTTGTAGCTCTTTTAACAGTTGGAATAACATGCTTATTGAGCAATAAAGATTCGGTTAATTCATTTTACTTAATCATAATGAATTAATTTTATTCCACTTAAGTTGATAAATGAAAATCGTCAAAAACTATTTTATAAAACTCATTATTGTATACGGGACCCCTGAAGAAGGATACTAAGTTATCCGAAACGTTGGGCACAATAAAAATACACATTCCAAAACCCACGAATGCCTCGTTCCTCCACGCAATAAGCGACCACCAAGTTCATCTGGTTTTCAAGCCTAGTTAATAGTGCAAAATCCCACTATTATCTTATAAAACGAGAAACAAGACTAAGGTACTTACCGGCTTCTCCCTGGGAAGTAATGTTCTAGGCAGAGGAAGCTGCAATTGACAAAATTCACTGTTTAGTAGCCAAATACATGAACGGTAAAACCCTATTTAAAATCTGAGAGAATTTGAGTTTAATACAGAAGTTTAAACGAAATTTAATACATTGAATTCCTAGTGCAATACATGCATCTGATTAATAAGTAATATGATAATTTGAAATTAATTACCTGCGCAACGATAGCGTCCTCAACTCGGTCTGTCTTCAACTGTTGGAAAAGCAATTACATCTTTAATATATAAAATATATAATTTTTATTCCAGTATTAAAAACAGTTACATGGAATGGAGCGATGAATTCTACATGGTACCTCTCCCATTCTGCCCGGAATAATAACTTAAGATACATTCAATAATGATTTCAGAAATTTAACAGTACCGGCAATTACCCAAGGCTCTGTTGTATATAAAATGTAGTTTGATTTAGAAATCTACACTCTCGTAATATACATTCTGGGTTATAATTTAAAGATAGTCGAAATTATGGATTTAATTTAATGCCATAATGGGGATCTGTTTCGTTCTAAAGGAGAAAAATAGTCTATCAAAAAAGGGCAAAGGTATCTTTAATTTTGTTACTTAATTGTTTGCGACAGCAGTATAATACAATAAGATATTATAGTTTCAAAATAATTAATTGATTATGTTGAGTTACAACTTATAGATAACAGTTTTACCAGCTTTAAGTATTCCTATATTTTCTTTACTTACCTCCCATATTTTGTTTATTAGCAACTGTGCGTTATCCCGAGCTAGAGAAGCTAAGAACCCTTCTTTGTCTGATCTGAAAATGAAAGAAATCGCGTGTCATATGATACAAAACAGGTGGATATCCCCTTGAACACCAGACCTATAGGCCCCGGGACCTATGGGCCCAGCTCTGGACTTATAGGCCCCAATGGCCCCCTCACACTATCCGACAAACGACGAGTCGGGAGGTCTAAGACGGATTTTCCCGTCGGGAGGGGCCGTCGGGAGCAGTTTCAGCTGACAAAACGCCAGATTCAAATGTTGAATCGGGTCTGATAGTGTGAGCGGTCGTCGGGAGGCCTACGACTCAGAAAAAAGTAAAAGAACAAGCTGTACTAACCGTTACAACCGTTGTTGTAACGGTTACGACGACAAAAAACACTCTTTTCTAGTCGCCGTGCTCCCGACTCAAGTCGGATAGTGTGAGTGGTCGTCAGGGACCGTCTCCCGTCTTAGACCTCCCGACTGGTTGTTTGTCGGATAGTGTGAGGGGGCCACAAGGCCCGCTCGCGTTGGACTTATAGGCCCCGGGATTTATAGGCCCAGAAAAATACTAAACCATACCAAATATAACCCTAAACCTAACCCTAAATTGGTTGTCCTAAGTCAGTAAAGGTAGTAGTGGACTGTCCCTAGTAAAAACCGACTAATAAAATAATTATTTGACTAAAAAAAAATATATCACTAAGTTTTGAAGCGCCCATAAGTCCCGGGGCCTATACGTCCGCACCCCCTCCTGAACTAGGCACAAGACAAGCCAGGTAGTAGGCCTATAAATGCCAGAGCTATACATCTCTTAATATATATGTATAGTCTATACGTGCAGAGAGCAGAGTTGATTCTGTCAGTTCTGGGCATACAGTGGCATACGGTTTTCTAATGTTTATTCCATGATTTTATGGATAAAGATCCCGACAGTATATCTATTTTCGATACCGTACTCATGTCATGAAAGCTCATGAAATACAGATCGTAACGTCGTTAGGCTACATATGCCACAGGCCGTGACCGTGCATATCAAATATTAATATACGACAGACACATCCAAAACCATGGGATATTAAAAACCTAGGCTAAGCCTAAAAGTAAAGCAGTACAATCTGTGGCCCTACACGTGTGAGTGGGCGATAATATAATATTTTAGGGTCTATCACCAATGTATTTAGGCCTACCTGAATGATTTTAATTCGAGAGGATTATGATCGATAGCAAGGAGATTCCCTGCATCAACATCTAAATCAATGTCTTTCTGTACTAGGGTGGTCTTGAACTGAGCTTCTTTCTCCGCCGCGGCCTGTAAAATATCTTCCACTAAGTCCGCCATGTTAATTCCTATTTCTACCAGTACTAACGCCAAGTTACCTCTAGAGGTCGCGGTAGTCGCCCCGTAGCTTAGATGGTGGTGCTACCTGCAGGCCTAAACTGTAATCATTCAGGGTCGCTGGAACTTGAAAGAAACTTGAGAAATGAATATTTGGTTATATCATATGTACTAAGGGAGAGACATGGATTAATGAATAAAAAAAGATTATGGTCCGAGAAAAAAATAACTAAATTTAGGAAGTTTCCAATTGTGAGCCATGAAGAAGAAACTCTTTATTGGTGGCACCTGTTGATACACTATAGGCCTATCATATATCGGGGCCTGCTACTGATAACTGTCTAATTTAAGTCCCTAACTTGGGGTGCAACACTATAGTGTTGCACCCCAAGTTAGGGACTTAAATTTGCTTTATTAACCACTTTTTTAAAAAAAATCCTTAAAAATAAACATGTTTTCTTTGTTCATAAGACTTAGGCCTAAGATAGATTACTAGGAGCCAGAATCTTGTCCAAGTGATTATGATTTTTGTTTTCGAAGCTATTTATAGCTGAGAAAACAAATGAGTCACTATGAAATGTGCCAATCACTGATCACTGATACTACATCTGATAATATTCTTTAGCTGTCTGTGAGGTGTTTAAGGATGCCTTATCTAATCCTTTTGATCAGGTCCTATTTATCCCACCCAGTCATAGATTTCACACCTAGACGTTATTGAAGGCTGATTGACAGCCTTTCTAGGTTTAGCCAAGGGAGTTGATTGGCTGTTAGTTAGATGCTTCTCCAACCATGATAGGTCTGCAGAAGTCCCTCCCACCTCCCACACCATCCCTCTGCCCACCACCCCCCTCACCTGCCTCAGGTGCTCAAATGGACACTGCTGCCCAACACATTTTCTAAATTTTAAAAGTAAGTTACCAACTATTTAGCCTAGCCTAGCTTACTACTTTTTTATACAACCAACTTTTTTTTTTCAACCAACTTTTTTTCAACCAACTTTTTACGACCAACTTTTATTTTACGACCAACTTTTTTGAACGACCATTTTTTTTTTAACGACCAACTTTTTTTTAACGACAATTTTTTTTCCTGACCAACTATTTTTTAACGACAATTTTTTTTCAACCAACTTTTTTTACAGCCCTGGCTATTGCGTTGCACACTGTTTCCCTCTTCAAGAATCAAACTACTGTATAACTATAAGTTGACATCAGGCACAAATGATTGTGGCTGAGAAAATCGTTTCCAGTGGAAACGCCAAGTATATGAATCAAGTTGACACTGATTACAAAGTTAAATATGTTAACAGTTGATCAAAACGGTGCATAACTTGATAATTAGTTAACTTAGTACTTGTTGTATCATTGAATTCGAATTTGGCACCTTAAAATGGAATATTTTCCTCCAAATGGTCATATTTTGATTGTGCCATCGGCATTTTCCTGATATTTATTTTTATAGAATAAAAGACCATCATGTCTGCATATATATCAAAACTTTAATTAAAAGAAGAGAATTAATTAAAATTTCAAATAGATTGACTCCACATATTGTATTTCTAAAAAAAGAATAAAAAAAAAGAAAATTTATTTCCACAATTACAAAGAAAATACACTTCTTGTCATTCATAGCTTTTGACCATACATATTGAAATCGTTCAAGCATTTTATCACATTGTCTCATATAATATATAAATTGGGTCTAACTTTACCCTGAAATATGTAGGCCTACCGGTACTCTAGTTTACAGAAATGTCAAATATTTTGCGATACAGAAAATATAGTTTGTGACAGAACACAGTAAAAGGCTTGTGCCCTTCAGTGAGCCAGTGAAAAATGTTGAGTAAAAAATATTTGCTCTCTATATGACTCTAAAATGTGTCATGTTAATCCTTACAATCCCAGATTTCACCTAAATGGCCATTTTTCAGTGAAAATTGGTCAGATTTGTGACATTTCGGCTTTCAATTCTTCACACTGCCATTTCCACTATTTTGATAGTAAAAAGTTGACATAGGCCCTATGTGCCAAAAATTGGCAAATTTAATTTTGTATGTTCAATATGGTCCCCAATGCTGCAGCTAGAATCATTTACCTGAGAGAAATTGCCATGGAAACAGTTGAAAGTCAGGATTTTTGTGGCATTTCAGATGCAGTTACCATGAAAACAGCTGTTGATATGAAAAACAATTCTCTTAATTGTGCATGTGACAGTTTCAAATATAGATAGCCCTGAATATCATATGAAAAAGGTCAAGGCAACTTTAAGTTTTAGTCCCTAACTTGGCACGCACCACTATATTTAGTTCCCCAACCTGCATACCCCCCTTCCCCCCCCCCCCCCCCCCACCACCACACACACACTAGCTGGGGTGTTAAATATCTACTCAGGGGGCCATCCACAAATGATGTCCTGCCCTAGGGGGGTGGGGGAGGGGGGCAGTTTTTATGACAAGGTATGACAATGGGGGGAGGGGGGGTTAACTCATGTATGACATCATGTTTTTATATTTTCAATAAAAAGATTACCGTAATGGGGAAACTTGTGCTCTAAGTATTCTGAAAAAATTGCAAGTATTATAGTTTCAACCCTCAGATATCAGATAAGAATGGTATGTCAGCCTACCATACCATCTTGCAGCCCCCAAAAAGTTCATGTGTACTGATAGTGGAGCTTTAATGTGCACAACTGGCAGGGGATACATCTTCACCATATCAGTTATAGGGAGAAATTCTATGTAGCATTTACATTGTTTTTACTTTCTAGTCTAGGCTGGGAATGTGATGGTCCAATCCCGATAATGCGCATCATTAATTCTTCTTCCCAGTCCTCGACCAGTTCCTTCTCCCCATTCATCATGAGTGATTATGAAATCAAGAGCATAAACAGCATCCATCCCTGGTGGAGGTCGAGTTCTTGGAAACCTTTCATGGTAATAGAGGCAAATATCCTTTCCTTGGTGCTTGAACCTGAAAAGTATATGTAAAGTAATGAACAAGTACACACACATTCTCCATACATACACACAGATACATCGTTTACTGGTCTGTTTATCCAGTGAAAAATTGCACTATTTTAAAACACAATGAAGTGCTATTTTCCTATATTATTTGGTAAATTGGTTCAGACCAGTAAAACCTTGGTAGAAGTGGTGGAACTATTTTTTCACTGGTCCTACTCTCACGTAAAAGTTTTCACAGGTCTGGCAAAATAGTACACTTATCCAAACATAATACCGAGAAGGAAAAAGAATGAGTGAAAAGTGAGTAAATACAAAGATATCTACATTGAGCTATTTATAACTTAAGGACCTAGATCATTGAAGTGCCCCCATTCTATGGTGGGTACTTGTGTCCATGCAGATGAGAGGGATCTGATGACCCCAGTCTAATATTGGGTGCGAAGAATTCCAAATGTGAGGGCAAAACATTGGACCATGGAAATAAAACTCATGAGTTCTTCTTCATTAATTCTTCTTCCCAGTCCTCGACCAGTTCCTTCTCCCCATTCATCATGAGTGATTATGAAATCAAGAGCATAAACAGCATCCATCCCTGGTGGAGGTCGAGTTCTTGGAATCCTTATTAGGAGATCCATCCATTACAAAATACCTCACTATTGGAATAACCTAAAAACCCAAACTCAAACTTCTGATACTAGTAAATCGTTTACAACTAAAGCCCGGAAAAATGAAATAGAAATTGATCAGAACTTTTTATACTGAAAGTATTGATCCATCCATGTTGAGTCGCTCATAGTTCATACTCCCCCCCCCCCCCTCTCTCGCCTCTGCCCCGGTTTCTCATGATCTCTTCTCATTACTGATTCGTCTATCAGACAAAAACTATATCCTATACTGCATTTTATGTATATTTATTATAGGAACTATTATACCAGAATGTTCCTTATCCCCTCGAATTACTCTCTTATCTTATCTTAACCTGCTGCCTCTCCTGTACTCAGGAGGGGAAGATTCATTTCATTTCATTTTATTTATGTAATAAATAATTTATTCATTAGTGTAGCTGCTACACTTGCGGTTCTTGTGCTCTGCCTCTTGCCATACACATCCAAATATTTAATGTAATTGAAATACCAGTGGTAAGGGCCACCCATGTGTAGTCGACGCATGGGTGCATTGTTACCCTTACAAGTGAACCTCATAATCACTTTCTGGTAGGGCTTGGGATCCTCCCTATGAAGGGAGCTTGACCCACCGATTGTATCATTTAAAGATAAATAAAAGTATCAACAACAACAAAAAATAAAAATGAGTACATCTGAAATCATAAACTTTCACCATCATCTTTACTACTAAAAGGTGCATTCCATAGGGACATTACTGCTCCTCCTACTGTACTCCTAAGCTTCTAAAGTAACTAAAGTAACAGGAGCACCATAGTATGAAAGGAGTAACATGAGGAGTAATGGGAGTCCCAATAAAACCCAGTCTTAAGAAGCATTGATGTAATTGTTGAAGAAATTTCTTTACCTAAAAAGTCCGTATCCAACTCTTTGGTTGGGCAGAATCTTTCCACGAGGCCCAACTATTTCTCTCTTAGGAACCACCACTATGTTGAGCCAATACTCAGGTGCATTCAAGTATGTAACATGATCATAAAGGCTGGCAGCAATAACTCTGTTTGTGTAAGAAGGGACAGTACCTATTGGATAGATCACAAAATCATTATTCTCATATTTCTTTAGAGGACCACTCTTAATCACATCTAAGTTAAGACCATATGACTTCTGGAACCATGCAATGACTCTGTCTTGATACTCAGATAAGGTGGAACAGGATCCCAGTATGTCAGTTGCACTCTCATCTGTTGCCCATGGGAAGACTATATCACCTATTTCCTTGATGATGAATATTCTTGAATAGTTGGTTGAAGATGGAGCCAGACAATCTGCCCCACAACTCTGTTGCAACTGCTGTAAGCAGATTGCAACAAAGAGCAGCATACGGAAGCTACAATGAAAATAAGAAGAATATCTTACATTTGATTCTAAGTATCAATATATCAATTGCATGGTATAGTTTTTGATATTATATACTTAACACAAAACTGCCAAAATATTCTAGAACTACAGCATACAGCATACACACCTATCTAGAATCATTGTCTTATTCCCATTGAACTATCTGGTATAATACCTCTCAATTAGTGTAGAGGATAATATAACTAGAATGTATCCAAGCACAGCCAAAATTATCAGGCCATGTGGTCCAGAAAGTTTACCTCTGCAAGAGATATTTATTTTTAGTAAATTGGTTATATTTCACAAGATCTGTACACCTAATATTTTTTTTATATTTAAGTTATGTTTAAGTTGATCATCGCAAAAAACGGCCTTCACAAACAAGCCAGGAGAGTCCCAGCTACTAAACTAATGTTCAGAATCAGAACAAGAGTTGTCAGGCATTTTGCCATGCGAGGTCTGCAGTCAGTCTTATGGTTCCTCCGTAAGACGACTCCTGACATTTAGATTTTAGCAGAAGAATCTATATTTCATTAGCTTTTTAATGGAATGACCCCTGAGTTCTACCTTCAATATGCGACATTCCTTAGTTGTTTTTCCGATGGAAGATGAGGGCTTCCCCAGTCTGCCACTATCCTCTCATTGCCCACATCACATGGTCATGTGATTACGTGATCAGATCTAATCCATCTGATTGGCTGAGAGCGGCAGTGGCTTTGACTCCTCCACTGTTCCATCAAGTTTTTGTTTTGGCAGCCATTTTAGACTCCCCTCACTTCAAATGCGCGGTTTGCACGAACTTTTTAATTATTGCTCAACTCAAAAACTTTTCTAATGTAATTTGAAGTAAATATTGCAAGCCAGCTTCTTGGGATTGGTTAGAAAGTTTTGACTGAGGAAAAATTGTTCAAACAGATCGATCATAGGTGGGTCCTACTACTATACCATTTGCATAAATCATACATAAACCCGTTGAAATACTTTGAATATTGTCTTACTTTAATGCATATATTTATTATCATTCAATGGAGCCCAGTGGTTCCTTTATTTCACAAAAAACATGTTCATAAATGACAGTTACATTTTTGGCCCCAGGCTCATCTTTCTTTTATTTTTAAAGAGTATAATACAGAGATACAAAAATATGTTGAATAAGAACTATAAATGATTTTAATATTACATATTGTATACAAAACCGGTTTTATTGCATGTAATCATTCTGTCACACTTTTTCTAAATAGAAGTGCTAAATTCAGTAACCCAGCCAGCTGCAACAGAAGAAATATGCTGTTTACGTTTTTGGATCCTGCACAGTTGTTGGACCTTATATAGGCCACCAGCAGGAAATCATAAAACTGGATTGATCACATTAAAGGCTGCCTATCATCCATGAATCTCAAAATGAATGTTGATACCTTTATGACAAGAGAATTTGATATAAAATAATTGGATTCTGGGGCATTTGGTAGAAGAATTTGAGGTTAAATCTAATCTGAAACAATTGATCAAAATGCCAACTAGAAGAAGAAATCCCCCAAAACCTATGGATGGCCTATGGATGTCAAGAAATTTATGCTTGAAAGGATCATAGCTAAAGGCATAAAAGACAGAGTTTTCACTTTTTCCATGCCTGCTGAAAGTGCCCCAAGAATTTTAGAATCACTTGTGTACACACAATTGCAGGAAAATAATGTTGTTAAAAAACGCTACATCCCTTTAGATAATAATGAAATAATGTCAAAATGTTGAATGCGCACACTATCCAACCCAATATATGTAGTTTTATCAATGTTGGTTTTAAATAAGAATTTACTGATTTACTTTTGTCAGATTTGTGTCAAATGTCAAAATTTAGGTGAGGTGGAAACTTTACTTTTAGAATACATGAAAATAGAGTAAAAAAAATCGGTGAAACCAGATTTCTTCCGGTTATATAGTTTTCTCAAAGATGGTAGATGCATAACTTACGAGGAAACATTTTGTCATAACCAAAAATTTATTGTTTTGGAGGTGTAAAACCAGAACAGAGAAAGCATTGATGGCTGAAAATGGAATGGAATGGTATGGAACAACTGTATGGTGAAATTTACCTGCTCAGAGGTTATTATGATATTTTCATGAGAAAATATTTTGTCAATGTAGAGGACTTTATGGAAGCCAATGCTTTGATTTGATTAATTAGATGAATGTACTGTCACTGTTTTATTGCTCAATTACTCCTCCCTCTTTCTGGCCCCCCTCACATATGCAGTATGTGAGGGGTGCCAGTGGACGTGAGGCTGGGTGTGTCTGTGCCTGATGGGATGAAAAGAGTACTGAGGGCAGTCGGTAAAAGGTTGTGCGGATGCGTACAGAGAGACATATCAGTCTCGCACTCATGGAAGTACAGAATTGTAAACCAACATATTGACACCTACCATGGAATATTCATCATGATCAACCAACTGACATGGCTGTTTCTCATGATTGGTAATGAAAAAACCAACAAATCAGCTTTATTAATAGGGACCACAGAAATAGGGCCCACCTCCCCCTCCATCAGGAGCCCTATCCTTATTCAGGCCTAAAATACTCCATGTGTACAATTAAGGCACTGATGTGAAAAACTGGCATTGGAGACATCTACATCATAACACATGAAAGGGGTAATTTTATGCAGTAAATACTTTATTTTTAGTTTCTATTTTAGGCAGGGAATGTGATGCTGAAATCCCATAAAGGTATGCCGTTAACGCTTCTTCCCAGTCCTCGACCGATTCCCTCTCCCCATTCATCATGAGTGATTATGAAATCAAGAGGAACAACAGCATCCATCCCTGGTAGAGGTTGCGTTCTTGGAATCCTTTCATGCGAATAGAGGCAAATGTCCTTTCCTTGTACCTTAATCCTGAAAAGTATATGTCAAATATCAAATAATGAAGTAATGAAAACATATTTCTTCAGTAATATAGTCACTACTACATCATTAAAATAATGTGAAGAAATGACATCATCAACACAAACATGGCAAATTTGCTGGAACTTGGTAAGCGGCCAGTTGAAATGCAGAATGGACTGGTGGAACTCAAGGTTTAACTGGTCTCTTTTTCTGGTGAAAAATTGCACTATTTTATAAAGTACAATACAACTGCAATTTTTCTGCATTATTTGGTAAATTGGTTCAGACCGGTAAAACCTTGGTAGGAGCAATGAAGCAGTTTAACATGTTTCAACAGTTTTTATCATACAGTGTGGCAAAATAGTCCAAATTCCAAACTCTCACAATCAGTCCTTTTTCAGTGCTTTATGAATCTTTTGTTTTCACTAATAGAGAGAATTAAAAAGAATGAGAGATGCATAACATTCATTGATTTCAAAACTGAGCAAATACACAGATAAGGAACTCTTCTCTTGACTCTACTTATCAATAATCATTGTCTACCTCAATGTACCCTCATATAAGTAAACCTTCTTGAACTATTCATAAGGGCCTGGGTTATTGAAGTGCCCCCATTCTATGGTGAGAAATTGTGTCCATTCATATGAGAGGGCTCTGAGGGCTCTGACCACAGCTTTTAACATTGACCCTAAAGAAGTCTATATGTGAGGGCAAAATATTGCACCTTAGAAATAAAACTATAAAATAATATTTCTTTACCTAAAGAATGCATATCCAACCCTTTGGTTTGGCAGAATCTTTCCACGAGGTCCAACTAGTTCTCTCTTAGGTATCACCATAATGTTGAGCCAATACTCAGGTGTATTCAAGTATGTAACATGATCATAAAGGCTTGCAGCAATAAGTCTGTCTGTGTAACCAGGGATAGAACCTATTGGATAGATCACAAAATCGTCATTCTCATATTTCTTTAGAGGACCACTCTTAATTACATCTAAATCGAGGCCATATGACTTCTGGAACCATGCAATGACTCTATCCTGATACTCTGATAAGGTGGAGCAGGATCCCAGCATGGCAGTTGCACTCTCATCTGTTGCCCATGGGAAGTCTGTAACACCTATGTTCTTGATAATGAATATTCTTGAATGGTTGGTTGAAGTTTTTGGAGCCGGACAATCTGCCCCCCAACTCTGTTGCAACTGCTGTAAGCAGATTGCAACAAGGAGCAGCATATGGAAACTATAATGAAATTATACAAGAATATCTTACATTTGATTCTAAGGATCAATACATCTCATGCGTGCTATATATTTTGATATAATACAATTTACACAAAACTGCTCAAATATACTAGAAATACAGCATTTCAAAAATACCATTATTTGATTTACAATAGAATTTAATGCTATGAAATAAGAATTTACATATATACCTTTGTAAAGTCATCCTCTCATTCACACTGAATGATCGGGTAAAATACCTCTCATATGGTAAAGGGGATAATATAACTAGAATGCATCCAAGCACAGCCAAAATAATCAGGCCATGTGGTCAAGGGAGTATTGTGCGCAAGTGGGTTTTTTTGCATGTTTATAGTAGGTTGAGTAAGTAGGCAAGCATCACACAGTGCATTGCGTCAAAGTCATATGTATTAATGTCCCCTATGGATTTAATATGTTTTTGTTACCTTAAATGATATTCAATGTTCAATTACTCTAGGGTTACTGATGTTTCATTACCCTAATCATGAGCATGATTTATTAATGACTCATGTATTGCCCGAATTTATATCAGTGGATGTGTACATTGTTTGAATAGTCTGATGCAATGATTTATGCTGATGCAATGATTCATATTGTGAAACAACCTGGAGCTATTGCTCACAGAGAAACTCTACAGAATTCTCAAGTATTGCATCAATGGCTGTAATTAAGGTATAGAAGGAATTATTTCATCATGTACTATGATAAACCTGAAACATGTCAGCATTATTCTGCCTACTAGGCAAACGTTTTCTGTACGAACAGGCTGTACCACTACTATCTACCAAAGAGGATGGACTGGATCTTTCTCTTATCGTTATTGTATATTATGATATGTTCTGTAATGTCTGTATAACGCTTCTTGGTCTGGACCGACCATATCCACTACCAACCATTAATGGATTGATTGATTGATTACACTGTTGTTATCATAGCCTAATTTTAACCTCATGCTCTAGTTAGTACAACTTTCTGTTAGCAAGTGATAGACATGATAAAAATAGCCCTTGAATATCAAACTAAATAGCCATGAAACTTCTATAGTAATATTTATCATGAATTTGTTTCGACAACCACCAACCACCCAGGAAACACTTGGAACCTAGGTTTCAAAACCGGGCCCCCTTTTTGTATTCACTAGTTATGCAAATCAAGAATGTTTTGAATTCAATTGAATTCAATTGAATTGAAGACTCTGATATTCTACACCTATTGAATAAAACCAGCTATTCAGCATATCTCCAAGAAGATCTCTCTCTACTTAGAGTTATTCTTACAAATCGACTAGCTCATCTAAGACATCAACACAACTGTACAGACATTGGATATTTCCAGCCCTAAGCCTTAATCTCTTAATTCTAATAGATATTTAAGGATATTACAATTAAATAGGGGATCTTCTTTAGCTTCTTCAACTTTCTAGTTGATGGTGGGTTGGGGGTGGGTGGGTAGAGATACATGAGAGGCCATTTTCCTATACAGTTTTTATTGCTCTTTCTGATGGTGGATAGTGTTCTGGTGGTACTTCCTGAGATAACTAGATTGAGTCAGTAATGGTATCGTAGATAGAATTGGCCAAGAGGTTAGAACTACAAGTGTGATTCAATGGCTTGAGTTTACACTTTCTTTTGATCTAACAAGTGGCTGCAGGTCGCGTGTTGAATGCAAAATAGACTGTAAACAAGAGCCATTTCTGAGTAAGCTCATTTCTGATTGGTCTGACGTCATCAATGATGGGGATATAGGCCAATCACAGCTGTGCTTGCATCAGCGCAACACCTTTTCATTCTATCTCTTTGTACAATGCATACAGAACCTGCAACACTATTAAATGGGCGTATTGTTCCTGCTCAAAGTGAATAACCCATTCAGTCATAGTATAATATATAATTCCCAGACCTCAGGACTAATGGCACCATGTAAAAGAGTGGGTGTGTTACCTCCTCTAATTATTCAGAAGTCTTCTTAATTCTTGTTGTGTTTATTGGGAGCCCCAGGTGGAATTCAAATAACTCAAAGCTCAGCTGTATTGGAGTACTGTAATGAAATCTCAGAAGGAATACAGTAATGTAGTCAAATTAAATACCAGCAAGAAATATTGTCAGAAGAAATAGTCTAAGTATTCTGCCTTGCCACTTATGCTAGACAGAAATACTTCTAGATAGATTGTAGAGACCTTAAGAACCCAACTGAAATCTGGCAATTTTTCCCGTGCACATCAGTTTTTGCTTTAGGTGGGAGGGAAGGAAATGATCACTGTGCATGCACAACTTTACATGTACTTGCTCAGTAGGTTGCCACGCATGCACAAAACCTTTAATGTATAATTCCAGGAAACAGGGGCATAATTGTCTTTCATATCTGCAAACATATAGCATTTTAACATTGCCTACAGGCCTTATGCTCTTTTACAGTGTACCTCTGATTTTGTAAGACTTTAGGTATGGGTTAATGTTTAGCTTTAGGAATATTCTTAAGGTCAGATAAAATATCTCTATATATTATTCTGGGTTTTAAGAACAGAGGATATGTCATATGGACCTCAATATTTAAAACTAAAACGTTCGATAAAATCCAGGTATGAAGAGGAAAAAGAACACATTGTTGGATCATAAAACAATTTCCTCACCTTCAGCAAAGACTCCTGAGAAACAAAACTTATAGCCCTCTCCCTTCTGGTATAACTTCCATAGATGTCTCCAATGAATAATAGAACAGTTTGTAAGTAGATATTAAAGATATATATACTTAAGGAATTGATTAATTTCGATATGATTAATTAGAGGGTTGGAGGCCTAATTGAAATATCCAAGTCAATCCACAACATGGTTCATTAAAATAATCAAGGACCCAATTAAGGAAAGTTAAATTAAACAATTAAAGAAAAGTCAATTAAGGAAAGTTAATTAAAAAGACATGACCAATTTATATATGCATGCCATAATTTATACACTTCTTTACAACCATCTGTGGTGTTGAAGGCGTATGTTTGCATAATTTCATTCCACTTGGGTGCTGTTTGTCCAGCAAGATTTTATTGATGGGTGTTCCTGATTACTTTTTATGGTGAAGGCCAATGTCCATTACTACTACCTCCTGAATGACTCTTGGGGCACCTGCATTGCAATGCAAACACCACAATGTTTAAGTATTGTAGTGGCAATTGACACAGGCCTTTAAAAAGACTTAGACTATACATCTTTATCTTTTAGAATATTTTTCTCAAAGGATGAACTTAATTCAGAAAACCAGCCAGTTCTATCAGAAAAAAAAATCAGTTCATTTTATTGAAAAATGCACATGCAGAGCTGTGGGAGCTGCACATAGGCCACCAGAAGAAAATCATGAGAACTGGATTGATCTCATTAGAGGTAACTCTTTGAAGGGATCACTTTATTTTCACTTTCTACTCTAAGCTGGGTATGTGATGGTGAAATCCCAATGGTGTACACCATTAATGCTTCTTCCCAGTCCTCGAGCAGTTCCCTCTCCCCACTCATCATGAATAGTTATGAAATCAAGAGCATAAACAGAATCTATCCCTGGTGGAGGTAGAGTTCTTGGAACCCTTTCATGGTAATAGAGGCAAATATCCTTTCCTTGTTCCTTGAACCTGAAAAGTATATGTCAAATATCAAATAATGAAGTAAAGAACAAATAAACAATTTCTCTAATAATATAGTAGCCACTACATCATTTAAATAATGTGAAGAAATGACATCATCAACATAAGCATGGCAGAACCTGCTGGTCCTTAGTCTGTGGCCAGTTAAAAGGCAGAACAGACTGGTGGAACTGAATTATTTACCGGTCTGTTTGTCTGGTGAACAATTGCACTATCTTAGCCATGAAATGCAATGCAACTGCTATTTTTCAATGATTAAGAAAATATGTAATGAATGGGTCAGAACCTAAACCCATTTCAAATCCATGAGGAAATGGCTTTGAGACCAGAAGTGACCCAAGTGGACAGGAAAGAAACTAATGTCCATTGTATTGACCAGCGCCGACCTAGGGGGTACATAATTCCAGATGTCAACCCAACTGCCACTTTGAAATTTCTGTATGGCGTGCAAAAACGATTTTGCTCACTATTTTACCTAATATCTGATATAATATGAATTTCATAGTTTTGATATCCACAGGAGTTAGATAGGTAGGGTAAGGTGACCAAATACTAGAAAAGGAAGTAGAAACAGCGTTACTCGATAATCTAGCTAAGAACAGTGAGAAGTGGCACTTAAATTGGTTCAGACCAGTAAGACCTTGGTTGGACTTTCTTGAACAACTGGTGAAACTATGACTAAGACACAATAGTTTTTGCCATGTCTGGCAAAATTGTCCATATTCAAAATTATCCAAAACAGTCCCCTTTCAGTGCTTTATGAACCTTTTGTTTTCACTAATACAGAGAATCAAAAAGAATGAGAGATGTGTAATATTCATTGATTTCAAAACTGAGCAAATACAAAGATATCTACATGTACTTATCAATAATCATTGTACCTTCATAGAGGTCAACTGAGGGCTCTGACTGTAGCCTTTAACACTGACCCTAAAGAAGTCCATATGGGAGGGTGAAGCATTGTAACTTGCAAATAAAACTCTAAGATTATATTTCTTTACCTCCAAAGTCCATATCCAATTCTTTGGTTGGTCAAAATCTTTCCATGAGGCCCAACTATTTCTCTCTTAGGAACAACCACTATGTTGAGCCAATATTCAGGTGTATTCAGATATGTAACATGATCATAAAGGCTTGCAGCAATAAGTCTGTCTGTGTAAGCAGGGACACGACCTATTGGAGTGATCACAAAATCATCATTCTCATATTGCTTTAGAGGACCACTCTTAATCACATCTAAATCAAGACCATATGACTTCTGGAACCATGCAATGACTCTGTCCTGATACTCAGATAAGGTCGAACATGTTCCCAGGAGGGCAGTTACACTCTCATCTGTGGCCCTTGGGAAGTCTTTAGAACCTACGTTCTTGATAAAGAATATTCTTGAATAGTTGATTGAAGTTGGAGCCAGACAATCTGCCCCCCAACTCTGTTGCAACTGCTGTAAGCAGATTGCAACAGGGAGGAGCATACGGAAGCTACAATGAAATTAGAAGAGTATCTTACATTTGATTCTAAGTATCAATACATCATTTGCAGGCTATATTTTTTTTGATATAATGAAATTTACACAAAACTGCTCAAATATACTAGAAATACATCATTTAAAAAATACCATTATTTTTTATTTTTTTTTAAAACTTTTTTTCAGTCCATCAATAAAAGACTCTTTCTTCCCGGGGTCGATAAAAGAAATCATACATCATACTCTCTTTTCTCATCAGTAGTGGTGGTCTGGATTATTATGCAAAAAGTCTACAAAATTATATTTTTCACATAGCATGGTGGGTGATTCTGGGTGAGGCCATATTTACACCTGATCCCATATTAGGGTGAGTCGCAGGCCGCCCTTGTCAAGGGGGGTGGGGGGTACAATAGCGAAATGAAAACTATGCGGCTATGGCCTTTTCTCGTTGAAACCAAGAATTACATTGATTACCATTAGAAGCAATTTGATGAGATTCTGGGATGTTTTTTTTCTCTATAGAAACCCGCTGCGTGTTACGACTGAGGGATCCCTGGTCGGCCGGGATCTATAGTTCTTGGAGCCCTCCCCTGTCGCTGCCAGCGATTCTTATCTCGTCAAGGCCTGCCGTGTAGTATTGGTACCGCTATTTAAATCGATCTGTTCGTTAGAAATCGTAAACGTGTTGATAAGAGGGCATAACAATGATTTAATGCTTACCAGGGATAATTTGGACAATTTACAAGCGCACGTTTGCCCTTAGTGAAAGCCTTAGCCTCCGCCATTATGTCTGTTGACAAGTAAGCAAGGCGGAAGTTTGCACCCGGAACCGCCGTAAAATTAGAAGGATTTTTCCAAAACGGAACGGGTATGTGAACTCTTATATTTCGAAAAACGGGGCCAAAGGTGATAATGTATTGTAGCCTAGAATTTAGATAGTTCTTAATCAAATGAAATGCCAGTTTCAGACAGTTAAAGAAGTAGTTGGTGTATGTATATTGTCTATAAGGAGGTTTTTGTCAGTTTGGTGCAGCGAGGGTTGTTCCATCTTCTTTGCGTGTGCAGTAAAATACGGATCCATGCAAGCACTTCCGGGTCAGGTCACGTAAACAGTATGGCAACTCTCATGGCGTGTGCTGATGTTTTTCGGCCGTAATAAAAAAGGTTTGTCTTTTTGTCTCTCCCATAAAGTGAATCTCATCAAATCACCTCTAAAAACAATATTTCCCTCGGTTTTGTCTGCTCGCGGGTACTGTTGCCTGAGGGAAGTTCGAGGGCTTGAGGGAAATATTTCTTAAATAGATTTTTATGCTATGAAATACAAGTTTTCATACATACCTTTGTAGAATCATTGTCTCATTCACACTGAATGATCAGGTAAAATACCTCCCAAATGGTAAAGGGGATAATATAACTAGAATGTATCCAAGCACAGCCAAAATAATCAGGCCATGTGGTCAAGGGAGTATACCCCGCAAGTGGGTTTCACAACTCTCTGTTAGCCAGTTATAGACATGTAGAAAATAGCCCTTGAATATCAAACTAAATAGCCATGAAATTCCTATAGTAATACTTATTATAAATTGAATTGAAGACTCTGATATTCTACCCCTCCAAGAAGATCTCTCTCCACTTAGAGTTACTCTTACAAATCGACTAGCTTATCTAAGATATCAACATAACTCTACAGACATATTTCCAGCCTTAAGCCAAATAAATATTTAATAATATTACAATTAGGGAAATAATAGGGGGTTCTTCTTTAGCTTCTAGCTTTGTTTCTAGTAGATGGTGGGTTAGGGGTGGGTGGGTAGAGATACATGAGAGGCCATTTTCCTATACAGTTTTTATTTCTCTTTCTGATGGTGGATAGTGTTCTGGTGGTACTTTCTGAGATAACTAGATTGAGTAAGTAATGGTATACATATATAGAATTGACCAAGAGGTTAGAACTACAAGTGTGATTCAATGGCTTGACTTTACACTTTCTTTTGAATCTAACAAGTAGCTGCAGGTTGCGCGTTAAATGCAAAATAGACTGTAAACAAGAACCATTGAAACACACAAGTAGCTCTGAACCTCGAGTACAGATCTGTCTTTATACTCTGACTTGGAAATAATAGAAAATCATCCTTCTTATGCTTGTAATAGGCTGGCAGAAGCTGTTAACAATGGCCTTGTTTTTTTATTGTGCCTTGTGGCTGAGTAAGCTCAGTTCTGATTGGTCTGACATCATCAATGATGGGGATATAGACCAATAACAGATGTGCTTACATCAGCCCAGCCCCATCTCTTTATACAATGCGTACAGAAACTGCAACATTATTAAGTGGGTGTAATGGCACCATCTGTGGTGTTGAAGGCATATGTTTGCATAATTTCATTCCACTTGGGTGCTGTTCGTCCAGCAAGATTTTATTGATGGGTGTTCCTGATTACTTTTTATGGTGAAGGCCAATGTCCATTACTACTACCTCCTGAATGACTATTGGGGCACCTGCATTGCAATGCAAACACCACAATGTTAAAGTATTGTAGTGGGATGGTTGACTGTGGCAATTGACACAGGCCTTTAAAAGACTGCTATACACCTTTATCTTTTAGAATATTGATCAAATTATTTTGGTCACATTGGTAAAAATTTATTGGATTTAAGACCATCCAAGATACACAAAATGATGCAATATCTGTCTCAATTTTGATTTGATTATGTATTAAAGGCCCATTGAAATCCTTCAAATATTGTTTTACCTTAATGCATGTACATCAATTCCAAAACGGAACGGGTATGTGAACTCTTATATTTCAAAAAGGGGGCCAAAGGTGATAATGTATTGTAGCCTAGAATTTAGATAGTTCTTAATCAAATGAAATGCTAGTTTCAGACAGTTAAAGAAGTAGTTGGTGTATTTATATTGTCTATAAGGAGGTTTTTGTCAGTTTGGTGCAGCGAGGGTCGTTCCATCTTCTTTGCGTGTGCAGTAAAATACGGATCCATGCAAGCACTTCTGGGTCAGGTCACGTAAACAGTATGGCAACTCTCATGGCGTGTGCTGATGTTTTTCGGCCGTAATAAAAAAGGTTTGTCTTTTTGTCTCTCCGTGTAATGGCACCATCTGTGGTGTTGAAGGCATATGTTTGCATAATTTCATTCTGCTTTGGTGCTGTTTGTCCAGCAAGATTTTATTGATGGGTGTTCCTGATTACTTTTCATGGTGAAGGCCAATGTCCATTACTACTACCTCCTGAATGACTATTGGGGCACCTGCATTGCAATGCAAACACCACAATGTTAAAGTATTGTAGTGGGATGGTTGACTGTGGCAATTGACACAGGCCTTTAAAAGACTGTTATACACTTTTATCTTTTAGAATATTGATCAAATTATTTTGGTCACATTGGTATAAATTTATTGGATTTAAGACCATCCAAGATACACAAAATGATGCAATATCTGTCTCAATTTTGATTTGATTATGTATTAAAGGCCCATTGAAATCCTTCAAATATTGTTTTACCTTAATGCATACATCAATTACAAAAATTCAGTTGACTTTATTGAAACATGCACATGCAGAGCTGTGGGAGCTGCACATAGGCCACCAGAAGAAACTGGATTGATCTCATTAGAAGTAACTCTTTGAAGGGATCACTTTATTTTCACTTTCTACTCTAGGCTGGGAACATGATGGTGAAATCCCAATAGGGTATGCCATTAATGCTTCTTCCCAGTCCTCGAGCAGTTCCCTCTCCCCATTCATCATGAATAGTTATGAAATCAAGAGCATAAACAGAATCCATCCCTTGCGGAGGTCGAGTTCTTGGAATCCTTTCATGGTAATAGAGGCAAATATCCTTTCCTTGTTCCTTGAACCTGAGAAGTATATATGTCAAATATCAAATAATGAAGTAAAGAACAAATAAACAATTTCTTATATAATAATTATAGTCACCACTTCATCATTTAAATAATGTGAAGAAATGACATTATCATCAAAAGCATGGCAGAACCCGCTGGTCCTTGGTCTGTGGCCAGTTAAAAGGCAGAACAGACTGGTGAAATTGAATTATTTACCAGTCTGTTTGTCTGGTGAACAATTGCACTATCTTAGCCATGAAATGCCATGCAACTGCTATTTTTCTGCATTATTTAGTTAATTGGTTCAGACCAGTAAAACCTTGGTTGGACTTTCTTGAACAACTGGTGAAACTATGTTTATACCAGTCCTACTGTCAGGTAAAGACAATAGTTTTTGCCATGCCTGGCAAAATTTTCAAAATTCAAAATTATCCAAGAAAGTCCCCTTTCAGTGCTTTATGAACCTTTTGTTTTCACTGATACAGGGAATCAAAAAGAATGAGAGATGTGTAACATTTATTGATTTCAAAACTGAGCAAATACAAAGATATCTACATGTACTTATCAATAATCATTGTGAACCTCAATGTACCTTCATATAAGTCGACTGAGGGCTCTGACTGTAGCCTTTAACACTGACCCTAAAGAAGTCCATAAGGGAGGGTGAAACATTGAAACTTGCAAATAAAACTCTAAGATTATATTTCTTTACCTCCAAAGTCCATATCCAATTCTTTGGTTGGGCAAAATCTTTCCACGAGGCCCAACTATTTCTCTCTTAGGAACAACCACTATGTTGGTCCAATACTGTGGTGCATTCAAGTATGTAACATGATCATAAAGGCTTGCAGCAAGAACTCTTTCTGTGCGAGTGGGGATAGAACCTATTGGAGTGATCACAAAATCATCATTCTCATATTGCTTTAGAGGACCACTCTTAATTACATCTAAATCGAGGCCATATGACTTCTGGAACCATGCAATGACTCTGTCCTGATACTCAGATAAGGTGGAACAGGATCCCAGTATGGCAGTTGAGCTCTCATCTGTTAGCCTTGGGAAGGTTGTACCACCCACCTGCTTGATGATGAATATTCTTGAATAGTTGGCTGAAGTCAAACAATCTGCCCCCCAACTTTGTTGCAACTGCTGTAAGCAGATTGCAGCAAAGAGCAGTATAGAAAAGCTACAATGAAAATAAAAAGGATATCTTACATTTGATTCTGAGTATCAATACAGCAGTTGCAGGCTATATTAATTCTTTTATAAATAGCTATAAAATGAAAATTCACATCTTCAAAATACCATTATTTTGATCATCAATAGAATAAAATGCCCTGAAACTTCACTTACATACCTATCAAGAATCATTGTCTCATTCACACTGAATTAGCAGGTACGATACCTCTCAAATAGTGAAGAGGATAATATAACTAGAATGTATCCTAGCCCAGCTAAAATAATCAGACCATGTGGTCCAGCATATTATTATTTATAGGTGTACCTGCCATTTTTGTATAGTAAAGGAGAAGTCTATACATGTTTGTCTCTTAATATATTGATCAAGATGTTTTGGCTACATAAGTATTGATTCTTTTAGGAATCATCCTATATACAAAATGTGATGCCATATCCCTGGCAATTTTGATTTGATTAAATAAATGCGCTCTCCCCCCGGGGTCTCTGGCAGCCTAGTACCCCTGGGCTGTGTTTTTCCCACAGGAGAATTCCGTGTTGAATCCACGGTCACATGGCCTGATCTCCGCAGCCAGTCATCCATACAACTGTGCAACGTCTGATAGCATAGGCTGTGCTGGACCATCCCCAACACGAGACCAAGGAGGATCTGGGGTTTCACAAACTTCTGTAAAGCCCACTCGTAGAGGCCGCTATCCATGACCCTCTCAGTCCATGTATTTGGCAGAGACCTGTATGCATCCATACTATTCAAAGCCTCTGACAACTTGACCAGTACTGACTGAACCCTGTCCCACTTGTCCTCAGTGGGTTGCTGGTTCGCAATACACTGACCAGATGACTGTTCTGCACCCTGTGTCTTCTGTTTATCAGGGGTTGTATCCCAAATCTGATTCGTGACCTTTGTACTCCAGGAATCACCACCTCCAGAGCCCATAGGATGTCCATATGCGGAGTCTTCTCTTTTTCCATATTCCCCAACTTTATCTACAGTGGCCCTAAAACGATCCTTGTCCAGACAGTCTGCATGAGTGAGCACAGCTCCAGTAAGCATACTGAGCTGTCCCTTCAGCTTCATGTCGATCACATTGACCTTCGTCTTGTATGACTTTTGCAAGTCGCACAACCTTATCCAAGTCATCAAGTGCCTTATTTGCAAAGAAGTCCCTCTCCCATTGTAGTGAACCGCAGATTCGTAGGGGTATGAGTTGAGGCTTTCTGAAAGAATAACCAGTAACAAAGAGATATTCGTTATCACCAGGTTTTATTACTCATACATGAGGTCAAAGCAATAAAGTAACAGCATGAGATTTGAACAACATATATTCGGACCTCTAGGAGGGTTTTTTTGTCATGCATGTTATGGGATTCTGGGATGTCCCGTTCTGTTTTTTTTGTCTGTACAGGGCTGTTGACCCTGTGTGTCATGTAAATTGTGATCTCCACACTCTATTTATAGCCTGGGAAAGCTCCTGTGGGATACTACATCATTTCCAACAACCTACTACATCATTCTAACTACATGCAGAGGAGTGGGAGAGTGAAGAAGAGGGGAGGAGAGGGTGGGGGTATTGGAGAGGGGGAGGGGAGGGAGAGGGTGTAGGAGGGGGAGAGTAAGAAAAGGGAGAGGGGGAATAGGAGAGGGGGAGGGGGAGGGAAAGAAGGAGTGAAGAAGGGGGAGGGAGAGGCTGGGGGTATTGGAAAGGGAGAGGGTGTAGGAGGGGGAGAGTGAACAAAAGGGAGAGGGTGGGGAAATAGGGGAGGGGGAGCATGAGGAAGAGGGGAGGGAAAGGGGGGAATCAGAGATTGGGAGGGTTGGGAGAGAAAAACAGGTATGAAAGACAGAAGAGGGGGAGGGAAAAGAGGGAATTGGGAGAAGTGTGGGGACAGAGGGTGATTATCCAGAGGGCTAGTGTAATATATAAAGCTCTGGAAGGGTTTTTTTGTCATGCAGGTTCTGGGAATCTGTGATCTCCCCATCTGTTTTTTGGTCTTTACAGGGCCATCGACCCATGCTGGAGGACATTATATGTGGTTTGTGAAGTTATCTGGAGTGAAAAATTTTGAGGCCTTTTTTAATCTGGATCTGTACACTCTATCTATAGCCTGGGAAAGCCCCTGTTACTAGAAGAGATTGAGATCATGCCTTTATGTCCCACTGTCCTCGGCAATGTGGGATTCCCTAACAACATGTCCTGTGAGAATCTTTTGCAACAGGAAAGAGAGGGAGAGTGATAAAAGTCTTTCCAGTCTGATTGTTCATATAGCTGTGCATCCTAATACAGTCAATAAAAAGGAACATACATACATGTGCACTTTTGTCTATATCAATGAAAGCAAATAATTAATGTAACAACTATTATGTCTGTCATTTGCCATGATGGATTGACTTAGTGATAGTGAAAGGGGATAGCTATAGTAATCAGATATCATAAGGCCCTGTATGAGTAGGCTTTGCTTGTTGTCATAAAAATCACAGGCTTTTATACAGACAAAAGTGCAATTGTGAAATCAATAACTAACAGTCCATCCAGGTTATAGCTATTAGACTTTGAAAAGTCTTTCCACTCTGATTGTGCATGTAACCATGCAGCCTAATGCAATGTGGATTTAGAAAAGGTTTATAATTATAAAATATTCACATATCGCACAGTGTGCAATATTTGAGGCCATTGACCAATTGGTTTCACCAAAAGGCAAAACCATGATACATGGATGGTATGTATTATGATAGCAATGTTTTACAAATTTTCGCATTAGGTCTGTCTAAGGAAGAGATTAACGGTGGTTGAATAGTTGGGAGCTCACTATTATCTAAAACCTGTTGTATATAAATTATGCTAACATTATGCACAGAACATTCAGTTTCATAACAAAATGATTTCCTCTGTAGCATACATTTCCTGTTCTTCACCGCGATGGTGTCAGGCGAATTGCCACCCGGTAAAAAGCCACCCGGTAAAAAGCCACCGGTAAAGTGCCACCCGGTAAAGTGCCACCCAGTCAAGAGCCACCCGGTAAAGAGCCACCCAGGTGCAAAACCCGCCCGGTAAAAAGCCACCTAGGTAAAGACCCACCCAGGTATCATAGGAGTAATTCTCCCAATCGGGTGTCATTTGGTTTCTACTAGGTGTCTACTACCAGTATTTAGGATTACCACATTATTATAAAAAGAATTAACAATATCCATGTAATCATACATTTGAACTGATTTAGAATTGGAAAACACCCCAGGAACGCATTTCAACAGCCTATAAATAAGGAACAAATTGCATTTGAGCATAGATATTACAGTGTTCCTAAAAACTTTTTAGTTACGCCGGCCAATGAGGCCGACGTCTATTTCACAACACCTATGGCCAAGCATGAAACCCTCATGTAGCATGCAGATAGGCAATTAGTATATGTTTGCATCCTTATCACATGTGATGTGTTTCAGGAAAATGAGTGACAAGTCGCAAAATGGAATTTTTTCAAAGTATTTTATCTACAAGATCTCTCCTTACGAATGTTCTCATTTTTGGAGTATATAATACTCCTAAGTCATATGAATAGATATCTCAAATTTCAGGACATTGTATTGAATAGATCCTTGCATTTCCCAGGTAATTGCTTGACCAGAGGTATTGTAAACCGTTTTTCTAAAATAAAAATATCTTAAATAAATAACTTAAAAAATAGAAATACTTATTATGTGTGACTTGTTTTCCTGTAACACATCAGAAATATAACATTTGGGGTGAGATTGACGTCGGCCAAAGGGTAAGGAGTGTGTAACATGAAGGAGCAGACATCGGCCATTGAAATTTTACGTCGGCTTTTGCCGACGTGCCAACGTCTTTTCAGGAACACTGTGATAATTTAGTAAAATGTATAAGGGACATATCTGTTTCGAATATGATGTTAGCTATTATCATTTTGTTGGGAAAAATATATATCTAAGCCTTATTTATTCGGAATGAAGGATATTATTATTTTACCCAATTGCATATCCCAAAGAAATCAAACCAATACATATTGTATGGGATCGATTCCACTTATTTAAATATGATCTAACCTTCGTTAAGTATGGCTTCTTGTTTTATACATAATATGGGTAGTTCTTCCAATAGCCCTTCAAAAGTTCTTATGCCAAAATCTTGGCCACTATGATGAACATAGAAATGCATGGATATATCTAATACTCTGACTTGAAATATGGTACATGTGTTTACAACTCAGATATTGGCGTTGACATTGTTTCTCAACACAAATGATATTTAGGTCTTTATGGGTGGCTTATTACCGGGATGGCTTTTTACCTAGGGTGGCTCTTTACCGGATGGCTTTATTCCAGGTGGCTTTTTACCGGGTGGCTCTTGACTGGGTGGCATTTTACCAGGTGGCTCTTTACCGGGTGGGTTAGTGGCCAGGTGGCTTTTTACCGGGTGGCTATTCACCTAGAACCCTCTGCGATATGGTTTCTACAGTTTTATCACGGCTTTGCACAATGTCCTGGCCCATCATCTGTGGATTATGCCAGAATATTCATCATCAAGTCTATAGACGAAGGTGATTTTCAACCTACCACTAATGTGAATCATGCAAAAGTACTCCTGGGATCATGTTCAACCCTAGAAGCATATAAGGACACAGTCATTGCATGGTTCCAGGAAAATTATGGCCTTGATATAAATGTGATAAAGAGTGGCCCTTTGGAGGTTTATGAAACTGATGATTTCACCATTACACCAGTGGGAACTAAAGTAGGCGCCTCAGACTACCTAGTTACGGCAAGTCTATATGATCATGTCACATACCTCAATGCACCTCATTACTGGTTTAGACTGTTGCTGAATGCTAAAAAAGAAATAAATGGTCCCAAAGGAAATATTCTTCCCAACCATATAATTGGTCTAGGGATAGAAAGGTAAGTAAACTCTGATGGGAATAAAACAGAATTAAAATCAGAAATATAAGTAAGTTTTTATCAATAACACCAGTCTAAAGAACACTAAAGTTCTTGCTAGTATAAACTGTATGTTTTTAAACTTTAATGATGAGGAATTGGAATGGATTCTCACTTCATCATGATCAAAGGCAAAATGCAATGTGTGGAGTATTTTTGGTTCAAATAATTTAGGTTCAAGGACCAAGGAAAGGACTTTTGCCTCCGTTACCACGAAAGGGTTCCTCAAGCATTACCTCCACCTGGAAGCTCTATTTTGCCTCTTGATATGGTATTCTATCATGATGAATTGAGGGAGGGAGCTGGTCGTGGACTTTGGACAAATGAGTATCGCAAATCTACCTGGGATTATGTTATCACCTTTCCTGCTTAGATTGTACTAGATAAATGGCAGAATTATTGAAAACAAGAGGGGACTGTCAATGAATCAGTACTATTATTCTAACCCCGCTGAATAAACTGAGAACCACTGAAAACACCACTGTTCCCAGATCTCTGTTTTGATTGGTTTTAGATGTATCTTTTAGGCTTGAAAACACCTCCAACACATCTTGGACAGAGCACAGATCTAGGAGTGTGTCTAGAGTGTATTGGAGGTGTGTATGGCAAGCCATCTTTGTAAGAATTAGGAAAATACTGTTTCTCAGTTGAGGAACACTGTTTGACAGTGAAAAAAAACTGTTTTTCTATTGACAAACAGTGTTTTTCAAAAAGAACTACCGATTTCAGGTGATATCAACCAAAAACACTGTCAAAATAAAACCATGTTCTTCAAGTGCAAAAAAGGGTTTTTAGTGACAAACGTGTTTCTCAACTGACATATGATGTATACATATTCATATGTAAAATGAATCCTTCTGATTTTGAAATTAATCCAAATACTCTAGAATAAGAATAATCTTTAAACTATTAAATAGTATGCCAAAACCAGGCTCTTCTCGATAATTTGACATATTGGTTGTCATTACTTTCTTAAAGAGGATATTAAGAGCTTTCCAATGATGTTTTTTCTATGCTTCAACATGGGTTTGTTCAAGAGTTATAACAAAAAACATGATAGAACGTTTACGGGTATGAGAAGCGGAGAACAGTGTGAAAATGGATTTCAAAGTGATGGTTGCGTGCGACAGGTGGGCGACAGGTGGGCGACAAGCACTATCTTTGTCATGCTCTACAATGTCCTTAGCAACGGGTAGTTATAATTGAGCTACAATTGTAAAATTTGGAATATGTGTAGTCAAGTATTAATTAAACAAGCACAGCAAGATAGGAAACCATCAATTAAATACTTTTTATTATACATGACAATACATTTTGGAGATAATTGTTATATCATATTACATAATCAGAATGTAATAGTGATTAACCACATTATCAATAGTATAAATCAATTAGGGTCTTTAATTACTATAATCACTTATCATTAAATAAATATTAACTGCAGGATTGTGCAACACTAGTAAAGGGATCAGGTAACATCAGAGTAGGCATAGCCAATCATAATAGGCCACGCACAGTTACTCCGTGATGTATGTAAGGACAATAAAAGATAGTCAGTTGGATCCTTAACATAAAAGCCTCCGGTCTCAATTCATTCCTTTTTAAATACAATAGTCATTATTATTTCGAGCATACATTCACAGTCATTCATAAGTTATATTCACAATATAACACTGGTGGGAACCCGTTTTCGTTCCTGGGCTTCTCCAGGAGTTGAGTGATATTGATTTAACTAGACAGTTAAAGGGAAAATGCCTCTACTATTAAAAGAAATAACCTCCTTTAGAACAATGATATCCTATAGTGCTTGAGGTAAAATCAATGTCAACTATGTTCGAACATATACTTATAAGTCATAGGAGGTGAATATATAAATTACCAACTAGATACCTGACTGTTTACCCGTTGCTACCTGGCTTTGTTTATGTGTAACCACAGACAACTCATATGTCAGTACAAGCCTGGCTGTCGGAAGAGAGAGAGAGGGAATTGTTTTTTCCCCTGAATTGTCCATTCATGTAACTACGATTTTTAAATAATTAATCGGGGCTATTTTAAGTCTGCCTAGAATAAATGGAGCCAACGTTGATCATGAATTCAATTCTCAGTTGTTTACTTCTCGTCGACTTAAATGATCAGATGTATACGTAAAATCCCACCCACTCTTTGATTGTTGTGGGACCCCTCCCAATCTGATTCCGTCAAAGAATGTTATGTTCACATGTATACATGCAGAATATCGGTATCAACCTGTGCGTTTACGTTATAATTTTAACCTAATTTTCTGGGTATTTTTTTTTTTTTACAAATTTCATATATATTTACAAAAACTTCCCCAAATATATAACTTTGTCAAGTTTGAGAGTTGTACCTTTTATTGCTGGTTAATTGTATGTAATCTTACAATGCGTGTAATATGGAGAAAAGTCATCAGACTCCATTAAATATATAAAAAAGACTACATGTATTTCATTTTCCAAAATATGGAATTTGATGTTCTAGGCAGGAAAAGTAATGGTATAATCCCAATATCTGAGACCACCTGCGATTCGACCAACTCCACGACCAACTCCCTCTCCCAATTCATCGTGAGTGATTTCCAAATTGATGGGAAAAATAGGATCTCCAACAGGAGTGGTTCGCTGAACTTTGTCACTATAATAGACACAAAAGTCTTTTCCTTGGTCCTTGACCCTACAAAAGAATGTAGAAAATAGTGCTGTTAATTTTAAGACGAATTGATGCATGTGGACTTAACATACAGCTGGTATTCATGTTTATTATCATCATTAAGCTTGCACTAAGGTGATAAATACCAAATCAATAATTTACCTTATTATTCCATAGCCAATACTTAGATTGGCACGAAGAGTTCCGCGAGGGCCAGTTACTTCTCTTTTTGGAACCACTAATATATTCACCCAGTACTGTGGTGTATTTGAATACTCAGCAAAACCAGACAGACTTGAAACAAGTAATTTGGCAGTATGTTCTTGGTTCGAGGATATTGGGATTATCTTGAAATCTTCGTTTTCGTATTCCGCAAGGGGAGCACTTTTAATAACATTTAGGTCAAGCTCATACGATCTTTGAAACCATGCAATGACCCTGTCTTTATATTCATCCAATGTTAAACAGGTCCCTAAATTAGCAGTTGCAATTTCATCAGTTGTTCTAGGAAATTTCCCATCATCCACCGTCTTGAGGATGAACATTCTTGTAAAGTTCAATGATGATCTGGCAGGACATTGTGTAAGACTTAGATGAACTAGCATCAGGCAACTTGTCGTCAAAAGCAACCACTGTGAGCTATGGTGAAAATTTAAGGCATGTAAATTGGAAAGCATTCCCTGATTGGAAGTAACATTATTATTGGCACAATTATAATATATTTCTGTCTACTTTGATTTGTCTAACGATTGGTGAAACGAATCAAAACTGGAAGAACTGTTGGGTGTATTTGGTATGTTGATATTTAATTATTTGGCTGATTCCCAAATGATTCAGGGTATCTAAATGATTGATACTCCTGGGGTGATACCAACTAGAAGGTAATCTAAATATGTAACAATGGGTCTGTTTCGAAGCAAACATTGATCTCATACAATAAGTACAATTAGCATGGATATTTCCTGATTCTTATCACACTTATATTATCAGTTATTTAGAACAACATTCACAATGAAATTACAGTTTGATCTGATTAAATTAATGTTACAATGACAAATTCTGTTGTAAAGAATGTCAGGCAATGGTCTGGTTATAATCTATCAAATTGGTTGGTCTACTTCCGAACTGTATAAATATTACATACCAATGGGTTGTAAAAGCCATGGTCCTCTTAACCAACCTGTTGAATCGGCAGACAAGTTCAAATTACGGTTAAGAGAGGAGGGAAAGTATTATATATACAGAATACAAGTAATGCATTCCCATTAGGGTGTGCAGATAATCAGAGTGGAATGATTCCCTGATACCTCTATCGGGATCAATGTAAAACGAGGGTCTCTACTTATTGGTAATCATTATTTATTCTCTCCATGTAGCCATGTTTATACAAACCTTAAAAACAGCTTACATCGTGAACATGTCACAATCACCTCAGAAACAATAATGTTGAATAAAGGCAGGAATTATGTTTCTTTACCTAAGAATTCCATATAAAATTATTTGGGTTAGCCAGAATCTGTCCACTAGGCCCCTCTATCCTTCGGGAACCACCACCATGTTGAGCCAATGTCGTAGGTCCAATATGTATTCCAATATGTAACATGATCATAAAGGCTAGCAACATCGACTCTATTTGTATAACCTGTCATAGGACCTAATGGGTAAATCACAAATTCATCATTTTCATATTGCATTGCTTTAGAGGACCACCCATGATTATATTTGAATTGAGACCATGTGACTTTCAGAACCATGCAATGACTTTGTCCTGGAGCTCAGATAATGTGGATGGTAGTTGAACTCCCATCTGTTGCCCATGGGAAAGATGTTCTTGCTGATGAATATATTCTTGAATACTTGGCTGTAGTTGGCGCTGGACAGTCGGCATGACCACTTAAATTGTTGTAAGCAGATTACAGCCAGGAACAGCATATGCAAATAGGAAGAATGATATTTGCCATTTTACAAACGTTCATAATTGTATATTGCATAAAAATGCTGAAGGATATTACAGTAATACAGCATCTCAAAAATATATTATTTAATATTTCTATCGAATACAATGCTATAAAAATACATAATGGTATAATATTATACCTTTTGTAAACCATCGTTTCATCTTAATTAGTGTAGAAAATAAAACAGATCAAATGTATCAAGCACAGCCAAAACAATCTGGCCATGATGTGCAACAATATACTTATCGATCAGTATAACTATAGCTTTGTATAGTAATAGTGAAATCTATATTATAGATATTTATAATATATATATAATATTGAATGTTACATGAATATGATGAATATAAATAAATTGTTGAGATATTTCGGAGATAATTCTGTTGATAACTGCCGGAAATGTGGAATAATGTTGGAAATATGTTACGAATAAATGATATGTTTTATAACACTTTGCAATGATTCTATGGGGTGTATCAGTTTCACATAATCATGCTTGTGAGATGGGTCAGATCATCTGAGAATGTACAATCAGTAGGTGTATTCATTTAGTCAAATCTGCTTAATGGAATAAAGACAAGTACCATAGGGCACTCTGGGTGTAGTGAGCATTTGGCAAGTTATCCATAAAGTTTTGACTACTTCTCTATTTTTCTCTCTTAAACTTACTTTTGGAGCCTGCCACTGGATGATTAAGCATCTGGGTGGTATTTGTGTTTGAAGAATGCATACTTCCATCCAGATCATTACAACGATGTGAAATAGACTGTGTCCATTACTGAACCATATGTATAGAGCCCCTCATCTTTTATAACAGTCTGGGGTGCAAATAGGTATTGTACATACAGAAGGTATACAGAGGTTTACATATCTGCTTCCCATGGTATATTGACATACTCATCATGACAAATATCAGGTATGATTTCCTATTTTCTACACTTAACCTATGATATCAATAACATGTCATTTTAACCCAAAACATGAACAACTTACTATTTGATGGTTATTAAATTGCTATTTCTCCTTCACTTGAATAGGCTACTTCTTCTCATTGGGTTAGCGACTCAACTGTTTGTGTTTAGCCTAACACAAGAATGCGACAATAAATCTGACTCAGACATACCTTTCCCAAGGATAGTTGTGATGATGGAAAGAGGAGATGGAAAACTGGTTGCATCCACTCCTGAGTTGGCTGCAAGGGCACTGGGTGGATGTAGAACCCCTGAAGAACATGCTGGAGTGGTTATTGATTTCTTTGAGAAGAAATATGATGTAGACTTGAGTCCTGTCAGAAAAGCACCCTATGTGAAGTATGAAAATGAAATCTATATCTTCACACCAATTTACTCCAATCCCGATGCTGACCACAGGGTAATAGTGTCAACATTTTATGAGTATGCCAAGGCAACTGATATTCCCTTTACATTTGCATCATTTAGCCTGGAGGCAAAACAGCCAATCAGAGGACCAGAATACACTATTCCTCCAGGAAGTTTTGGCTACCACGGCCTGACGAGGTAAGGCCACTCACTTTAACACATTCCATATGTAAGCTGGAAATGACATTGCTAGTTGACAACTGTGATGTCACATGACAAGACAATATCATCAGCAATGTCATACCTGCAAAAGAAGACAGGGGCTATTAATTGATGATTCAGGCATATAGACAATTCCACAAATAGGGAAGATTTGGAATAGGATGTGATCACTGGTGGACTGGGGTCGAGGCTCAGGGGTAAATTTGATTAGAAGAGGGCCTTGGTCACCTGTATTTACATTACGTGGGTACAGCGTCCAATGAACACAGAGAGGGCCCCCAATTAAAAGTCATTTTTGAGGCAGAAAAAATCTAATATCACCACAAAACTGGTGGATATATAGGACAACACCAAACTCAATGTCTCCTACTTTATATCCTTTTATTCCTATCCTACATTACTTCCTGTTAATTACCCATGTATATAAATGTATTTCTTTCATGGGAATCCAATAGAAATAGCTAAACTCACCTTCAAGAAAGAGTTTTCAGAGAAAACTGCATATAAAAGACATTTTATAGGCACATGACAACCATTAAATGGAATCGCTCATATATACACAGCTGCAATGATATATATTAAAATATTGCAAAGATTTACATCTTAGCAAACTGAAAATAATGTGTTAAATAGAATAGATCCATTGCCATTTATTATTGAAAGGGTGTGAAAATCTCTACAGAAATCACCATAATTAGGATCTTTGTTTGATATATATGACAAATGATTTCTTTTATTTAAACCAGGTGGGAAGAAGACGGTAGAGAAAACTGTCTGGACTATTTTGAAAGAACTCCAATAACATATTCAACTGGTTTTATTGCTCCAGAAGAGACTTATGGAGCACTTGATTTGGGATGCCACCATAATATCTGGGGCAAATGCGTTGCCCCTGGGTTTATCAGCTTCTCAAATAAATCACTTGATAGTGTCTTCATTATACAAATGCCTGGTGTCAATTAAACATTTAATAAAGTTTGGATTACATGAACCCTTAATTGTTATGATTATTGAAACCACTTCTAGATATTAGAGATCACAGAAAAGCAGTCAACCTATTCTTCCGATGATCCTTCAGAACTGGACTGAATTCATGTTCATAGGCATGCAAGTGGATCATACGAAAGTTAAAATATTGCAAAAGGGCTCAAATTAGCTGGCTCAATCAAAAGATGCCACTCCCCAAAAAGGACAAGATTTACAAAAATAACAAGTTATAAGTTTATTAAGTTAATCAATCATTTAATGAACTATTTTTCTGTTTAACTTTATAATCAGTTTAAGTTAATGTATATATTGTGCGTTTCCAAAGGAAACAAATTCTACGGTCAACTATTTGTGCGCAATGGCTAGATTATGAATATCAGACGTACTGTAATCTGAAATGCCTCGAATGTCTGTATTAGAAGAACACAGGAGTGGAAGTAAAATTCAGTTTATTAACAACTAGGAAAGTTGCACGCTCCCTGTTTACAAAGGCAGTTGGATAAACATGAAAGTACAATGCAAGGGAATTAGACATAAGACATCAAACAACATATTGTAATCTAATAATACACAAACTTTTTTGTCTTTTAGTCTTTGCAATTCCGAGCTTGTCTGTCTCCAAGACTTGAAACCCAGAAATCCCAAAGGGTGTAGTAGGAGTAGATCACTCAGATTCAGTCATGGGTGGTCCTCTCTAAATGGGTTCCTCTCAAAACCTATACAGTGGCCTTAAGTGGCAACTTGTCAATCAAACCAAGATAGCCAATAGAATACAACAAATGTCAACCAATAGGATGTCACACTGGCCTTCAGGGATTTACTGCAGAGATGGTAGAAGGTTGTCAATCAAGCAGTCCTTGCATAAGTGCAAAGTTAGTAGTGTTGGCGTGAATTACATCACACAGAGATGGGCATCCAGATATCCTCCCAGATAAGTGTCCACACTCCTCACACCACTCCTCAACCAACACCTCAAAATGTATCACATGAACTTGCTACTCAGGATGATTGACAGAATGGTACCCAATTCACTAACATTCACGAATTTTTTTTTAAAAAAATACCGTAGAATGTAAAAACTAGCAAATACCTGTGCTACTCATGGGAATTGCTAGTGGGACAGTGGGGCCTACATCTTCATGTCTCCTTGTTCCTTCTCCCCCACCCATCTTTCTCTTTCAAACATATCTCTGTAACTAAGTACCGGTATTACCATTTATACTTCAAATTGGACCCATTTAAGATGGTCCAAATTAGTGCACAATGCTTCTACGCCTGATAAACTGGCCTTTGCCTGGTTTGTACCATTTAGTTGTTCAACTAACTCACCACAATGTCTGATGCTGATCGGCAGTATGAGGGTTATCGATCACCACCCAGTTCTCCACTATATGAGGTTAATTCCGATGTAGATGATAAAACTCAGGTCGGTGATGACCCACTGACACAACTGGTCAATGTGACCAGACGAACCTCGCTGGCTGACAAAAATCCAGTCGTCATTAATGCAACATGCCCAAGTGACAACATGGTGAGTACCGAGAATACCACTGCCATAAATACAGGAACACCTTTTAGTTCCTGTACAGATCTCCCTAACACAGATCACAAAACAAACCAAACAGTTTTATGGCCACTAAGACTGAAAATTGTCACTTTCACTTCCCTCGAATGACCGTGTTGCCACCTCAATCTTAGGCAACAAGAAACGCAAAAATAATAAATAAACCTCTTAAAATTTTGTCCCAACTCTGAAAACTTCATAAAGATTCCAAACTAATCTTTGGATACAGGAAAAACCAAAACCTGAGAGCCCTCCTGGTCTGAGCCTCAACGGTCCCTAAACAGGCCCTGGGACATACCGCAGCAGTGCACAAATGCAAAAGACACACATGCAGGTACTGCCCGCTCATAAACACAAGCATCCAGATTTGGTCAGCAATCCGACAGAGGAATATCTCTTGCCATACACATGTCAACTGTCAGAGCAACAATCTAATCTACATGATCACCTGCAAATCATGCTAAATACAATACATAGGACAGACAGAAAACTCATCTCTAGATTTGGCAACCACTTCTTTGATATAGACAACTACACAACAGTGGCTTGGCACCTGAACAGTTCACATCCTGAAATCAAAGAGAAATGGTCTAACATCTCAATCTCCATCCTGGCCCTAATCAAACGAGACTCAGAAAGTGAAACTGCTAGATTAAGGAGGAACTCAGAGAAAATGCCTCCTTAAAAGCTGGGTTCCACTGACCGGCTACTTCTCCTGCTTCTCCTCCCGCTACTTTTACAGTCAATTGGTCCCGTTTCTTTAGGAGCGGGAACAAGCAACTGAAAGTAACCGGAACGGGTACTATTGGGATGTTACTCTCATCGCTACTTCCACGCTACTAAGAAATTTGAGCAGACAACATTTTATTTTCATATGGAAATGGATGCATCAAGTAGTGTGAGGGGTAACATAGAGTGGTGCCATTGCCCTGCTTCAGCTCCCACTACTTCCTGCTACCTCGCACTACCTCCTGCTACCTCCTGCTACAAAGTAGCGGCCGCTTCAAATCAAACAGGTTTGATAGAAGCAGGCGCACTCTACACTTCTAAAATGCTCCAAAAGAAGCGGGAAGTAGCGTGGCTATGTAGTGCAATCCCTGTTACTCCCCCACTTCTCCTCCCGCTTCCATAATCAAGAAGTGGGAGCAGTAGCTGGAGAAGTAGCCGGCCAGTGGAACCCAGCTGTAAGGCTCTGACTAGTGCTGTTACTAGTCTGGACCATGGTCCTACCACTGTATTTACTTAACTTCAACATCTACTTACCTCCCTACAAGAGCTAGGTAGTAAGAGCGGTTCAACAGCAACTGACGAATTATTTTGAATCCAATGGTTTATTTAATAATAATCAATATGGCTTTCGTAAAAACCACTCAATTCAGCAGGCACAAATTGATTTTCTTAACAATATCTTTACAAATTTAAATAATGAGTTGCTGAATAAAACAGTCTTTCTGGATTTCGGTAAGACCTTTGACACGGTCCACCATCAAAGCTGCGATTTTATGGCATTACTGGCATGGAACTCCTCTGGTTCTCCAACTATCTGGAAAACAGGAGGCAATTTGTTACCCTTAACGTCCCATTCTCTTTATGATATATATTAAGGACTTATACTCTGTTGTGAAACATGCTGATATACAGCATTACGCTGACGACACAGTTATTTATTATCATAATACAGACCCCATCTCCCTTCACACAAACCTTCAAAAGGACCTTAACAATATTTTAAAATGGTGTAGCAAGAACAAACTCTCTCAATACCTCTAAATGTAAGACTATGTCCTTCTCATTGAGCTTTTTATCATGAGCGAAATTGGTAAATTCCTCTCTTAATCTTACTCTAGGTGCTGCTCATCTCGACACAGTTCATGAATATAAGTATTTTTAGGATTTATACTTGATTATCTTCTTTCATTTAAACCTCATGTCAGTAAAACCCTTCAGTTAGTAACTTTACATCAAAGATCAAATTATTATACAAGGCCAGAAATTCTCTGACTCATAAAGCTTAGCATGATCTTCATAAACTAGCCATTCTCCCTAATATAGATTACTGTGACTTCATATATGCCCCTAAAGCTTTATTACAAAAACTCCAGTCACAACAAAATCTGGCACTGAGAATTATTTTTAATAAATCAAAATCTGATAATGTCGACAAATTTAGACAGTAGGAAAGTGCCAACGCACAGTCATACTGGTGGTAAAAGGAACATGATTGTCTTGGCATCTAAAACAAACAAAGTCATCAATTCTGTCATTTATAAATGCCAGACTAGATGGAATTTGCTAATACCTGTCGCTCACAGGATTGAGGACAGAATTACATTCAGAAGGTACATTCAGCAACTTCTTGCTCCATTTTGAAATGCCTTGATATAAGATATATATAATATTGTAATAAATAATTAAACTAGCTTGCTGCTGCGCCTTTAAAAAGTGCTCATTCCCTAATTCCCTCTTTAAGTATCTACTAGCTAAGACCACCACTTGATGTGTTCTTTAGCGCCAACACTATAAGCTGTGATCTATGATCACCTATTGTATATTGATTATGTCAGTTGATTTCTTACCTGAATAATGTGTCTTTATGTCCATCAATGTAATTACTCATCTCATTAAAAATTGCTATGCATGTTAGTTTTAAGTTTCGAACATTATACTGTATCAACATTCAAAGAACTCACGTCGGCAGTCATAGGAAGATCTGTCTGACTAAGTACAGAATTGACCGACCTATTGTACCAACACCCACAATAAAGAATTTTTTAATTGAATTGAATTGAAGAGCGGCATTCAGTCTCTGGAAGGACTCTCTCCCTCCAAGAGACTGTAACACACACCATCCCACTCTAGCATTAAACAATTGAACTTACGGGAAACCAGCATATATTTAAAAGTGTCATTAAATATACAAAACTCTAAACTAACTGGTAGTTAACCTTAAAACATGGGCCACGTATTAAACTACATTTAACCAACGGAGCAAAACTAGCGCCTGATGAGACCTTATAAGGTTGAAACCACACTAAACTCCACCTGATGCTACTTGCAACATTTATTTTATTGTAATCATATGCAGTTCATCACAAATAATTTGATCTAACTCTATGGACAAACCAAGGCCCTACAAGCCTCCCATAGACCAAACTTGAGTTGCAACAACAACTCGGATGAGGCCACCATCAGGGTTACCATACTCACTTAGCAACAATGATAGTTGCCCTGGGGAGTTCAGGTAGAACGTCCATATCTGAGGCCCAACCAGTTGTGGTAGCGCTACTCGGGTGTTCAAACATCCAAGTTAAGATGCTTTTTGGAGGTCACTGTTGTGCAAGAGAGGCAAGAGATTCAGAGGTATAATTAGTTAGCTCTCAGCATACATAGAATTCCACACTAAGATTGACTGAAATTGTGTAACATGCAGGGATGGAGGAAGAGTAGGAGGTGGAAGAGGTGGAGAAGGAGAAAGAAGATAGTTTACAAGTGTTCATAATTGTTATGTACATTGCATAAAAAAGAAGAATATTCTAGTAATACAGCATCTCAAAAATGTATTATTTAATCTTTCTATAGAATACAATGCTATGAAAATACCTATAATTGTATAATATTATATCTCTTGTAGACCATCGTTTCAAATGTATCCAAACACAGCCAAACACTTTGCAATGATTCTATGGGGTGTATTACTTTCACATAATCATGCTTGTGAGTTGGCCAAATCGTCTGAAAAAGTACAATCAGTAGCTGTACACATTTAGTCAGATATACTAAATGATTAAAACAAGGACCATAGGCCACCCCGGGTGTAGTGAGCAGGCCGAAATAATTTAGATGCCAACATGTTGATAGATATGAATATTCAAAGTAGTTTCACATTTGGCAAGTTCTCCAAAAGTTTTGACGAATTTTCCCTTTTTTCTGTCTTAAACTTACTTTTGGAGCCTGTTACAGGATGGTTTAAGCATGTGGGTGGTGAAATTGTCTTCATGAAAGTAAGCCCCCAGAGGAACCACATAATGTGAGACAAAAATGACATTTGACCTCTCCATTCTTGATATGATTCTGATATTTACTCAGGATATATATATAGAGAGATATATAGAGAGAGACAAAATTGACTGAAGGTTTTCCCAATATTCCATATTACATGCTGGCATAGTGATTGCAGTTAGTAAGCATATCAAACAAAATTGTATAGCCCAAGTGTAATTTGGACTTCAAGAAGAATCAAGGCTCAGTTTTCTATTTATCATACTTTTCCCAATATCAATGGCAAAATATGGTGAGAATTCGCCCCTTCTTTGTCACTCACTGTTACCATGTGATAGACAGGCTATCACTCACTATTCACTTTATGTTGTAGCCTATGACATTCCATATGCCTGCTAAAAAGGTACATTAAAATCAAATATCAATAACAGAATGGTAATCACGCAGGTAGATCCATATAAAATACAAAAGCATTTATACAAGATTCTGTTTTAAGTTTGTGAAAAATGAACTATTAACACTGCCTACAAACTATGTGTATATTTTTATATGTATGTATATACTTCCATCCAGATCATTGCATAAAGAATGATGTGAAATAGACTGTGTCCATTACTGAATCATATATATATAGAGCCCCTCATCTTTTATAACAGTCTGGGGTGCAAAACGGTATTGTACATACAGAAGGTATACAGAGGTGTACATATCTGCTTCCCATGGTATATTGACATACTCATCATGACAAATACCAGGTATGATTTCTTATTTCTCTTAACCTGTAATATTAATAAAATGTCATTTTAACCCAAAACATGAACAACTTACTATTTGTTGTTATTATTTTTGCTTTTTCTCCTTCTCTTAACTTAAATAGGCTACTTCTTGTCATTGGATTGGCAACTCAACTCTTTGTGTTAAGCATAACACAAGGATGTGACAATGAATCTGACTCAGACATACCGTTCCCAAGGATAGCTTTGCTAATGGAAAGAGGAGATGGAAAACTGGTTGCATCCACTCCTGAGTTGGCTGCAAGGGCACTGGGTGGATGTAGAACCCCTGAAGAACATGCTGGAGTGGTTATTGATTTCTTTGAGAACAAATACGGTGTAGACTTGAGTCCTGTCAGAAAAGCACCCTATGTGAAGTATGAAAATGACATCTATATCTACACACCAATTTACTCCAATCCCGATGCTGACCACAGGATAACAGTGTCAACATTTTATGAGTATGCCAAGGCAACTGATATTCCCTTTACATTTGCATCATTTAGCCTGGAGGCAAAGCAGCCAATAAGAGGACCAGAATACACTATTCCTACAGGAAGTATTGGCTACCATGGCCTGGCGAGGTAAGGCCAATCTCTTTAACCCATTCAATAAGTATGCTGGAGATGACATTGCTAGATGACAACTGTGATGTCACATAACAAGACAATATCATCAGCAATGTCATACCTGCAAAAGAAGACAGGGGCTATTAATTGATGATTCAGGCATATAGACAATTCCACCAATAGGGAAGATTTGAAATAGAACATGATCAATTGTTGACTAGGGTCAGAGTAGAGGCTCAGGGGTTAATTTGACTAGAAGAGGGGCCTTGGTCACCTGCGTTTACATTTTGTGGGTACAGTTTTCAATGAACACAGAGAGGGCCCCCAATTAAACGTCATTTTAGAGGCAGAAATAATCAAATTGAATCCCCACCAAATTGACGCTACATGAGAAAACACCCAGCCCAAATATGATATAAAATAATGTGTTAAATAGAAAGGATCCATTTCCATTTATTATTGAAATATGTGAAAATCTCTAGAGAAATCACCATAATTAGGATCTTTGTTTGATATATATGACAAATGATTTCTTTTATTTCAACCAGGTGGGAAGAAGACGGTAGAGAAAACTGTCTGGACTATTTTGAAAGAACTCCAATAACGTATTCAAGGGGTTTTATTGCTCCAGAAGAGACTTATGGAGCACTTGATATGGGATGCCACCATAATATCTGGGGCAAATGCATCATCCCTGGGTTTGTCAGTTTCTCAAATAAATCACTTGACACTGTTTTCATTTTGCAAATGCCTGGTGTCAATTAAACATTCAATAAAGTTTGGATTACATGAATCCTTTGATTAATTCTAATGATTGTTATGATTATTGAAACCACTTCTAGATATTAGAGATCACAGAGAAGCAGTCAACCTTTTCTTTGGATGATCCTTCGGAACCAGACTAAATTGTTCATAAGTTCATAGTCATGCAAGTATGGATCATACAAAAGTTAAAACATTGGAAAAGGGCTCAGATTAGCTGGCTCAATCAAAAGATGCCATTCCCAAAAAAGGACACGAGTTGCAATAATAAAAACTCACAGGATTTGCTACCTTGTTCCCTCTCCCGCCATCTTTTTCTTTCAAACTTCTCTCTGTAACTAAGTACCGGTATTACCATTTATATTTCAAATGGGTCCCATTTAAGATGCTTTTTTGGGGTCATTGTTGTGCAACTGTGAGAGATTCAGAAGCATAATTGGTTAGGTCCCATGATACATAAGATTCCACAATGAGATTGACTGAAATTGTGTAACATGCAGAGATGGAGGAAGAGAAGGAGGTGGAGAAGGAGGAGGAAGAGTATGGGTTACTGGGGGAGTCCACACAGAGTATGGTATGTATGTGACAGGTATGTGTATGTATATTATTCTCTCAGCAAGACATTGCTTAAAGATTTATCAATATGTATTATGTGTGTGACAATTGAGGGAAACAGAGGGAGGGGGGAAAAGTATAAATGTAAGTTCTATGACTAAGACCGATACATCAGTGCATAATAAAGAGGGAAGGGCTATTGGGCAAAATCTTATTGTTAGGATGTTAATCGTTTATGCAACCATGTTCAATCACCTTACACTATTTTGTACAGTCCTACCAGTATAGGTTTGGGCTCAATAAGTTTATATAATATCACTTTATTACACACAATTTGCCAGAGTCTTGAAAGCTAGACATAGACCTCGCCTAGTACAAGGCAAAAAAAGAACAAGGCTAAAAAAAACGTTAGAATTATAATTTGGAGTATTAGATATTGGTCCAGGTGTAAAGAACCAATGTCTCTTAGTTTATTTCTTGGTAAAGTGGTTTAAATGAAATATTTCTAATGAGGAGATCACCAAATAACAGGTAGAACTATAATTCCAACAAGTCCTCGTTAGTATTATAATTATTAGTATTTACAAAAGGGATACCTTATTATGAACAATATGCGAGGATTACCACCAACATATCAACAAAATTAATATAGAATATCATAGGTATCAGAAACAACAGTGAAGATTCAGAAACAACTTACAACACATAATCACGGAATATGACACCAGACATTCTAACAAAAAGGAAAATTGACACTGACAATATACGATTACTCTTCAAAATATTTATTTATTCTCCATCTTATGTAAACCTCATCAATTTAAGGGCTACCCGGTAGATATCCAGTGGAGAGGGAGCTATGGCCCGATTCTTTATTTATACTATGTATATGTTTATTGAATCAAAGTTGTATAATAATAATAATAATGTGCATGCACACTTCATTCATTCTAGAGAGAGATATGGCTGATTGTCCAATTATATTTTTATGGTATAAAAAGGTGGGCGTAAAAGAATTGGGTGTAAATGGAAACCCTTTTTAAAGTGGCTAAGATCACTATAATTATAGACTTAATGTCATTTCAAATGTAATTTGCGGATTTCCATCACTTGCATAGGTATGCTCATTTGGGTGGATTATCAAAGTTATGTATTCATTAGATTATTTGATATTTGCAATTATAATTTGAGTGGAGTGGATTTGCTGGGTCCATTCAAATCAGAAGGAAGCAGCTCGTAGCTACCAACTCACTATGGTGGAGGTTTTGGTACCAGATAGGAGTCAGTCTGCTACCCACTGCACTTACTCCAGTCCATCCCCGTTAGCGTGACCCAGAAACTATTTATAGTACAAACTTAGGTCAGCAACTGTCTGCTCTGTTGGACAGTTTAGAGGTGCCGGCGGCGACCTGAGAAAATGAGTTTTAAATCCTTAAATCCTCCAAATCCTCTTTTTCCTAGCATTAATCCTTCAGGATATTGATTACTGACATAATTATCTGGCACATATCGGAAATTGAAGCAAACTTTAAAATAATCGGGAGCTCAGTGATATGTGTCACTTTAAACCTTTATTTTCCAGGAAATCACTAATGAAACAACATAGGCAAATGGCCTCCCACAATGCCAAAGCATGTCCACATAAACAATTGCGGCAAATCCTCCAGCGCTTTCAGAGAGGATGCAAAGATTTACACAATTCTCTTACATAACTTGTACTATAGATAATAATACCAAAGAAAACCTCTCACCCAAGAAAATGGACTAGGAGAGGTGCATGTGGAGAAACATGGGTCCTTCAAGTTCAACTCTCCACAATATTATCCCAAAAGAACCTAAATGATTGAAGGCATCACCTACTCAGAGTGCAAGGGACTGATGAATAAATATAGTTTTCTAATCTACCAACACTATTGATATAAAGCTATAGTTATTTCTAAATCATGAGTTCATGCAATAAGCTAAAGAAATACAAGTGCATTGTCTGGTTATAGATAATGATGACTTATCATTGTGTACTGATAGTAGAGGAATTTCAAAGATGCTAAATTCGGTTTGAAAAGGAGTGGAAAAGAAAGAATAGGGTGTCTTCATTCTGTGTGCATTCCACACAAGGCTTTTTTTTCTGCCACACTAGATTTCCTGTTTAGTCCATGGTCTTTGGTTATGTGACTATAAATGATTCTTTCTTTCTATATTATATATATAAGTTTCATATACAAATTTCAAACTCAGTACCTTTTTCTCTGATTATAAGAACAAACGTCGTCATTGTAACATATGAGAGTCACACATGTAATGAATTGATTTGTATGAATGGTTGAATGCTTCCAAATTAGGTCAAGGTTTATGTCTTGCCTCGATGCATACTGAGTAAAGGGAAAAAACTTATACATGTATATTTCTACCTTGACTATTCCGATGCAACTACTCGTTGCTTTGTTGTAGATTTTAAAGAAGTCATTTGACAAGGTTTCAACTAATCAATTGGAAAACAATTTTACAACAAAATAATTGCATTATGAGCTATGCATGCGAAAATAAGATAAGCTTGATTCCTGAAGAGAGGGTGACTTTAGACTGGTTATCTTAAAGTTAGTAATTATATTGAAGAAGTCAGGGTCATTCTCCGATAAATATTTAGGGTCAGCAGTTGAGCAAGAAATGAATCAACGCAACATACAGAGATGTATGTTTCAAAGCCAAAACCGAACCAAGTAGAATGAGGCCGGCTATGATTCAATAAACATTCAAACTCTAAGTATATGTCTGAATTTTACAATATTGTAGGTATTTTTACACCTGATAATGAATCTTTAAGGTCCTTACAGATTACAGTGTGTATTGCATATCCCCAGAGCCCACTAATTGTATACAGAATCAGTGTTTGTAGGATTGGTGACTACCCTAAAATCAGGGACATTAGTGCACTATGAGGTAATCAGGTAAATTAACATAATCTCTTTGTTGCAATTACTAAAATGTATAGATGGAGAGAAGGGTGGACACCGGAGGAGTGTAAGTTGATGGGCGGGAGACAGAAGGAGGCCGAAAGAGTGGAGTACAATTAGTTTAGTCCATTCTATTTTCCCAAAGATTAACGTTAACCATGGTTGCGGGTAGCGAGGCACACAACTTCATCAAGCTAAGTGAGTTTCCCAGCGAGGTAAGACAGACAAGACAGGGAATTAAAGGCTGAGTTTAGCAATAGTCAAAAAAAAACCAATTCCCTCAAAGGCCTGTATTAATATATGCTAGGAAGACAAAAATCATGAACCACAGGTTATAATGTTCATCAAGTGTTTTTCGGAAAATTGCGGACAAAACTCCCAATTCTCAAAGCCCAACATATGGGTGGGGCTCCCGAAAATGTCCATTTTGCCAAAATCACCCATTTTAATTCCATGATTTATTCGGATTTCATCCCGCATTACGAATTTTTTAGTATTTTGTACCTTCCCAAGTGTATGATAAGGACATATTGAGAAATATATATAAAAATTCCTTTTTATGCAAAAAAAATCATATTTTTATGTTAGAAAATGTCCCCAAATGCATGTCCCTGGCATAAATTCTTTTTGGTTTCAATGAAAAGTTATATAAAACTTATTAATTTGTTATTTAGCTTTAATTCTTCATGAAGAACCTCCTTCTGAGTTTATTATGGAATTTAATTTTGTTTTATTTATTCTATTAGTTTGGGTAACTATCCACAATATGCGCTTGACTACTGCCTTTTCAACTGTCAACCGTCCCGAATGGGTAAATTGTTAGTTATATATGCATACATGTAAATGGAACTCTAATACCATGGGGGCAAGGGTGATTGCAGTATCATAAAGATGTGAAATAGGGCAAAGACATCTTTCTTTTCATGTATATTAGTAATTCCTGCCTTTACTACCATAGTCGCTGCACCATAAGTTAGTATAATAGTTTGAATCTCAATAATATGTAACACCAGTCGATACAAAAAAATGCTAAAGTAATCTGGATCTTCATTAGACATGCAGCCAGTACAGTGAGTCCTTTCTAAACATTAATGAACAAATTAATTTGTTCTGCACTTATCATAATTTCACTATTCATCTTTTGTAATGTAAGAATATTTATTAATGTAAGAATATTTCTATCTGAACTTATCTAACCAGACTAATTAATATATCCTGTCTGTCTTTGTCTTGAGGTTTTGAATCCAATACAACAACCGTTAAAATCAATTCAAATAAACCTTATGATTCTCTCAAGCACACTTATTCTTTCTGAATACAACTTAGGAGAACTGTTACCATATCTGCGGCACTATTACTAATAGTGTCAATGAGGATGTTCAGGACTAATGCAACCGAATGTCAATCAGGGAAGCCAGAATTCAATAGACTCATGCTCATAACATATGAAGGACCATTGTCAGGTTTGTTAAACAATTTCTATAAGTTTGTCCTTCAGTGTTTGAAAGTAAATGCAGTGAGATTAATACAAATAGAATGGCTATAGTTTGCCAAAACTTTTCTTGGCTATCCCAGAGATTTATATCTGAAGATATTATATAGGATGTTTTTCAATATATATAGAATCAGAAAGAAAGACAGGAATTTCACACATTATTCCAAAGGTTATGGTTTATTAGGGAATGTAGAAAATATCTATTCTATCCAACAGGAGACTCCCGGGCTTCATCAGCATACACCGCGATTGGAGAATGCACTACATTAAGGAATCATTCTGACAATATGATTAAACAATTCACAGCTTATGGCATCCCTCTATCTAACGTAAGGGAGGGTGCATATGAGACCCATGACATGAGGGACTTCGTACTCAGGTACAGGAATACTCTTTCATCATCACAGATTACATTTTCGCTCCTTGGCTCTAAGAACAATCAGATTTCTTATTGTAAAAGTTAAATTTTATCTCTTTACATTTAAAATAAATCTAAATGAATTTATGAACACTTTGCAAAAGATAATCTTCCAATCATTCTCATCCCACTACCCTAAACTCCATCCCATTTCATTTCATTCTACTCAATCTACTACATTAATCCAACATTGCATAATAACACTCATATTCTCATAGATGAATGGTTCGCCAAAGACCGTTCTTTAATTGTCAATTTCCTATGAAAATAAAGTATGAAAAATGAAATAGAAAAAAATGATGTAGCTGAAATTGTGTTCCATCTAATTCAAGGCCCATCCTTCGGGTACCACCACATGTGAACAAACTCATGGTCTCCATAATTCAGGGCAATTCAGAATACATCAATTCCCCCGTGTATATGTCAGCATGGGGACTCATCAGCAAGTCAGATTATTATAGTCCTAAAGGAAAGATCTCATCAGGCCACTGGCTGTTATATGGATTGTTATGGTGAGAACTATCATCACTTTCAACTCACGATGTCAAATAGACATTTTATCTTTTATTGAAGGTAATGCCAAAGTCTGTTAAAGCTAGATTTAATCATTCTTAAACAAAATCTATTAGGGAGTTTCCGCTAGCAAACCTCAATCTCAATTAGGTAAACGTATCCGAATCTTTTGTGTATATCACGTTGCATTTTTATGTATAAAACATAAAGTGTGAGGTGAAATATTTTGGTTGATTTGATACGTTACATTTTCCCCGTCATGTTTTGATGAAACTCTTTCTTCCTTTTGTTTGTATATCAAAGATACAGATACGTTTACTTATAGGTTAGACTTCCTGAACCTCCCTATCATGAACAGGTGGTCTTCTTATCTTCTGAGGAGTAAGGACTGCTGAGAAATGCAATAATAAACAAAATCATAATTTACACTGCGAGGACACATGTATATTTTTCAGATTCAATATTGGTGGGAAAGACGAGTGCGTACAATTTACAAACCGTTATCCTAGTCCATCGTTTGGTGAATTTGATGTGATACCACTGGATCTGTTGCTACATCACACGACCTGGGGCTCAGGAATTGCAAGGGGAGTGGGATTGAAAACCAATAACACCATCTCGTTAAAATATGTGCTAACATTCAGTGATAACTGACTGTAAGTGTGTTATAACATTATAATTTCAGTAATACATTCCCTGCTTATGAAGTATAATGCAATATTGTGTAGACTTTCCTGTCCAATAAAACGTTTTGCTTTATGTATTTGGAAGACTTCTTTTGTTTATTGCAGTACTAGGAATACAAACGATATTAACTATATAGTATCTTTGGCAACACTGGTAATTGCTTCGGCTTTTCAGGTCCTTATAATTATAGTAAGATAATGAATAACAAATCAATGAAAAAAGTAAACTCTGGCTTTGACATGAAAATGATTAAAGCCAGTTCAATGGAAAAGGTAGGCTATAAATGCTGGCATTGACATGAAAAAGATATAGGGTTATGTGAAAACAAAAAGTCAATAAAAAAAGAAGATATATCATCTTTTAGTTTGGACCACTGAATGACCACTGATTTTATTCAACTGGTCACAGCTCTGGTTTCCTAGCTGTGACACGTCTCACTGGTGGACATACCTCCACGCATGTGCATGACACCTAATATAATCATACTACGTAGACATGCCCTCAGGGTCTATCTGTCCACCTGGTAGTATAACACTACTACCACTACTACTACCACTACCACTACCACTCACCACTAATGTCACTGTTCACAATATACATCTATGGAAAAAAAGGGTATTTTCCCAGTGTTTTCAATACATCACACAAATTCCATTCAATTAAAAAATCCTTTATTGTAGATGGTATTACAATTCAGTTGCTCAAATCAAACAAATCACCTTTTTCTTACAAATGTCTCTATACATCTATAACTGACGTATTGGTTTGCCCTCACAAATGAGGACATACATTGACTTAATGGGCAATCAGTAGAGGAACGCAGGAACAATTATTATATAAACCTCTAGATACCTCAATACAGTCAATAGAAAGAAACATACATGTGCCCTTTTGTCTATATCAATGAAAGCAAATAATTAATGGAAAAACTATAATGTCTCTCTTTTACCATCATGGGCCTAGACTTGCTATAGTAATTAGTTATCATAAGGCCCTGTATGAGTAGGCTTTGCTTGTAGTCATGAAAATCACAGGCTTTTATACAAACAAAATTACAATAATTGTGAAATCAATAATTCACATTCCATCCAGGTTGTAGCTATTACATTTTGAAAAGTCTTTCCACTCTGATTGTTGATAAAGCCATGCATCCTAATGCAATGTTGCTTTAGACAAGGTTTTTATTATAAGATATTCATATATTGCACAGTGTGCAATATTTAAGGCCATAGACCAATTGGTTTCACCAAAAGACAAAACCATGATACTTGGATGGTATGTATTACGATAGCAATAGTTTACGAATTTTCACATTAGATGTGTCTAAGGAAAAGATTAATGGTGGTTGAAAAGTCAGGGGCTCACTATTATTTAAAACATGTTGTATATAAATTAATATATTAATATTATGTACAGAACATGCAATTTCATAACCAAATGATTTCCTCTGTAGCAAACATTTCCTGTCCTTCTCTGCGATATGGTTTCTACAATTTTATCAAGGCTTTGCACAATGTCCTGGCCCATCATCTGTGGATTATGCAAGAATATTCATCATCAAGTCTATGTCAGATGGCCCTTCTTTACCTACCACTGATGAGAATTATGCACAAGCACTCCTGGGATCATGTTCAACCCTAGAAGCGTATAAGGATACAGTTATTGCATGGTTCAAGGAAAATTATGACCTCGATGTAAATGTGATAAAGAGTGGCCCTTTGAAGGTTTATGAAACTGATGATTTCACCATTACGCCATGGGGAACTAAAAAAGGTGCCTCAAACTACTTAGTTACAGCAAGTCTATATGATCATGCCACATACCTCAATGAAAGGCATTACTGGTTTAAGATGATGCTGTCTCCTAAAAAAGAAATAAATGGTCCCAAAGGAAATATTCTTCCCAACCATGTCATTGGTCCAGGGATAGACAGGTAAGTAACCTCTGATTGATATGAAACAGAATTAAAATCGTAAATATGAGTAAGTATTTATCAATAACACCAGTCTAAAGTATACTGAAGTTCTTGCAAGTATAAACTGTATGTTTTCAAGTATTTATCATGAAGAATTGGAATGCGTTCTCAGTTCATTGTGATATTAATGCACAATGCAATGTGTGGAATATTTTTGTTTAAAATATTCTAGGTTCAAGGACCAAGGAAAAGACTTTTGCCTCCGTTACCATGATAGGGTTCCTCGATCAAACCCTCCACCTGGAAACTCTATTTATCCTCTTGATCTGGTATTCTTACATGATGAATTGGGAGAGGGAGCTGGTCGTGGACTTGGCAGAAAGGAGTTTGACAAAGTGACCTGGGATTATGTAATCACCTTTCCAGCTTAGGTTGTCTTAAATAAATGGCAGAATTATTGAAAAATAAAAGGAGACTGTCAATGAATGACTACTGTTGTCTTGGTGGAGAAAGACTTAGCTCTGCCCGAGCTGAGGATCCTGCTTTTATGTGTATGTACATACATTTATTCAATATTGTTGCATCAGTGCAAGAAGGTTGTAACTGGCATATTTGCCAGATGTGAGCTCCTTCAGTTCTGGGGTCCCATAGCCAAGAACTTGTGCCAAAGTGCTGTATCTATACTCCCAATACAAATGCCTACATACCCCAGTTCTATATAGGTTGTACTTACAGAGGCCCTGAATCCCTGCGAGCAATAAGTTGGTATCTATTTGCCTAGTGTTTGGGATCTGTACATGCTGCATTAGGTTAGGCTAAAAAGATTGTATCTACTGGGTTGCTATGGGAACAAGGGTAAATTCTCAGCTAACCAATGCCAACCAAGCCAAGGCTTATGGCACAAGTCTGCAGTTCTCAGTGTACTGCCTGATCATCACTCTAACTTTCTTAAATAACTTTTATTTGAGTCCAATTTCAAAACATTGAAATTCTCATGAAACTCAAAGTACAAAAGTCTAATAGTAACATGATTTAAGATTAAGCACATGTTTTATTACAACACATTATACAAATAGTACTGTTTTTAAATCTAAAAATCCATGTTATATAAAGTTAATTTGTTTTGATATGTGCATTAGTATGTCAGATTTTAACGAAGGTTTTGATGGTTTTGAACCATTGAGTGATGAGGAGTATGACAAGACATCTACCTCATACAAGAGAGGTGTCCACAAGCTATGGAGAGATTGGACAAGTTTCAGTGAGTAAATAGTCACTGATTATGAATAGGAAGTTGATATTGTTTACAACTGGTGCATCAGAAAATGGAAAAGTACCCACAAAATAGTCATACCTTGATTGAATAATGTAAAACCTTATATAAATTTGTATATTCCCATGTTGTACAAGAGGTGCAATAAATAGATGGAAGCTAGCTAGGGATTGGTCAGTTGAATTTTTATCCATCGAGGTTGCGGGGGGAGACAGAGGGGCGGAGCATAGCGTAGCCCCGAGGTCTCCCTCCGCAACCGAGACTGACCAAACCCGTGGTTGATTCCATATTTATTTCACCCCGTACATCGTTTTAATGAATGAAACTTTTAATTTTAAGTTCCTAGCTTTATCATTTCCAGAGAAAATCGGTAAAACGATCGAGTGGGCGATAATATGAGTTCCGCAAAATCAAAACAATGTTGTTGTATCAGTTGGGGGCGTGGTAATTTTCATGTTATCACCTGCTCCCACTGAGCGGGAGATACAATGCTGAAGGTATAGGCAACTCCCAAGAGGGGTGAAATAAATACAGGTTAACTAACAAGTTGGTTGAAGGAGCGTGAATATTGCATGAGTTGTGTAGCAACGAGTGCAATGTTCTAAGTGACTGAAATCAATGAGGTTTATACTCTAATCCTAGTATTATCTAAATCAAATTATCAAATCTTAGTATCTAGTAATATGTCTGCTTTCAACCATTAAAAAAAAATTGAGTCATGAATTTGAATTTCATCAGTAATCTTAGTAAAAACCAGATTAGTTGCCATGACAGCCCCCAGTAAATCACTAGTGAAATACACACTATGTGTAAATCACCCTAGATATGTTGTTTTCAGAACAATGCATGTATAATAAGATAACATATAATGCCTTATGTGGGATTATGGTGATTCAAAATAACTGGTTTACATTTTAATATATATAATTCTTTCATTACATGTACAACCAAATGCTGCAACAGTGTTTGATTACCAATAGCAATTTGAAGGAACATGTATGCATCCAACTTGGAACAAATATATGTCCTGATATTGGCTTTACAAAAATACTATGACACATTGTTGGATAATGCAAATTTACTCATGTCAAAGAATAGATTACACCAAGTGTTCTTTATCAACTTGTTAGTCGGTCCTGGGTAGATAGGGCATTGAAATTAATAGCCCATGTAACCTAGATCACAGAGATCATCATTTGAAATGATATTGATTTTCATTTGGCCAAATTTATTCAGGAAACTTTTTTATACATGAATTCTCATGAATTGTAATATGTTTTACATGTATACATTTGATATGAAACAACATATATCTAGAGTGAGATTTTGTATGTGTATACCACTGAGTTGTATATGCTACCTCACCACCTGAACCACGGGAAGTAGGCCTACTTTGGACAAAAGTCCACAAAATTAATTTTGAAATGTCCTATTTTAGATCATTAAAGAAATATATAATTGATAAACCAGTTAAGTAATTTTCTCAGTGTTTTCAATAGATCAGACAACTGAATCAATTTTTTCTCACAAATCTCTCTATACATCTATAACTGACATATTGGTTTGCCCTCACAAATGAGGACCTACATGGACTTAATAGGCAATCAGTAGAGGAACGCAAGAAAAATTATTATAGAAACCTCTAGATACCTCAATACAGTCAATAAAAAGGAACATACATGTGCACTTTTGTCTATATCAATGAAATCAAATAATTAATGGAACAATTATTATGTCTGTCTTTTACCATGATGGGCTAGACTTGCTATAGTAATTAGATATCATAGGGCCCTGTATGAGTAGGCTCTGCTTGTAGTCATAAAAATCACAGGTTTTTATACAGACAAAAGTACAATTGTGAAATCAATAATTCACAGTCCATCCGGGTTATAGCTATTACATTTTGAAAAGTCTTTCCACTCTGATTGTGCATGTAACCATGCAGCCTAATGCAATGTTGATTTAGACAAGGTTTATAATTATAAAATATTCACTTATCACACAGTGTGCAATATTTGAGGCCGTAGACCAATTGGTTTCACCAAAAGGCAAAACCATGATACATGGATGGTATGTATTATGATAGCATTGTTTAACTGATTTTCACATTAGGTGTGTCTAAGGAAGAGATTAATGGTGGTTGTAAATTTGGGAGCTCACTATTATCTAAAACATGTTGTATATAAATTATGTTGACATTATGCACAGTCAATTCAGTTTCATAACTAAATGATTTCCTCTGTAGCAAACATTTCCTGTTCTTCTCTGCGATATGGTTTCTACAGTTTTATCACGGCTTTGCACAATGTCCTGGCCCGTCATCTTTAGATTATGCAAGAATATTCATCATCAAGTCTATAGGAGATGGCAACTTTCGACCCACCACTGATGAGAATCATGCACAAGCACTCCTGGGATCATGTTCAACCCTAGAAGCATATAAGGACACAGCTATTGCATGGTTCCAGGAAAATTTTGGCCTTGATGTAAATGTGATAAAGAGTGGCCCTTTGAAGATTTATGAAACTGATGATTTCACCATTACACCACTGGGAACTAAAGTAGGTGCCTACGACTACCTAGTTACAGCAAGTCTATATGATCGTGCCACATACCTTAATGCACCTCATTACTGGTTTAACCTGTTGCTGACTGCTAAAAAAGAAATAAATGGTCCCAAAGGAAATATTCTTCCCAACCAAAGAATTGGTCTGGGGATAGAAAGGTAAGTAAACCCTGATGGGAATAAAACAGAATTAAAATCATAAATATGAGTAAGTATTTATCAATAACACCAGTCTAAAGAATACTGAAGTTCTTGCAAGTATAAACTGTATGTTTTCAAGTTTTTATCATGAAGAATGGTAATGCATTCTCGGTTCATTATGATATTAAGGCAAAACGCAATGTGTGGAATATTTTTGTCTAAAATATTTTAGGTTCAAGGACCAAGGAAAAGACTTTTGCCTCCGTTACCATGAAAGGGTTCCTCGATCAAAGCCTCCAGCTGGAAGCACTATTTTTCCTCTTGATCTGGTATTCTTACATGATGAATTGGGAGAGGGAGCTGGTCGTGGACTTGGCAGAAATGAGTATGGAAAACCTACCTGGGATTACGTAATCACCTTTCCAGCTTAGGTTCTCTTAAGTAAATGGCAGAATTATTGAAAAATAAAAGGAGGCTGTCAATGAATCACTACTGTTGTCTTGGTGGAGAAAGAGGATCCTGCTTATATTATGTATACATGTATGTAACTGGCATACTTGCCAGATGTGAGCTCCTTCAGTTCTGGGGTCCCATAGCCAAGAACTTGTGCCAATGTGCTGTATCTATACTCCCAATACAAATGCCTACAGACCCCAGTTCTACATAGGTTGTACTTACAGAGGCCCTGAATCCCTGCAAGCAATAAGCTGGTATCTATCTGCCTATTGTTTGGGATCTGTACATGCTGCATTAGGTTAGGCTAAAAAGGTTGTATCTACAGGATTGCTATGGGAACAAGGGTAAATTCTCAGCTAACCAATGCCCAAAGTCTAATAGTAACATGATTTAAAATTAAGCACATGTTTTATAACAACACATTATACAGATAGTACTGTTTTTAAATCTAAAAATCCATGTTATATAAAGTTAAATTTGTTTTGATATGTGCATTAGTATGTCAGATTTTAATGAAGGTTTTGATGGTTTTGAACCAATGAGTGATGAGGAGTATGACAAGACATCTACCTCATACACGAGAGATGTCCACAAGCTAAGGAGAGATTGGATGAGTTTCAGTGAGTAAATAGTCGCTGATTATGAATAGGAAGTTGATATTGTTTACAACTGGTGCATCAGAAAATGGAAAAGTACCCACAAAATAGTCATACCTTGATTAAATAATGTAAAACCTTATTTGTATATGCCCATGTTGTACAAGAGGTGCAATAAATACAGGTTAACTAACAAGTTGGTTGAAGGAGCGTGAATATTGCATGAGTTAAGTAGCAACAAGTGCAATGTTCTAAGGGACTAAAATCAATGAGTATTATATTATTATGAGTATATTTTTATTTATTCAACAAACAATTATAGACCTATATCAGGAATCAACATGCCAGCCAAAATATTAGAAAAAGTTGTACAGACTCAACTAATGGCTTATCTAGAGGAAAAAAACTTGTTATATTCAAAACAATATGGATTCCGTCCAGGTCACTCGGTTAACCAGGGGCATTTTGACCTCATGGAGATTATTTATGATAATCTAAATGAGGACAACATTACGACTGCTGTCTTCTTGAACTTCAAGAAGGCGTTCGATACCATGTACCACCCAAAGTCATTAGAAAAACTTGAGATTATCGGAATCAAACATAATGAAAATGATTGGTTCAGAAACTATTTCTTAAATAGATCTCAGTGTGTAAAAGCAAATGGGTTCCTCTCAACCCAGGGCAACATCACTCATGGTGTTCCTCAGGGAACAATTTTAGGCCCAATTTTGTTCACAATATATATCAATGACCTACACCAAGTTGTCACTAACTCCACCATTCAACACTATGCGGATGACACTGTTCTCTTTAACAGTAACAGAAACTCAGATTTCACAAAAAATACAGTTAGACCTAGACCGTGTTGACACTTGGTGTAAGGCCAATAAAATATCTATGAATGTTTCGAAAACACAATACATCACTTTTAAAAAGAAAAATCCAAAACTAGAATCAAATAATACCATGAGCCTTGCCCTGGGTAGTGAAACGCTTACACAGGTTGATGAATATAAATATCTGGGACTCATTATAGACAAAAGTTTGTCTTACAAATCACCTGTGAACAAGTTAATCGATAAGCTCAAATGGAAGGTCAGATTATTATCGAATGCCCCCAATACCCTAACAAAAAAGGTCAAAACTGACATATTAAAGTCAATCATAATCCTGAATAGAGATCAGGGTGGCATCTTCTACTCTTCAGCAAATAAACATTTGTTGAATAGATCAGACTCCCTTTTGAACTCGGCAGTCAGATCTGTATTTAATTTAAAAAAGAGAACTAATGTTGAACTACAACTGAAAAGCTTGAATATCCTACCCAACTCTGTAAGGAGAGAGGTACACACTCTAGAGAGTGCCCACTATCTAGCCCAAACAAATTCCAAAGTTGACAATAGAAATCTTCCAACCAGGAGCCACGGCAAAAATAGAAAAAACCTAAAAATTAATCGCCCAAAAAATTCATTATACCAAAACAGCTTTCTACACAAAGCTAAGACAGCCTGGAACTCACTCCCAACTGACATACAGGCCATAGAATCAAGGAAACATTCTAGAAAACAGACCGAACATTTAAATAATAAGTGAAATAACAAGAACAGAAATAATTAATTAGTTTGCCTCTCTCCAGGGGGAATCACTATCAAGCCTATCTCTTGCCAGAGGAGTAACTTGTATTTTGAATCAAATCTCTGTCAACTATTCCATATTAAGATGATACATCTCATGTACTATGTTTGATATTTCTTGTACCATGTATTTTATATTCTACTCTGTTTTATTGTGTATTCATTCTAATATACTCTACTTATATTACAAGATGTAAAACGTAACTATGCAAAAGTCTATCCCTATTTGTCAAGGGAACGGCCAGAAGAGCTAAGTGTAAGTCCTAAAAGGTACTTAGAGGCCTGTCAACCTATTCGTCATGTATGTTCACCTTGATGAATAACAAATTATTCTATTCTATTCTATTCTATTCTATACTCAAATCTTAGTATTATCTAAATCAAATTATCAAATCTTAGTGTCTAGTAATATGTATGCTTTCAACCATGAAAAAGAAACAAATTGAGTCATAAATTTGAATTTCACCAGTAATCTTAGTAAAAAAACCCAGATTGGTTGCCATGACAAACCCACATAAATCACTAGTGAAATACGCACTTTGCATAAATCACCCTAGATACATTGTTTTCAGAGCAATGCATGCATGGTGATTTAGGAAAACTGGTTTACATTTTAACATATATAATTTTTTTATTACAATTACAACAAACAACAGCTTTTGATTATCAATAGCAATTCGAAGGAACATGTATGCATCCATCTAACAAATAACAAATATATAAATATACCATCGTAACAAATATATGTCCTGATATTGGCTTCACAAAAATACTACAACACATCGTTGGATAATGCAAATTTACTCATGTCAAAGAATAGATTACACCAAGTGTTCTTTATCACCTTGTTTGTCGGTCCTGGGTAAATAGGGCATTGGAATTAATAGCCCATGTAACCTAGATCACAGAGATCATCATTTGAAAAGATATTGAATTTTCATTTGGCCATTTGTTCATTTTGGTCAGGTTATATATCTTTCTGATTTTATTCAGAAAACATTTCTATACATGAATTCTCATGAATTGTAATAGGTTTTACATGTATACATTTGATATGAAACAACGTATCTAGAGTGAGAAATCATATGTGTATACAACTGAGTTGTATACACTATCTCACCACCTGAACCACCGGAAGTACTTGGGACAAAAGTCCACAAAATTAATTTTGAAATGTCCCTTTTTAGATCATTACAGAAATGTATAATTGATAAACCAGTTAAGTAATTTTCTCAGTGTTTTCAATATATCAGACAAATGAATCAATTTTTTCTCACAAATCTCTCTATACATCTTTAGAATCGATCTGATGAGATTCTGGGAGGTTTTTTTTCTTTATAGATTCCCTCTAAACCACTTCCGTCCCCATAAAACCGTCCCTATAGATCAGTATCAAGCCTATAGTTCAGTCTCAAGACTCCCTATAGAGCAGTAACAGTCCCTATAGATCAGTATCAAGACTTCCGTCTCCATAGATCAAGACTTCCGTCTCCATAGATCAAGACTTCCGTCTCCATAGATCAAGACTTCCCCATAGATCAAGACTTCCGTCTCCATAGATCAATACTTCCGTCTCCATAGATCAATACTTTCGTCTCCATAGATCAACCCAACCCAGTCAAGTATAGAACCGGGGACTTTCGAATGAAATCCTCTGTGCGCTATATAGACTACCGTACACAATGCAACGCCAAGTGAACATGCACATGAGTGGGTATGCCGAAGGGTCTCCACATCTCTTCCGGTCTATAACGTAAGACACGTATAGCTTCTGAAGCTGCCATTCATTTATTACTCGATTCCCGTCGACTAAATCTTGGCTATCGGGCTCAAACCATATTTAAAACATATCTACCGATTCAAATCTTTTATTTATTTCTTTTTTAAGTCCCTAGACACACGGACACGGCAGTTTGTTGACGTACGGGTCACTTTCGAATGAAATCCTCCGTGCGCTATATAGGCCACCGTACACAATGCAACGCCAAGTGAATGTGCACATAAGTGGCTATGCCGAAGGGTCTCCACATCTCTTCCGGTCGCACGTATAGCTTCTGAACTCGCCATTCATTTATTGCTTGATTCCCGTCGACTAAATCTTGGCTATCGGGCTCAAACACTATTTAAATCATTTCTACCGATTCAAATCTTTTATTTATTTCTTTTTTAAGTCCCTAGACACACGCAACACGGCATTCGAGAACCGGAAGTGTCCGATGCTTTGGATAGCAAGCAGCGGAACCTTGCGAAAACAGGCCGGCTGGCTGAACATAAACATTAGCGAATACGCACCTCTGATTGGCTGTTTCTCCGCTAAGCCCCGCCCACTTCACTTGGCCAGCCGTCGCGGTATCATGTAGGTTTCGATTAAAGCGGTGTCCGATGCTTTGGATAGCAAGCAGCGGAACCTTTCGAAAACAGGCCGGCTATCTGAACATAAACATTAGCGAATACGCTCCTCTGATTGGCTGTTGTGGCTGAAGCTTCATTCGGTCAGCCGTCGCGGTATTATGTAGGTTCCGATTAAAGCAGTGCAATCACTTCCGGTCTCATAGAAAGGCTGACGACTCTCATGGCTTAGCACGATATTCCGGAGGTTTTTTGAGGTTTTTTGACGGAATAAAGAAGGTTTGTCTATCTTTTTTGCTCTAACATTAAGGAAATCTCATCAATTCTCTTCTAAAAGCAATAATTTCCTCGGATTTTTCTGCTCGCGGTGTCTATAGCGTCAGGGAATTCTCGGGCTTCGCCCTCGAACTCCCTGACGCTATAGACACCGCGAGCAGAAAAAACCTCGGAAATTATTCCTTAAATAACTGACATATTGGTTTGCCCTCACAAATGAGAGCCTACATGGACTTAATAGGCAATCAGTAGAGGAACGCAGGAACAATTATTATAGAAACCTCTAGATACCTCAATACAGTAAATAAAAAGGATCATACATGTGCACTTTTGTCTATATCAATGAAAGCAAATAATTAATGGAACAACTATTGTGTCTGCCTTTTATCATGATGGGCTAGACTTGCTATCATAATTAGATATCATAAAGTCCTGTATGAGTAGGCTTTGCTTGTAGTCATAAAAATCACAGGCATTTACACAGACAAAAATACAATTGTGAAATCAATAATTCACAGTCCATCCAGGTTATAGCTATTGGTCTTTGAAAAGTCTTTCCACTCTGATTGTGCATGTAACCATGCAGCCTAATGCAATGTGGATTTGCACAGGTTTACAATTATAAAATATTCCTGTATTTCACAGTGTGCAATATTTGAGGCCGTAGACCAATTGGTTTCACCAAAAGGCAAAACCATGATACGTGGATGGTATGTATTATGATAGCATTGTTTAACTGATTTTCACATTAGGTGTGTCTAAGGAAGAGATTAATGGTGGTTGAAAAGTCAGGGGCTCACTATTATTTAAAACATGTTGTATATAAATTAATATATTAATATTATGTACAGAACATGCAATTTCATAACCAAATGATTTCCTCCATAGCAAACATTTCCTGTTCTTCTCTGCGATATGGTTTCTACAGTTTTATCACGGCTTTGCACAATGTCCTGGCCCGTCATCTTTAGATTATGCAAGAATATTCATCATCAAGTCTATAGGAGATGGCAATTCTCAACCTACCACTGAAGAGAATCATGCACAAGCACTCCTGGGATCATGTTCAACCCTAGAAGCGTATAAGGATACAGTCATTGCATGGTTCCAGGATATGTATGGCCTCAATGTAAATGTGATAAAGAGTGGCCCTTTGAAGGTTTATGAAACTGATGATTTCACCATTAGACCATGGGGAACTAAAGAAGGTGCCTCAGACTACTTAGTTACAGCAAGTCTATATGATCATGCCACATACCTCAATGAAAGGCATTACTGGTTTAAGCTGCTGCTGTCTGCTAAAAAAGAAATAAATGGTCCCAAAGGAAATATTCTTCCCAACCAAAGAATTGGTTTTGGGATAGAAAGGTAAGTAAGCTCTGATGGGAATGAAACAGAATTAAAATCGTAAACATGAGTGAGCTTTTATCAATAACACCAGTCTAAAGAATACTGAAGTTCTTGCAAATATAAACTGTATGTTTTCAAGTATTTATCATGAAGAATTGGAATGCGTTCTCAGTTCATTGTGATATTAATGCAAAATGCAATGTGTTTAAAATATTTTAGGTTCAAGGACCAAGGAAAAGACTTTTGCCTCCGTTACCATGAAAGGGTTCCTCGATCAAAGCTTCCACCCGGAAGCACTATTTATCCTCTTGATCTGGTATACTATCATGAAGAATTGGGACAAGGAGCTGGTCGTGGACTTGGAAGATGGGAGTATGGCAAATCTACCTGGGATTATGTAATCACCTTCCCAACTTAGATTGTCTTAAAGACCCACTGACATGGAAAATTATGTCCTTTTGTCCCCCTTGTATGATAGCCGGCCTAACCATGATACCATATCCAAAATATGTCCAGAAAGTGTACCGCCTTGAATTCGATTGTTTTAATAGTTTGGTTATATTTCTGACCGCCTAATATTGTTTTTACATATACAAATGAAGCATTGTCGCGAAAACGGCCATCCCAAACCGCCCAGGAATCCCGATTACTAAACTATTTCTAGCTGCTTGGCTCACGCCAGTTATGGCATGGCTCCCGAGTCTCGTTCTCGTCCAGACATTTTGCTTTGAGTTTGTCTGCTCAGGTTGTATGGGTTCCACGAACCCAACGACCAGCAGACAATAAGATTTTAGCAGAAGAATCTATATTTCGTTACCTTTTTAATGGAATAATCGTGGAGTTTCTAGCTTGAATATGACAGCCAAATTCTGTCATTGTTTTTCTCCTGCACATGCAAGGGGGTTTTCTCGCTATGACGTCATAGCCATAGATCACGTGATAGCTCTTGGCTGTTCCATTCTGATTCCCTGTTTTGTACCGCTCTTCCATGAACCTTACATATATATAGCTCCCCATCAATTTGTTTTCTTATTTTGTTATGGCTGACTGCCCTCGATTCGAATCTGCGGTAAGCGATAACTTTGTATTTTATCTGTAAGTAAACACATGTTCCTGTTTGGACCTTGCTACCCTTGACTGACTCTAGCTTCTGGGAGCGGTTAGAAAGTTCCGGAAAAATAAAAAGCACTGAAACAGACGTTCGGAAGACAGTGTCGGTATATAGTCGTTTCTCCTCTAAGGAGGTCAACCGGTCATGTGATTCGAGAAGTATAGCAGAAGCTATCCTTACGGATAGCGGTGGGTTGTGCTCGTCCAGCGGTTTTAAAGTTAGAGCCCTGTCAACACCCCCGATCTGGCACACACTCCTATCTCCACCTGCCACTGGTAGAGGGGTGCGGTGACGTCACCGGTGGAACAGTCACCTCCTGTACCCTACCACTCCTCCCAGTCATACAGCGTAAATGCTAGTTCCAAGTGTACAGATCCGTATATGGATAAGGGAAAATTTGCTCATATTAAAATCTAGATTTATGCTTTCAATTTTGCATAAAGGTAATGTACAGTCATATGACGGAAAGAACATAATTATATACGAGAATTTCTCATTGTCCCATATGAGTTTATTTACCAAGGTATGGGTATACTCGATGTAATAGGCTGCCTTGTCGGATATCTTGAACCAGAGCTACACATACATATACATACAGTGGTCGATTCCAGAAATTTTAGTGCGATTTTGATGTTTTTCACGTTTTTTTAAATAACTGTATAAATGATGACAACATCAACGCTCATATATATTATGGAATTCCTCTTTATATGAAATCTTACTAATAAATAAATCACTACAAGGGCTTATATTCATATTTGTTCCTCCTTGCCGGAATTTCAATCACTTTGACTGATGTATATGTATGGAATTATGTATTTGTTGGAACGCCTATGTATTCGTATGGAATTGTGTATTCGGGAAAATAAGAATTTTGAATTCTTATGGTCTCCTTATGAAAGGATTTACTATTTGATTAATTTATATTTAGGTATTTTATTCAGAAAGGATGTATCAACAACTACACAATTCCACACGAATACATAATTCAGATATAAAGATGTGGACTTTTAATACCTTTTCTTGAAATTGACTTATGAAGGGAAAAACGCTCCATAGATGTAATTTGTATGGAATCTTTGACCAGGCTCCAATGATTTGGATGCTTGTATCTTGAAAAATAATTGATCCAGATTGTGGCAAATTGACAGTCATATAGCCCGATGTAAGTTCTTTCTTCCTTAAAAGTATCAAAACAATCAAAGATTGTTTTTATTTTTACCAAAAATCTCAAAATTGCACTAAAATTTCTGGAATCGTACATCTCTGCTTGTACCCAACATTGTAATTTTGCTATGCCATATAAAGTAACTACTGAATCAAACGCATTTCAACAGTCTATAAATAAGGAACAAATTGCATTTGAAGGGACTTATGTGATTCAAATATGATATTGGCTATTATTCTTCTGTTGGAAAAAAATGTAATAAAGCCTTATCTACTCTGAAGCCATCATCCCGGGTCATTTTGCATACATTTTGCATATGATTTACGCACACATTATGACAAAAATGATGCAGAAAGGTATAGAAAAGCATACATTTCCTGACAGAAGAATTTGTTTTCTTCGCAATGAAACAAGAATAAAAGGAATGGCATGATTTGTACTGACACGACAAACAACGGAATGAAGAGATGAATGATTTTAGCCAATTGTATGTCACCAGGAAATCTGACCCCTATTTATACATATATTCCAGAAATGTAATTGCAATTTTGATCTTTTTCACATCATTATAGAATCGGCTTGATTTCATCTTTTCAAATATTATGATAGTAGTAGTAGTCGCGCAGCCGTAGGGTCAAGACGTGCTTGGGAGGGTCTCCCTGCCGCACGTTCAAACACACGCAAACAAAGGGATTATCCTATACGTTCACCTGCATCGAAACTCATATTCATTCAAATAGTACTGGAAATTTCCTAGTGTTTGTGCCGTGTGAGCTTGATTTGGTTGGACATTTACCATCTATTGAAGCAAGGTTTGTGTTCGTGACATTTTGGTGTATTTACCCGATTTTTGCTTGACTTATCACTATGTATTTCGGGCACGAAAAATCAGTATCGGCGGAGAGGGCAGTGGAGCTCTATAAACACCCAGTGCCTAGTATTTATCGTGAGAAACTCCCCCGTCACTTGGAAAATGTAAGACCTTTTGGATTCAACGAGATAAAACGGAAGGCTGACTATGCATTAAAAGAAGACGAGGAATGTACAATTCCAGAGCTAACCTCGAACAAGTCCTAGGGAAAGTGGAGGAATTGATCATAAGGGACAGGGAAAACCTAGAAGAAATGACCAGGATGGGCAGGCAATACCGTGAGTTGTCAAATCATGTGCATAAAGTTGAGAATATGGTTCTGGAGGGGGAAATCGACCGTAGAAGAATCTATCTGATTATCACTGGTGTACAGAAAACCCCTAGGGAAAATACTGCCGGCATTGTGCTTGCGTTACTGAAGGAATTGGATCACCGATTCACCGCGAATGATATTGTAACTGCCAAACGTATAAACTCCTTCCAATGTGGCTGCCGAAAAATCCGAGTAGAATTCAGGTCAGAAGACAGGAGGAACTATGCATATAGTAAGAGGAGATCGCTAAAAGACTCAGAAGATTACCACAGGGTTTACATCAACGCAGATATCCCCACCACGATCGCTGAGAGAAAGGATATGTTGACTACTGTTAGTAGACACATAAAATCTAAGGGGGATAAGGAGGTAGGAGGCATTAATAAGGACCAGATTAAGATTGAAGGTATCAACTACAGATACAATCAGCTCGAACATCTTCCCCCCGGCTATAGACTGTCCGATGCCAAGACAAAGCAACTAGATGGAAAAATCTATTTTCAATCGGAGTTCAGTGCTCTATCCAATTTTTTTCCCTGTGAATTGATGATAGAAGGTATTCTCTTTCAATCGGTTGAGCAAGCCTATCAATTTGCTAGGGCCAACGCACTAGGAAGACCAGACGTTGCAAAAGCCGTGTATGATAGTACTAAAGCGGCCAAGGGCCTCTCTCATTCAGCCAAGTCAAACCCCGCCTGGGATAAAGACAAACTTAAAGTTATGCGGGTTTTAATTGAGTCAAAATTTGAGCAAAATCCTAGTCTCAAAAGAATCCTACTGAACACTGGGGCCATGCATCTGTATGAGGCGACGGGTGACGGCTACTGGGCCTGTGGGGCCTCGTTAGCATCTAAGCTCATAACTGAAGGAACCCACCAAGGGAATAACGCCATTGGTGCTATTCTCGAGGACTACAGAGAGTTTCTAACCTCTGATATAGGTTACCAGCGTAAGGACATAACTACAGCCAATGCCCAGGGCGCACAGTGGAATCCAGCTTCTAGCAAATCCCTTGCCAAATCTCTCACTACGGCAATAGCACGTATATAACATTAGTCAGTAACCGTTTCACCCCATATCACCCCCATTTCATCTCATTAACTCATTATTCACCACGGGCACAACTGGCTCGGAAATAAGAATTACAAGATATTCGTTGATGTTTAAATAATTGTACGAGATGTTTATATAGTTAAGGAACATGATTGAATTGCCATACCCTACGGCACTATGTAACAGATTATGGTCTTGATGCCCACGAAAATCACTATACTGTGAGAAGGTGTCAGGCCAACTACATGAATTAAAACGTTTCCAAAAAAAAATGATATCTCAAAATCCACTTTTTGCAACTTGTCACTAATTTTCCTGTGACAAATCACATTTATAGGTTGATATTTGGAATGTTTCTAGCCGGCGACCAGGGTTGTTCTAATTGGGAAAATCCCCAGCTGCAGGCGCTGTTTTGTCCCCAATCTGAAAGGATATAAACGTGAAATAGGAAAAATAAAAAATATCCAAGACTTTTCTTTTTGTAATATCCAATACCTTTTTGTCAACTTTCTTTTCCTTTTTGCCAATGTCCTTTTCCTTTTCGGATTATCATTTTCCTTTTAGGAATATACTTTTCCTTTTTGGAATATCCTTTTCTTTTTGGAATATCCTTTTCCTTTTCCGAATATCCACTCCTTTTCACCCAAATGTACCATGATGTATTCCTACCCCAACATGACTGGGAGGGAGAAGGAGGGTGAGAGGGAGAGGGAGGGTGAGCGGGGGAGGGGGGGATGAGCGGGAGGGGAGAGGGAGAGAGGGAGAAAGAGAAAGGAAGAGAAGATGTGTATATAAGATGTTATTGGATGTGTGGATGTGTTATGTAACACTGCTACACTACAAAGATAGCTGGTGGGCCCCCACTCAGGGGTAGTGGATAATGTTATGTAACACTGAGCCACTACTCATGTGGGTTAAATGTTCAGAAAATGTACAATTCATCTTCACCAATCCTCTCCAATAACCCAAATTTCAGACCAAAATAAAGTTCAAAATACAGTTCAACCTAACCAAACAGATTGCTAGAATCAATGCAATGCCAAATGTACAGGTATTTACATAATATTGACCAAATTGCAGCCTAATTTAGCAGAATATACTAAATGTGTACAGCTGCCAATTGTACATTTTCTGAAAATCTGACCCATGTCTGCTTTTGTATGGGTAGAAAAGGAGTGTCCCAGGGAGGACACCAATGAGAAAAGATGGCCAAATCTAGACATAGGAGTCACAGCAGCCAGACATGGCTTTTCATGTAGGGGAAATAAGAAAAAGGTGCAGTGATATACTTTTCGGTGGTGAATATCTAAGGGAAATAGTGAAAAAGGAGGCTGACATGGGAAAATCGACACTGACATGGAACTTTTTGTTCTGGAAATAGTAAAATCTTCCCGGAAATAGGAAGAAAGCAGTTGGAAAAGAACTATAGTATGTGAAATAGCATGTACCACAGAGGAAAAGTCTGTACCGATTTCATCATTTGTACATATGTCTACTTTGGGACGCAACAGGCGCCTAATGACATCCCTGACATTTCTAGATACATTTTAAGATTATGGTCAATTCTTACGAAATGGGGGCAGAGTCAGTGTTTTTCGATTCCAAGGTTCATTTTTATTTATTATCTTTCATTCCCATCATTTAGATCCCACTACTGTACTTAACAATGCACAAAATAATTTTGGATTTTGAGAAAGTTAAAACTTTTTGAAACCCCCACTGCCCCAATTTCGTGAGAATTGACCATATAAATATTACTTCTACTGATTTCTTTACTCATTGCAAGTACATTATTATAATGTATAATTGACAGGGCTAAACAATCCACCCTTCGGCGAAATAAAATCATTTTACCTGAATGCATGGAATATTTATGCTTTTATCTAGGCGACTATTCCACTGTGGAAGAACATTTATTTTTCTTCAAGTACCAATCAGGTCAACACCGTCTTGTATATCCTTATATAATTTGTAGTGTCATCATTACTATAACTAAATGGTTATTTGGCTGCAACTTTTCTCTCTCACCCCATACCATAATGTACCTCCTTGCCTAAACGAATCTATGAAAATTCATGGAACAGTTGTGATGCGTCAAAAGTTGCAAAACTGTGGATTTTGAAATTATTTGAAAAGATGAGGTCAAGACATGAGGTCTAATGATGGTAAACATTATACCACTCTTCTAAGCCCTGGATGCTTTGTTTTCACGTGTAGCCCAGTATGAGTTAGTGTGTGTCCCATTGAAACTAGCTGGTACACGCTGGAGGTCTAGAGCGCGCCGGGAGTGAGTTCCACCGGTGACGTCACAGGGTAATCTACCACACCACAAGTACATGCTGCATTAGGTTAGGCTAAAAAGGTTGTATCTACAGGGTTGCTATGGGAACAAGGGTAAACTCCTAGCTAACCAATACCAACCAAGCCGAGGCTTATGGCACAAGTCTGCAGTTCTCTGTGTACTGCCTGATCATCACTCTAACTTTTTAAAATAACTTTTATTTGAGTCCAATTTCAAAACATTGATATTCTCATGAAGCTCAAAGTACAAAAGTCTAATAGTAACATGATTTAAGATTAAGCACACATTTTATAACAACACATTATACAGATAGTGGGAGACATTAATTTAATATGAATATAAATTATATACGCATACTACCTTGCGCAATCAGTTTCTAAATTAGACAAAAGAAAAATACCAACTAGAAGCCATGCAAAAAACAGGACAAATTTAAAAATCAATCACCCAAAATCAAACAAAAAATCTACAAAAACAGCTTCTTATATAAAGCTAAGATGGCCTGGAACTCACTACTGACTGAGAAACAGGCCATAAAATCAAAAAAACATTTCAGAAAAACAATAGAAAACACATACAAATAATAAGGCCTATAGTAAATGGGCCCCTCTCCTAATGAAGAAAGATTATATTATACACTCTATGCTATATATTATATTGTGTAACGCTCGACACTGTTGTTTTACCGTACTCATTTTATTTTATTTACTCTACTCTTGTTTTGCTGTATTTACCCATGTATACTAAGCTGAAATTAATCTTGTACTGGATTCACTTATTAACGATTAGATAAGGGTCTTAAAAATCTAGATAACTGATTTTACCCAAGCAAATATTTATTAGGTTACTATGTATAGATAAAGGGAACGGTAGGAAGACCTAGGTGTAAATCCTATAAGGTACCTAGAAGCCTGTAGACCTGTTCATCGAAAATTAATGTAAGATCTCAGTGATGAATAAAAGATATTTCTATTCTATTCTATTCTATTCTATTGGAAATGGAGATTTGATATTTCATTTTGATTTTTCTAGACCAGCAGCGACCGACCCGCCCTCTGAGAAGAGGGGGATTCCCACAGAACTAAAATATTGAAGCTGGCGCAGGATATCTCGGTCTTTCCCAGTAATGTCTAGGTCATATGCCTCGACCAGTTCACAGACTTTAACAACACGTACAGCAGCCTATTTAGTCTTAATCAAAAGCTATATTCGTAGGCTACAATTTTGATTGGAGGAATACATACATTTATGGTACACAAACATCAGCCCTTCTTTTGGTCCTATGGCTATTCCATTCAAACTTTTGCACATGGCACCACTCGCCACTACCACCATGCATGTAGTAGGATAATGCTTCCCTCCCTGCTTCCCCACGGTAGTGGCGTTGGCCACTACCATGGGGAAGCAGGTATTAGACACAAACATTAACAAGGAAGAGAGAGTGGGGGAAGCAGGGCGGGGTGGTGGGCAGTCATTAAAAGTGAAAAAAAAATCACAAAATCAGAAAATAAAATAATATCCTGTAGGCCTATCTAGTGGGCTCATTTCTGGACCTATGGCACCCCTCCCGCTTCTTCCCTGGAAGAAGTCAGAATGATTCTATTTATATTATTTATCTAAACTGCACGATGGTGAGGACATTAGGCAAGATTTCATTTTAAGTGTAGTTTAATATAAATACCAATTGTATGTAGGTGCACCTGTATTTTGGTGTTGGGTTATGCCGCTGCATCTGGCAGTTGACCTGTTGATTGATTTACCAGGGACCGATCACTCCCTACTAGTCCGCTGGTCCGTGAACATGCTCCATACATAGAGTTGCTCTTTGGAATCAATATAAATGAAAGGAGCACTAAAATTATAAAGTGAATGATCCTCCTGATAATAACATTTATACACAGACAGAAACTTTTCCATCAGGGAAGTCTTCCATTCAAGTATGCTGTAGCAGATCTTGGAAAAAAATGCACAACACTGTACTATATCAAAATGAAATGTATTTAGCAAGAAAGGAGTGGTCTGATGCATGGAGATCTAGAAAGTATAAGCAAGTAAAAACAATCATATCTTTTGTCATCCAATATGGCTTGTGAGAGAGAAAGTGGAGACCAAATAAAATGGGGAAAAAAAGCTGTTATGTAATTTTTTTCTCTTGTCTTTCACCAGCTTCGTAAAAGTCATCTGCACCAACTAGGCGAGATAAGCTCATTGCCAAGTAGTTTCTGTTTCTGTAATATGACCGCCCCACCCCACCCAACCCCCTTGGGCTAGTAAAAAGCCAGGTACACGAAATAAGGCTGCACATGCATGATCTGAGTGAGCCATAAGTGAAAAGGTATAGTCATGTATGGACAAATATGTACTAATGATTACAAATCATATGAGTTCACACAAAAAGATGCAGAGAAGGTATGATGTAATATTTATGTAATCTACCTGCGAAGAGAAATGGTTATTCTAAACCTTAGGCCATGGTCTCTAATTCTTACCAGGTCCAAAACGTCTGTTATCTCATGATATTGGGGGTCTCCATTATCTCTTACTTTAGTGACCTTTGGAGTGTTTTCCTCTGCTGGGTTGTTTTTCTGCTCTAGTTTTGTCCCAGAATCATGGTCTTGGTGCAGTTCTTCCTCCCGTAGGGGGAGTTCATCGTGGGCGCTTTGGGGTGGGTCTGGTCGGGCGGGGAGATCTATTTCTTCCAACTCGACCGGGTCCTCAAAAGGGCCCGTTATTGGGTTCCATCTAGCTATGTTTTGTTCCCTTACTTTTCCTAACTTAAGTCTGTCTACCGTGACAGGCTTGGTCAGAATCTTCCCATCCCCAATTCTTTTTAATATTACTGACTTTTCTGTGACAAATCTGACAACCACATATGGACCGTGGTAGATGCTATGTAATTTTAGTTTCTGACCCGGCCTTTTGACCCTGGGCCAATAGAGGTATACCACGTCACCCATTTATATGTCAGGGAAGAAAGCCTTTTGATCGTAGCGTTTTTTTTGTTATTTCTTGGTTTTTTGCCAATATTTCTTTCGCCACTTTTTCAGCTTTTTCCTGAGTACGTAGAATGTCACTGAACACCTCTCTTCTGGACTGTGGATCCTCTAAGGGATCCACTAGTTTGGTTTCCATAGGGAGCAAAGCCTCCCTGCCGAAGAGCAACAAAAACGGACTACAGCCGTTTGCCTGTGCTGGAGAGATGTTTATTATATAGTTTATTAGAGGTAAACATTCATCCCAATCTCTTTGGAAGTCTGACACCAAAAATCTCAGTTTATCCAGCACGTTTTTGTTACACCTTTCGACCAATCCCGAGGCTTTCGGGTTAAGTGCTGTGATGAACGAATGTTTGATTCTGGCACGTTGACAAAAGTCTGCGAAAGCCTCGCTTATAAACAGGGAACCGTTGTCCGATATAATGTGTTTCACAGCTCCATATTTCAACACTACATGGTTGAAGAAGTTTTTTATCAAAGTATCGGCCGTCAGATCAGGCACAGGAATCGACACAACAAAACGGCTGTAGTAATCACAGCAATTTATTATGTGCTTCATTCCCGTGTCTGTTGTTGGCAAGTTTTCTAAGGCGTCTATATTGATTGTTTGCCAAGGGTGAGATGCAGGCTCCCTTATGTTCATTGGGGCTTTGATTGGCCTGGTCATTCTGCGTTTCTGGCAACACAGTTCACAGGATTGGCAGAATTGTTTCACATCTTTGTACAGAGACTTCCAGTAGTACTTTCTACGTAAAATTGGGATCATCTTACTTGGGCCAATATGTGCCATTATCTCTGACTCGTGATATAGGGACAACAACTTCCCGACGGGCAAATGAACGCGATTCTACGCGATTTTTAATGCGCAATCATTTCGCCATAATTCTGTGATGAGAGTGGACGCTTTTCACGCAATAATTATTGCGCAATATTGCGCAATGATCGCGAGATAATCAGCTAAAAATATAGCGCAATATTAGTGCAAAAATGAGCAAATTCTAATGGCATTTTGAGAGAGAGATTTTTACACTACAGATTCCTTTTATTAATAAATAGCATCTGAAATAAATCAGACATTTCATGGCAGATTCATTTTCCTGCCCTGGCAGTGATAGTATATTTTCTCTCACAGAAAGGTATGAAGGTTATAACTATTCCTTCAAGAATTCGAAGAGAGTTGAAGCCTATTTATATGCATCATTTCTACCATCCTCTTTGTGAGTCTGAAGCATAGATGTCTTTCCTCTAATGTGTTCCAGTGGTTGAATGGCTCTGCCTCACCCAAGGACTAGGGACAATCTATATGTACAATCATTAGGGTGGTTTGATCACAGTATTTTTCTATATCAAACAGGTATATATAGCACACATGAACTATAGAAGTATATCACTTATACCATTCCTATGTACATTATGTGGAACATCTATAGTGTTATAAATGCCACATAAGTGTGTTAACATCACTTTTTATTGTAAAAGTAATTGTAAATGCACCCCAGTTCACAGTTGCGCCACCTGGTGAAAACTGTACCACTTGTGCCACTTGTCCTCACCTGGTGAGGACAAGTCGCATAATGGTAAGGGCTGAGGCTAATGGGCTATTCCCAATATTTTGAACATATACAATAGAATTATTTTCAATTTACAAATTTCTTTGACTTGGTGTCAGAAATAAATTATTATCTTTGGTAACTGCTCTATCATATTAAATATTATTTAACATGCACAAACTTTATACCAACAGAAAGCTGAGGAAAAAACGAATTTAATATATATGCATCATTTTGGTCTCACTAGTAGCAGGCGTGCGTCAGCGCCGCGCGTAACTGTTACGCATATTTAGTCATGAAATAATAAATAATTTTTATTATTTTATTAACTATGCATGCAAGCCAAATTTCACAAATAGGAACTGTTTTTATATAAGATAGATTTAGAGTAGGGAGAAACACGTTAATTAAAGAAATAGCTTGTATCATTTAGAGATTGTGTTAGTTGTTCAGTCATAGGAAACCATAGTATACGTCAGAACTGTAATTCGGATGATATTATGATGTTTGGAGAACGATATCTCATATCTACATAACTGGTTATACATTTACAGAACTCAGAAGACCAAAAATATGGTGATTTTCTTATATGCACGATATGTGATGAGAAAGCTAAACCTCAAGATTTTCAGTTCAATAAAAATATATGACACAAAAAAAATAATGATTTAGCTAACATGGAGGTACCATTAAATTGTTTAGTTGTGTGTAGGGGTTTCTTTGACTTGGTATTAGAGAGTAAGTATGAGTGTCAGAGGTCAGAGAATGTAGTGTCAGATGTGCGACAGTAAGTGTGAATGCTAGGTGAGTGAGCAGTGCCAAGTATTGCATCCAGTTGTGGCTGCATTATGATGAGTATTAAGACGCGATTTTGAATGCGCATTATATGCGCAATTGAGATCACACCCATAGGCCTATTATTGACTTTTGAAGAAAACATGTATTTGCAGATAAAATTGATTAACACATGTTTAATATGAATATAAATGAATATGAATGAGAACTTGATCCAACACAAGTGTGAGACAACCAACACCATAGGAGGAAATAGACGCAATGGATTTCACATAATGATTGCTAATGGCATGTCCATTTCACTGTGATTCAAAGCTATAAATATCACACTTCACTAGTTCACGGTCAATCACAAAATGATCACAGTGCTATCACACTCAATTGCACTGAGTGCCCGTCGGGTTAGGGACTGTTTCTTTTGGGATTACCAATTGAGCCGAGTTTTCAACCCCATGGCGTGACACTGTTGGGTATCTAAACAGGAGGTCCTGATCTATAAAATAGTCAGGTTCATGTCTCAGTATCGCCCGGGACTGCTCCTAATTTTTTGGCAACGAGCCATCCCTCAAGTATACAAACAGAGGCCCCGTTAGTGTATCGTCTAACTGGCTGTTACTAAGTGCTGCCCTATCAGTTACCAGCTCGTGAACTTCTGGGAGCACAACATTGGTTTGTTTACCCCTTTTTGTTTGTTTGGTTTTGTCGCTAGTGTGTGGGTCACTGGTGTTGTCTATTGCATTTACTGGTAGCAGGTCTGCCAACGGGGCTGGGTCTGGGTCGGCAGTGTACGTAGCTCTCGATAGAGCATCAGAAATTACGTTTTCTGTACCTTTGATGTGTTTTATCTCAAATTCGAAACCCCTGAGAATCATTATCCACCTTGCAAACTTTCCTTTTGGTTTATCATTTCTTAATAGCGAGCATAGGGCCGAATGGTCAGTATAGAGGGTGAATTTTCGCCCTTCCAGATAAACTCTGAAATGTTTTACTGCCCAAACGACTCCCAGAAGCTCCTGTTCTGTTGTACTCCACCTGGACTCTGTTTCACTTAGTGTTTTTGCTGCAAAAGCCACTGGCTGTTTTTTCCCATCCTGGCACAGGCATCAGTTTCAAGGATGAATGGTTTCTCAAAATCAGGGAAAGCCAGCAGCCCTTCTGTGATTAAGGTGTTTTTTAGGTCGTGGAACGCCATTTGTTGTGGTTCGTCCCAGACCCAAGCTTGCTCTTTTCTTAGTAGCATGGTCAGTGGCTTAGCCCTAACTGCATAGTTTTTTATGAACCTTCTGTAGTATCCAACGATTCCTAAGAATCGTTGGATATCCAATACCTTAGTGGGGACTGCGAACGGGGCGACGTTGTCCTGATGAGGGCCTATGCCCTCTGCAGACAGGGTGTGGCCCAAGAATTTGATTTTGTCCCTACACATAATGCGATTTGAAGGCTTCAGTTTCAGGTTAGCCTCTCGAAGCTTAATTGGTAAACACCTCTTCCAAATCCTTCAAATGTTGTTCTAGGTTTGGGCTAAATACACATATATCATCCAGGTAGACCAGGCAGGTCTTGTATTTTAGGCCTGCTAGTACCATATCCATTAACAATTGGAAAGTTCTAGGGCTATTTGTCATGCCCATTGGCAACTTGGTATACCTGTATTTTGAGCCAGAAGAGGTTATAAAAGCTGTTTTATCTCTATCCTCCTTACAGATGTCAACTTGGAAAAATCCAGACTGGAGATCGAGGCAAGAAAATATTCTCGGAGACTTCTGTCCTATACAGTCAAGGACATCATCTATCCGAGGTATGTTCAGAAATTGTGGCTCCGTGGCCGCATTTAACCCTCTGAAATCTATCACGAGCCTCCAATGGCGATAATCTCCTGGTCGTGCGTTTCCTTTCGCCACAACAAAACAAGGGGAGGCCCAAGCACCGCCATAGGATGGTTCTATCACCCCCTGACGTAGGTGCTCCTCCACAAGCTTATCCATCATTTCCCGCATCACTGGTGACTGTCTGTAAGGGAGTTTATGTATCACCTCATGCTCAGGTTTGAGTTTGATTTTATGTTCGAGGATATTGGTTGAACCCAACATTCCATCTCCGCCCACAAAAACATCACAATACCTTTTGCACAGGCCTTTTAGTTGGTCTTTTTCTGAATCTGATACAAAATCTGTTTCAATATTTACCTGGGGTGTAAAAGGCTCAGTTTTTTCTGCTGTTTCTATACCAATTGCCCCTCCCACCTGTCCATGGATTTCTTCCGCAAAACCATGGTGAGTCACCCATCCCAGTTGCATTCCTGAGGTGATCTCATGGGGACATTGGGAGTAATTCATTATCCTTATTGGGATTGCATGGGACTTCACCGAAGCGATACATCTTGCGGCTACAAGTCCTTTTTCTAATGATTCTTCTTTTGGGTCAAACCAAACCTCTAGACTATCAGGCATATGCCTGGTACTTCTAATAGCACCCTGCATTGTCATTTCTGTCATGGGTGGCACTGTAATGTTTATGGCAGACATAACCTGTGCCGTTTTGTCACCTTTTGTTGCGCAACCTTTATAGCTTATATCAAATTCATGCATCATGAGGAAATCCCTCCCCATTATCATATCAATGCCCGAGAACAGTTTGGGCCATATTAATACCTTAATGTCATACCTGGTATTTGCTAGATTTACCTTCATGGCACAGGGGCCTCGTCCCTGTACTACCCTCCCATCAGCCAGAATACACTCTCTGTTGGGCATGATTTCCAACGGGGGTTTGTCTGCGCCCAATTTTTTATACATCTCAGCCGTCATAATAGATTTGGACGCTCCTGTGTCGACAAGTGTTATTGTTTCAGAACCATACATGCACGCCCTAACAGTATGGGCCATTCTGTCTAATGGTATAGCAAAATAATCCCAGCTGTTATTTACATATTGCATATTTGTTAGTAAGTGTGGCATGCCTTCATTTCTTTGGCCCTTTTTTCCCCCAGCCGGGTACCGTGTGTTTTGGTTCCCACAAACCCTGTCGACATTTGTATCATTACCTCTCCCCTCATCATGCCCTTCTGAAAGGAGAGAATCTAGTTTGGGTGGTCTGTTACAAAAAATGGGCCAGACAGCTCCACCTGGTCCCCCTCGGTTCCAGAAGGGAACTGTGAAGCCGCTCCCACCCTTTGTTTTTGATAAGTTTTAGTTTCCCATCCCCGCTCCCCCGATATCAACATCTGGTGGAGAACCCGGAACAAGTTACGTAAGAAAACAAAAGAAAAATTTTATTATCATTGAACTATCAATCATAACCTACTTATCAAAGAAGAAAAGTATCAAGAGGCAATAAAAGATTATTAAAATGACAAATTAACGAAATAAGGGTACTCTAATTGCCCGATTGATAAGCAATCAGAGTTAAAAGAAGAAAAGAAAGGCTATGAGGAAGATTGCAGGAAAAATAAGTTTAAACCCATCAAGGGCGGTCCTAGATGAAAATTACCCTACTAATCAAGGGAAAGAGAACTTCTATATTAAAAAGATCTTTGGAAACTGACTTACTGATTGGCCTAATCATAATTCTTGACAGTTAGGGTATACTAGGGTTTGTTTTGATTAGGTTGTTACCATTGTACTTGAAATATGATGTCCATGTGTCTATACCCCGACAAACCTTGTATATCCAGATATGGAGGGAAGCGCCTGGATGGATCCAGGATGAGGAAAGGACGGTGGAAGACATGACCGAAGAAGAACCAAAGAAGTATGGCAACAGTCCACCGACCCGACCAGATCCATGAAAGCTGAGACGTCAGCCGAGCGTAGCATCTAACTTCCGGATAATAGGAACAGGCATCAGGCTGAAGGCAGGCCCCATAAATGCACAGCATAGGTATAGATTGACTTTGGTAAACGTCCCCGTCTTTGATGAATCTAATAATGAGAACTATTATTTACTTCCAAATTTACTGGACGGAGAAATATTGAGACGGGTTATAAATTTCATGGGTTCTCTTAGCGAAAAGAAAGCGATTAGGAAGTTCACCAAATTAATGGTAAATAAAAACAAGGGACAAAACTGGACTCTATTTCTTATCTACGTGACCAACAAAGAATTGTACCCTGAAATCTTCAAACAGTTGGCACGTAGAAATGTGGAGGTTTTAGCGAAAACTCTGGCCGAATTGGCGGAGGTTATGACACTTAGAAAACCATGGGGAAGTACTTTTAGCACAAAAGGAAACCCCTTGGTCTTAATTTTCAAATCTTTACTGGGGACCTGTAAATTGTCAGTCACGGACTTATTGTTGGTGACAGACAGCTCAGCCCCACCTCTTAGGAACTTTAATGTTAGAAAATTGGCCAAACTCCTCAAGGAGGGAAGGTCACAGGCACTTGGGGATATTTATGGGAAAAAATACCAATGTCATTTGTGTGGAAAAGAATTCTTTGCTAAAGAAACAAAATTAGGGGGCCCCAGGGCTTTTGGAAGTTTTAGTAGGGATGGGACCAGGTACCCTTGTTGCGGAATGACCACCCACAAGATCTGTTATCTTGAAAAACGGTTCCCAAGGGGATCCTGCATTTTTTGTGGTACCGCCCTCCCTCAGGGGATAGCGGCATTAACCACAAAAATATTGACAGATGCACAACAAGAAAAGAAAGAACACATAAGGGCGTTAAATAAAGTAGCGGGACATCAAAGGGTAGGTCCACCCCCCATTCCAGCAGGAATCACCAGGGAAAGTCTGGATAGACCATATAGACCCCCCTGTAAAATAAGACAACAGATACCCTGGGGAGCACCGAAAATAAACATCGCCCCCCAGTGGAAACCACAACCACAATACTATTATGAATCTTGGGATTAATAAAATACGGCGATACGGGCCCAAAAAGACAATAAATATGAAATATCTCCAAGTGTAATCCAAATTTAAGTAACATCGAAAAAATTGAGTCTCAAAACAAAGAAATCAAAAGTAAGTAATGTTACCTGTTTGTGGTAACCAATTAGTCTCGCATTTGTGGACCTCAGCCCGCACCAAGAGCAGCCTACGCCGGATCAACTCCGCTCCATGCCTCCTCCAGTGTGCCCCATGTTTAAGAGCCAGCTTCCAGTCCAGGAGGAACACCCCTAGAAACCTCTAGGAAGAAAAATCAAGTGCCTCGTCAGAAGAAAAGTCACAACGAATAACAAGGAGCGGGATTCGCCCATAAAGTAAAAATGGGACAAGAAAATGGTTGGAAGACCTACCTTCGGTTGCATTCATCTGTATACTGATTGGGAGGCGGCATGCGGAGATCCACCCCATAGTGAATCCATCGGGAACTGAACGTACGGTCGCATTCATTTGTAAACTGAACGGTAGGAAAAACGCCTCCCAAGTAAAAGAAACAAGAACTCTGACGAGAAAGACATTAGAATATATAATTCTAATTAATTGATCTGTATAGACATTTGTGTTACCTCCGTATTTTAGAGTTTTCGAGTGAGTTTTGTTAAACCTGTGCCAAGCCAAACCAAGATGTCAGCCGAGGTAGAAACCGGAACAAGAAGACAGACTTCCGGGTCTGGGCGCCTGTGTACAGCCTCCAAAGAGCTCTCCCATAAGTCAATAAAATATAGCCCAGTACCCCACCCCTGAGAGAGAGACTCTAGGAGGCAGGAGCCGCTCAGCTTGAGTTTGAGAAGAAAGGAGTTAGTAGCTGCAGGGCCTTGCTAGAGAACACATCATGTCTGAGTCGAGCTCATATTTCTCTAGTGAGTTGCTCCCGGGTGCTCATTGTACATCTACTGCTGTGTCTCTCAAATAAAGAGATCTACCTTTCTACAGTTCCTCCTGGAATCACCTGACTCTACCGAGTTATCCTTTCAACTTACCTGTAGTACGCAACATGAGATATTATCCCTTAGCCGTCCCAAAGGGGACCCCAATCGTGATATCCCCGCTCCCCCGATATCAACATTTGTTGACATTCTGAATAAAGTTAAAATAAAAGAAAGATTTTTTGTTGTTTTTGCAAGTCGATTTATTCACATGATGTTCAACCAGGGTGCAAGTACATCAAGGACAAATAGTTGATATTAAACATCAGACTTGTACTATGTAATATGAAACTCCTAGAAGGGAAATGACACAATTGTAAAATCATTCCTGTCTATGTATACTTTCTTTTGCAAAAACAAACCAGTTAAGTATTCTGGAGTTTAAATTTTCGCCACTGGAGTCAATATTGACATCACAAATGTGATGTGTTTCAGGAAGATGAGTCACAAGTCGCAAAAATTGATATTCTTCAAAGTGTTTTATCACTAGATCTCTTTATTGAAATGTTATGATTTTTAGAGAGTTTAGCAGTTATAGTCATATGTATCCATGTAACAAATTTCAGGACATTGTATTGAATTTATTTTTGCGTTTTGAAAGCATTTGTATGGAATATATTTAGTTACTTTACTCGTAATTACCCATCCAGAACCATTGCAAACTTTTTTTTTTCAAAAATAAAAATATCAAACAAAATATAGAAATACTCATTAGGTATCCTAGTGTTTACTATCATTGGAATCACCTTGACCTCCTTTTTTCGTATATATATGATGACATCTCAAAATCCATATTTTGCGACTTATGACTCATTTTCCTAAAACGGATCATTAATGTCATCAAGGGAATGAAGCACTAATCTGCTGTATTCTTCTTGTCCCTTGTCCCTTCTCCACACAATAACATTACCTCACCTTCTCTAAGATATCATTCATATTTAACTAATACTTATGGTTTGTAATTCATAATCATTACCTTACATCATATCGCATAGCCAATGAACACCTAGACCTGACATATTCATCTCAATACTAAAAAGAAAAATACAAAATCTAATAAGAAGTAGCTTATGATATATGAATGCTCATTTTTATTCTTCAAAATTAACCTTCCAATAAGTATTATTATGTGCGCATTCCATTTGAGAGGTGCGATAAGTGGGGTGCAATAGAAATATTTTTATTGTATGTGTACAATAAAAATTCGAACTGGGTTTTCTTTTAGCTTTTAGATACTTTATGATGATTCAAAAACCAAAAGAATAGTTTATTTACTCCACATTGGTGTATGTACCACATGCTATTTGTATGGGCGGGAGTAGTGTGGTGATTTGCACCAGTTCCACATGTGTGGTATGACTTCCTGTCCCCAGTAAACATAGCCATATAAGGTAAGCATAGCAACATGGGAGTAAATATAGAACCTAAATTCGAATGTGGTACTTGGGACACTATTACACTGTCCTCGATGTTTTGTTTTTTTCGTAACCCACTCACCTGTCGGCTCATGGGCCACGAAAAAACAAACATCTGGAACAGTGCAATAGTGTCCCTTGTACCACATTCTCATCAGGTTCTATCTATATATCAACATTTCTCTAAGCAAGGTGCATATGATAAACAGTGAATGGAACTCGGTACTAGTTATTGAAGAGTATGTAATAAATATACAATTATTAACACCTTGTTCCATTCTCTCTATTCAGTACATAATCTTCCATTGTAAGGAAATATATTATACAACCCACCCACCTCTGTCTAAACTGAATATCCAATTCTTCTACCTAATTCATTATCATAATAGTTAGTACACAACATATTATTGTAGAGTTTGGGCTAAGAATTTACTGAATGTGCCAAGCCTGACAAACCTCAATAAACAATAAACAATAAACAATATAATTGTGTATCAAATTCAATTTAAATTCAACATATTATAAATGAACTGTACAAACAGGAGACATATATGGGTCAGATTTTCAGAAAATGTACAATTCAACTTCGCAAATCCTCTCAAATAACCCACATTTAAGACATAAATGAGCTTCAAAATGCAGTTTAACACAACAGAACTGGTACTTTAAATCAATGCGATATCAAATATACTCAGATATACTCAGTATTTTTCATTTTTCAACCTAATTTAGGAGAATTTTCTAAATGTGTAGAGCTGCCAATTGTACATTTTCTGAAAATCTGACCCATATCTGAAAAATGATGTCCAGGTCTGCAAGTATGCTCCTAGACTAGTGAGAAAATAACAGTAAAAACAAAACAACGCAAAGTAAGCTATGAGAAAACCAAACCATCTACATTCAAAAGGTGATAAATACATTTTTTTAAACTGAATCATCATTGATGGTGATGTTATTATCTTCATCTATTACTATACTATTGCTTGTATGGAATTATTATCCATTTGACATTTCTAACACTTCTTGGTATTTTTCTAGCATTTATATGCTCCAGTTTAAGCAATAATGTACTTTATCACCACCTTGGTATAATGAATACCATTTTATTTCTATGTCAATCGACACTGTTCTGTGTGGGTACTTACTATATACCGATGTCCCTTGATATATCTTGGTAAATACCTCGTTATTTCCATGTTAAATGACTCTGTTCTGTGTGATTACTTGATATATGCCCTTTGATCTACCTCTGTCATGCTGTTGTGTATGATCACTTGAGTCACTCATCTAGTTATGTAATATAAATTCGAATGTGAATTCGAATAAGAAATATTACTGTTACATCAATACTGAAAAAAACCACCATATCCACCATGGATGTGTTTCAGACGGTGCCACATTTAAAAAACGAGATCAATATAATTCAGCCTTATAAAATAAAAGAACCCTAATGTTTTTCTCAACAGTATAAAGGTAAAATTAATACTCCAAGGCCAGAGTTTTGACAAGAGCTTATTCAGACTATACCGCACTCATCCCATTTGTAAATAGCCTAACAGTAAATTCAGTCTACATACATTATACATAATCAAATTCACGGTTATACTTGACAGAGAAAATTATCAGAAAAATAAAAAATTAGACAAAGAATCATCATACAATGTTACAATAGAGAATAATAAAGGTATAACAAATTAATAATCCAGGCCAGAGTTTTGACAAAAACTTATTCAGACTATACCGCACTCATCACATTTATAAGTAAGTCTAATAATATATTCAGTCTACATACATTATACATAATCAAAGGCACGGTTATACTTGTCACAGAAAAATATCAGCAAAATTAAACAAAGAGTCATCATACAGTGTTACAATATATAGAGAAGAAGCTATCCATCTATCTTAATAGTATTCGTCTTTACCGAAAAATTTACTCCTTATTGACAGCCCAGGCCTTTATTTTCATTAACTTCATTCCTTTAACTCCAGACAACCCAATTCCCAATGGGTGTCCGGTATAATAGGCACTCATTGCAGCAGAATACAAATAGGCATGACAATAGAAAAGATCACATAACAAGAGTAATGACAGACAGTGCCACAACCGGCTACCTAAAGAACAAATACCATACTCCTGGCTCAGCCCAGGCTACAGGGCGACTGTGCTGGCTGAGTCCCAGGTGCAATACAGTTGTAATGGGGGCTAGCTGGTAGATAGACAAGGGAGTCTAGTAGAAGGAGAAGGGACAGGAGGACAGACAACTGACTCCAAGGATTTCGAAATCTAGACTGTTTATTTGTTACTCATTTGGAACCCCTCACAGGAGAAGCTCACATGCTAACTCCTGGAGGGGGCGGGGCTTTATCTCTGATAGGCCCCTCAGAATACATGAGTCATGGAGGGAGGGGAAATGGCAACTCCAGCTGTATAGCATTACCCCGTCGCTACCCATTGACCACCCTCCATGACACAGGCATGTAATGAACAGATACAAAACATACAAAATAAAGAAATACACTTAGATCTGTACGGCATTACATCATAAAAAGTCTAGTTAAATATTCCTAGGTTCCCCTAGAAGTATTTTTACAATAAGTACATTTATTTTTCTTTTCTTCTTGCTTTGTTGCGTTACATATTTTATATATTACATATTCAATTATATAAGAACCAGATTAAGGATTATTCCTTCACTTTATCCCCTCCTTCCCCCACAGGGGGGTCTCTGCCCAAAATATCTGGACACAAGTACAAACAATTTATGTTGACACACCCCACTGACAACCAAATTAAATACAAGGGACAAACCCAAGATAACCACTGTCAAACAATTCCAAACTGTATATGCCATGTGCCATCACAAAACATTGACCAAGCACACACAATTTCATGTAACCATACAATATCAACAAGTGTATAAACCTAATTTTTGAGAGATAAGAGAAACACATTCACAGTCCAACATCAAATCACAATCATATTTCAGAAAAATTTATAAAATGTTGGCTTAACTTGTGAACTTGAAAAACAGGAAACTGGGGTAATAAAATCAAAGAAATACCCTTTTCATGACAAATGCAAGGCAAGAAAACAAATTATGTGAAAGTAAAACACAACTAGCTAATCAAAATGTTTGGGCCATGTTAATGTCCAGCATCTCCATGGGCCATTTGGAGAGCCTAATAATCTGTTTAATTTGGCTAGTTGATAGCCTAAGAAATATTAAAAAAACTTTCATGAAAATTTAGAGAAATCATATTACCTTCTCTAGCATCAGCATGGATGCTCAAATGAGTCGAACAGCGAATTAGGTAACCAATTACTAGGGCAAAAAGATAAAAACAAAAAAAAATTAAAAAAAATAAAAAAAATTCCATCTTTAAGCCCGAAACCTTGTGTGATCGTGGTCTAGTAAGAGGTCCTTAGGGCAGTGGCCCATTACGTTAACGCCTTTGGGGAGAATTGGTGCGGCACTAGACCTGGCCGCGTCCAGATTATGCATGCCAGGGGGGTTTCTACTCAGCCCCCAACACACAATGCTGGCTCAGTAGGCGACCCAGGCCCATCCCAAATAAGGGACACTGGTATATCTAGAGATGCACGAGAGAATACACACAAGAAAATGCCACGCCTCCCCGAGAGTCTCCTCCCAAGGGTAGACACAACACTCCCCTGATATATGCATTCCCTGGACTGAGCCTCATCTCCCACCAGTCTCGATGCCAACGCAAAGCCTAATTCCCATGTTGTCCCGCTGGAGTGAGAACCCCTGTTCGAATCCACAGTTAGCACAAGCCACAAGGAAGGAATGGACAAGGATTTTCTTATTAAATCTACATGCCCTCTCCCCTAAAATCTCTGTTACATTTGGCTCACGAACATACTCAAAGGATGATGAAAAAGAATGTTTCAAGAAAACAGAAATCCAAAAATCATAATACTTCAAAGCATAACAGTATAAAACAATCATACATAATAGAAATATAATGTTTCATAAAAGTACATAATTATACAGTGAAAACATACACAAAAATACAATAAATACACTTGCAATTGTCATTCTATAGGATTCAAAGAAATAACCCAGCTTCCCCAAATTTAAATATTATAAAGAGGTCTAAACATTGCTCAATAAATAGGGGCAAAATGCGGTGATGGTATCTCTGCCCAGCGAGGAGCGTGGGACCAAGCTCGACCAAGCGTGGGTTGCCATAGCAACAGAGAACCTCCGTCAGCAGTGGGGTGTCACCAGAAAAATATACTGAAAACATGGCATTTATTTTCCCTGAACTGGGAAAAAAAATTAAAACACCTGAAGCTTCTTGTTCTCTAGGCAATGTCCAGAATGTCATAATATAGCTAGATATGGTAATTCACCGATCTAACATGGGAGACTATAAAGCCTGCACTCCCTCCTCGGTGATAAAATATCGCTGAAATGGACCCTCAAACGAGCATGGACCACAAGTTCAGTTGACGTGGAGATTTTAGACAGTCGGCATGTGGGGCACCAAGCGCCGTCAACTCTCAAGGGAGGCCAGGTGGTCTCCTGTGAGGTTGGGGTAGGGTTGGGCGTTGGGTGGGGGACGCCATAAGGAAGTTAACCTGATACACTACAGCTGTTCAGCAGAGGCCAATGAATAAAGTATTGGTCGTTTCGGCGACGATATCTGTGAACTATATCTTTGGGTCCAAACAAATACATTGTACATAAATAAAATAAGGAATGGAAACAATAACAACACGATAACAACCCCTTTGGTCTGACTCGTAGTGGTGTCAAGTCACTCACACACTGCATGGTAAAAAAAAAACAGGCAGTATTTTGATACCTCCAACAGCAGTACAATATTTAGTGATACAAATATAGCAATCGCATTCTCTCCCTGGACGACGATAAGAAACAAATCAATCCCCCAGTAATTTGCGTACACCTATATACCGCTATCAGGAGTCTGGAAATGATCAAAATTAAATTCATGTTCTTTTAGCAAGTGACTGAGTTGGTATAAATTAGACAGTGGTTTCGTTGGTGTCAAACAGGCAATACACACATACAAGAACAATTGTCTCAGAAGAAACCTTCCACAAATACGCAATCGGTGAAATTCATTTGACATAGGCTATATAAAGCCATATATGGTGACCAAAATAGCACTATAAATCAACAAGCATCCAAATACATATTTACTGTACGTGTATAATGAAACACAAGGAATGTGATGACAGGAATGCCATCATTGTGTATTCTAGGGCAGACCATATAGATTACTCTAAGGGCAGACCGACTCAGTTCCTAGCGGCGGGAGGTGGGGTTTGGTCCACTTAAGACTTAGATGCAGCCGAGCAGGCCGAGATCAATGCACTACAGAGAATAGAAGCACGACGTAGGAGTGCTTCTATGATTACTGTAGTGTCTTTGTTCTAGGCCATGTTCGGCGGCATCTAAGGCTTTTAGCATACAAAGGGCGGTTTCACTATCAAGGCAATAAAATACAAATTGAGCAATCAAGGTTGACCACCCCTCCAGTGAGTCATTAGGGTTGACTACCACTCCTTGCAGACAATCTTCATCCCTATCATCACTCATTTATTATACTACAATAAAAATGACACTCATTTCCACCCAGGAGGTTACACAGGTCTGCATTTGTTTTTTTTGTTGGAATTTCATTTCCACTTTGACAAGGACATAAAGTGACCTTAGCATACAGCAGGCCTATTCTTTTAAGCTTATACATCTCTTGAGTCTTGATTTTTTAAAAACAAATTCATTTAACAAATTCCAAAGTCCACAGTCACGTATAAAAAGGAACTAGATCCATTTGATATTATTAAACAGGAAACTCCTTCTCCTGATGTAATCCTGTTTTCTTAGGATTGCTAAGCTCCTTGGAACTGTTATACAGCTTTCATTCACTCCAGGGCCCAGCAAGCCATTAAGCACAGTAGGCATCCAATCACTGACATTGAATTTGAATTTTAGCAACTTTGGGAAACTGAATTTCTGAAAATGTTAATTTTGGAAAATTGTGGCTACTCCAGGGCCAGGAAAGCAATGTTTAACAGTAATGATCTATAATTTGAAAATCGTTTATTTTGTCAGAAGGTGTACTTGGGTTCTGGAGGTAATCTGATTGATTATGAGTTCAGAGAGCGAAAGAGAGAGAGAGACGAGAGAGAGAGAGAGAGACAAGAGAGAGAGAGAGAGAGAGAGAGAGAGAAGAGAGACAAAGAGAACAAACATCAGATTTTACACCCAAATCCCCAATAATGGACGTAGAATTACCAATCAAAGACCCATATTCTTGTTAAGTTTGACACAACCCATCTACACAGTAATTCCTGGAGTATTCATAGAATTTAAAAAAATAAATAAGGATAGAGTGGAAGAGCTCAACAACAGCAATTCAGATTACCAGATAGGAAGGGGGAACTGAGAGAGAACACATGAGGGTCATAAAAGATCATAAAGGACATGGAGAGGGAGAGACTTCTAGGAGGGCACTGGAATCAGCAGTGGTCCTCTATCAATGACCATTTGTATTATTCAAAACATGTTTATAAATAATCTTATATATGAGCTACAATTATGGAAAAAGCATGAAAATGTTCGTGAGATTAAGCACCATGCATCTAGAACCATTTTGATTGGTTTTGGTAAAGATTTAGCCAAAAATGAAAACTGACTGTGGAGATATCCAACACCAAGAGGGTTGTAAAAGGCCATAAATGGGGATGGTAGGATAGTTTGGCAAGATAATGAGATGCTGATTTCCCAAGTCAAATCTCATGAAAGTCGTACAACATTGCTTTAAAGAATTAGTATATTTTCCTACAAAAACGCCCTGAATTACACCAAATTTGTGCCAAATTTCAATCAAACATGTCAGCACCAATGATAGAAACATGCAGTATACTAAGTCAAATATGTTTAGCTAAAATTAGCAATCCCTTAGAATGTGGATTCACATGAGCAATGTGCACATGTCATGGGATTTTACCAAATGGGTCTCCAAGAAGGATGCTGATGTCTATAGAAACGGCCATGCACAAAAAAAACTGTGGTGCATGGCTAATAAAAATTCCTCCAGTTACCTCATGGGGAGGTGGTCTACAGGACTTATCCGCGCCGTTTTAATGAGAAAATAACGAGTAAACCGCCCTGCCGTATGCTAAACTACCCTATCACACCCTCCATGGTCCACCAATGCTGGGATTTCCCCTGGCGTCCACGCGCCTGGCACCTGAGTCTATTCCCAGCTCCATGTATAATATGGCATATGGGGCACTCGTTAAGGAATTGAGAGAGATAAGCCCTCAAGCATTTGGTAACCAGAGTAAATATAATTAGTAGGAAATAAGTAAGAATAATGGTGCAGTTCACATAGTCGATGTACGCATAAGAGAATTATATGAGCAGACATTGGAAACACATGAAAGAAATCTCCATTATTTAATAACCTGTTACGTGCCCATACATATCAAATGGGAACAGACACATTATATATGTGGCAAAACGGAACCAAAACCACAATAAATTGGAGAATTATATCAAGCAACAAATACAATGCCACAACGCAATGTTAAACAATGCACGCATGGAACAGACACATCATTATTTAGACAATTACACAGGACTGTAAACTGACGGAGAAACATAAAAGAAAAGTCCAGAATATGTCAGGATACGATATGTCAATAAAGTAGTCAATTATCTCTCTGGGAAGAGTAAGATTGGCTTCCCTTGTTACAAAGAGGTACCGCCAAACATATCAGTGTCATGGTCAGATTTTTCCGTGGTGAGAGTATAGATGATAGGAGGCTGGGGTCGGGGGAAGAGTCATGTGAGTGGGGGTGTCGGCAACATGCACTCGTCCTTGATTGTAGAGATTCCTAGCCGATGCTGCATGTGCCAAGGCACGAGTATGTCTGTGACACTCATGAATAGGGGTATATATGGGTCCCATTTTTTATGTCTGTGTCCGAGTGTCGCACGATAAGACATTTTTCCATGTCCCATGTCACTTTTTAAAACAATTCAATGATGTCTCGTGTCACTTTTTAAGCAATACATTATACATATTAATGGTCGTTACAATGTCGTGTGTCGCCTGTTAAATAAATCACTGTGTCCCGTGTCCTTTTTTAATACATTTCTGGATGTCTCATGTCGAATTTTATCAGCCTTTTGGGAGCTGTGTGTGTCGCAGGTTAAGGGGAGCGTGTCGCCGTGTCGCCCGCGATTTAGCGGCCGTGTCGCGTGTCAATCGTGTCGAATTTTACCCATATGTACCCATATGAATGGGAATCAGCTGGGGGTATTCCATATCAGGGGGTGGTGGTAGCAGTATCGGGAGAATGTGTGTACATGTGTGTTAATTTCACGCCCATTCCCTCTAAAGTATTTTTATGGGCATGCGTCTTCCATCAACCAAATATATCCCCCATGCCTCATCGTGGCCATGTAGCAAAAGGACGCGTCCCAACACACAAAGGGAAACGGTGATGGTATAAGACAGTTCCAAATACAGTTGGCAAAAATAAGTTTACAATCAGTACAGCTGTGGTACTAAGTGGCGTTAGATTGATTGTCCAGTAACCCACTGTCTCTGGCCTTCTTCCACACGTCGTTATAGAGGTAATTCCACACGCCTCACTTACTTGTATAAATAATAACAACAATCAGAACAGTATATATGGTAATCCAGCGGTTTTAGGATCAAAGTAAAATAACAACAGTAGAATGCTCCAGGCCGGCAACTGTAGAGCTCAAACAGTTGAAAAAATACATTGTTCAAATCAAGGAATCCAGGTGGCACATGCATATGATATCAAGTCCAAATAATGGTAATCTCCGATGGCAAGAATAAAGTCCAAACATTGATGTGGTAAAATAAAAGGTCCAAGTATATCTGTAGAAGGTACATGACGTGTAGAAAACTATATATATTGGAGTGTCTAGCCAGCTCCTTGGTGTTGGCTCCAGACATATACATGCATTCGAAAATCCCATAAAATTGTGATGGGATGCATGTATTCGAAATTCCCATTCTCCTTCATCCTTGGAAAAAAAATAAAAATAATGTAGATGGTAAGTGTCCGAAATAGTTGTCCGAGTTCTATCACCAGTGCAATACAGTTGTAATGGGGGCTAGCTGGTAGATAGACAAGGGAGTCTAGTAGAAGGAGAAGGGACAGGAGGACAGACAACTGACTCCAAGGATTTCGAAATCTAGACTGTTTATTTATTACTCATTTGGAACCCCTCACAGGAGAAGCTCACATGCTAACTCCTGGAGGGGGCGGGGCTCTATCTCTGATAGGCCCCTCAGAATACATGAGTCATGGAGGGAGGGGCAATGGCAACTCCAGCTGTATAGCACAGGGAGCACTGAGGCAAACCGGCCGGCAAGCCAGTGATTCACCATACATAGTTTATTTGTAATGTTTTCAATGGGAAATACCTCCAACATAACAATTATACATAATAATTATAAAGATGCTTAGTCATGGATATATGGTTCCTTTGTTGTACATCATTACCTCTCCCCACAGTTCCTTATGTTCTGCAAACTTAGAGATGGAAGTGTATTCCTCATCATGAATGTGCCAGAAGATCTTAGAATGTAAAAATTCCTCCCAACTGTCCTGCCACATAAACCAAGGTTTTCTTGTTCTCTGTCCATCGGAAAAGACAAGATAGGCATCCTTTATATCAATGTGACTTATGTCAGTGTAGTATGTGAGGAGACCGGTGATGTAGGGATCGTCCAGATATAGCAAATCTGTCCTGTCATCAACCATTGACAGAGTGAGAAGTGTCTGTGCAACATCTACTGACATCATGTATCCAGCCCCACTACAGAACGGTGGCCAACAGTTCCTGGGCATCATTGTTGTGCTCAGTTTGTACTGGCCCCTCCTAAATACAGGGCTGTCGTACCATACGGCACACAACAGTATCTTAGATGTGCGCTCCTTTTTAACCAATGCTTGTAGTTTCTCAACATAGTTGAATGTGTTAATGAACATGTCATCATCTGTTTTCATGACGTAGGTTGCGTTAGGACAATATTTAATGACCCAGTTGAAACCAGACAGGGCCTTAAGTGTAAGATTCTTAGAGCTGTCAACAAAGTTGTTTCTTATTATATCATTATACCTTGTGGATTCTTCTTGTAAAGAACTTGAGTGATCCCCAGTTTTTGTGGCCCCTATGACAAACACAACTCTTAGAGTCTTTTCTCCAAAGACAGCCTTGTTTGCCCAAGTGTTGCGGATCAGATCTCTCCTGTCCCGTGTCTGTTCCATACTGAACACAAATATAACAAGCATGGGGTTGCACTGTCCATGTGGTTGTATGCTGTACTTGTGGCAGTACCTGTGTAAAAAGCAAGGTTTGGTGTATTGGGAAGGTTTGCCTTGACGGGACAGCTCTATGACGTGGTTCAGTTTGGTTCTGTTGCTGATGAGCAGCTGTGTGTTGAGCACTGTATGCTCTGGTATAGGTGCCTGTGATGGTGCTTCTAGTGTTTGCTCACATACAACATAAACAAAAAGGTAAACTGTTAGTGCCAGGAGGACACACACCAACAATGTGGTCATCAGTAGACAGCGTTTAGCCCTCATGTCTTATGATTGTGCATATATGAGAGAGAACCCTAAGCCTAAGCCGAGTATAGTAAACAGGCCTTCTAAATTAATGGTAACAGTCGGCAGAAATGGAATAAACTTTTCATACAGACGAATTTATCGGACACATAAAAGATTTTCTTATCTTATCTTATCTTAGTCTCCCAGGAGTATCAGTCACAAGTGGCACCGTCACAATTTTTCAAAATGTGTTATTCACAAGATCCCTTTGTTGGAATATTGTTATTTTTGAATGCTTAGTACTTGTTTTAGCATGAATGCATACATGTACAAAATCTCAAGACTGTGTATCGAATATATCTATGCATACATGAGGTCGTCCTAAGGGTTATGGTGGGCCCTCAATAGGGGATTTGCATAGCCGCCATTTTGAATGTTGATTCGCATGGAATTATGGGATTAATGGTACAGACTAAAATCTATAGAAAACATGCCATGTTCAGCATGGGCTATTTATCAATGCTCTATTGTCAATACCCATATCTTATACATGTTTCTATGACACAAGTCGCAATCTTTCCCATCATGCATTTGGTTAACATAGATCATTTATGCAAGCTAAGATATTGGTGAAAAACATTCTTGTAAATTTCGATAAAAATGTTGCAAAATATGTGTATGTCAGATTTCATCAGAATCCATCCCAGGATGCATTGTACAGACATGCGCAGTGACACATGCAACTCCCCTATTGCCTTACTAGCTACCTTACTAGGTGTTAACATGAGGCCACCTTTATTGAAGTTTTTGTGTGACTATCTTCCGGTCCATTTTGTGTCATGGCCATCGGCAGATTAAATACACAATGCACAGGTGACACTCCACTGAGTATTCAGGTATCACAACATTAATTGTAGCTATATTGTCAGGTGTCAATACACACTGTTAACTTAGAAATCCAGGAATTGAGTTTACAACTGTTAACTTAGAAATCCAGGAATTGAGTTTACAACTGTTAACTTAGAAATCCAGGAATTGAGTTAACTTCTGTTAACTTAGAAATCCAGGAATTAAGATCTAAAGCAAGGCAAACAAGTTTATGCTTAAAGTCTTAGAGTGGTGCAAGCGTCTAACGACAGACAAGATAAAACCTATTCCTCTTGGCCAGCCAGGTGACAGAGGTAGCAATTTATTAAGAGCAATTACTTATTAATATGAGTTGAGTTGTCAAGGAGTAGGTGCATCTTCTATCCTACCCCTCTTTTCTGCAGTCATTCGCCCCTTCCTAGTAAGCCTCTGCGGTAACAACGTAAGTCTCTCCACTGAGTCTTTAAGCCTGTCAAAAAATGGCTTGAATCTAGAGTGTCTGGCGTTACCCATAACTCATTCTGTATTGCTGTGGCTGATACTGCTGCACCAGCTAGCGGTATAACACTTTTCAGCCACGATTCGTCCTATGGTTTTATCCTTACTTATGTCAACACAACACTATCCTCATCTCCAGGAGAAGCCCAGGATCGAATACGGGTTCCCACCAGTGTTATATTATGATATATAACTTATGAATAGCTATGGATGTATCTCTCAATGGTAATGACTATTGTAAGTAAAGATGCAATGAATATAGACTAGAATCTTCCGTGTTTCAGATTCAACTGACCTTCTTTATTCTCCTTCCATACATCACAGGTTACCTGTGCGTGTCACACTCCAATTGGCTCCAATTGGCTCCAATTGCTCACTCTTGCATTACCTTGAAGAAACCTGATTCCTTTATTAGTCTTGCACAATCCTGCAGTTAATTTATTTAATGATAACAATCATACTAATTACATTCCTTAATTGATTTATACTATTGATAACGATGTGGTTAATCACTATTACATTCTAATTATGTAATATGATATAACACCACCTTTATTGAAGTTTTTGTGTGACTATCTTCCGGTCCATTTTGTGTCATGGCCGTCTGCAGATTAAGTAAAGAGTTGTCGGGAATTGCACAGTTGGTAGCTCTACATATTTTATCAATTCTGCTAAACGGTCAGATTTTCAGAAAATGTACAATTCAACTTCTCCAATCTTCTCAAATAACCCAAATTTAAGACGAAAATAAAGTTTAAAATACAGTTCAACCTAACCAAACAAATTGCTAGAATCAATGCATTGCGACATAATACTCGAATTTACCTAGTATTGACCAAATTGCAGCCTAATTTAGCAGAATTTACTAAATGTGTACAGCTGCCAGTTGTAATTTTCTGAAAATCTGAGCCTAAATTACGTTTACACAAAATAGTGCTCAAGCTCAAAACTCATTGCTCTAAATCTGGCACTAAAAGGGGATTTGCATTGTCGTCATTTTGAATCTTTATTTGCATGGAATCATGGGACTATTTATTATCATTATTTAAGAGGTTTGGTGAAGGTGAATTGTACATTTTCAGCTGACTTGATCCATTAGCTCGCTATAATGTTTATTATTGATAATGAACCAGTGAAGCATGAGACTAAGGCATACAACAGTGTTCTTATATTGCCGGGGCCCATCATGCATGACTGCATCTGTCAGTTCTCTACTATTACCAATAAGTATGGCTCAGAAGTTTAACATAACAATCATCTCATATCGGACCTCCTAAGGTGACGTTCAACTATTGAATACTTTGTATTATATTATATATGTGATGTGTATGAGGAACGGCAGAATTATTGAAAAATAAGAGGAGACTGTCAATGAATCACTATCTGAATCCCTCTGAAGACTGAATACCCAGTACTGCTCTTGAATTATGATAAGGTTTGCCAAGAAATGTGTATAACTCTCAATAGGAACCGAAATGGAATCGGTTGAACTTGATACGATAACTCCGATGTCTGGCTTTGGTCTGCTATCTGTCAATGTTAGGTCTCTTCGTAATAAGATAACTGAAATAAGCAATACTCTTCTAAATAAATTTACAAAGATCCTATGTCTACAGGAAACTTGGCTGTCGAGTACAGACAGTGATAATAACTTATCTCCTAACCCTAACTATACATTATTCCGAATGGATAGGTGTTCTGAAGACCACACTGAAGTAAAAAAAAAAGGAGGTGGTACCTGTATGTATATACACAATGATTTTGTGGCTGACAATATAAGGTTGAAAGACTGTAACATATGCTGTAATAAATTCAATGTATATCGATCAAACCTGGTATGAGACGCAAGGTTATTGTCGTCAATATTTATCGCCCGCCATCTGGCGACAGAAAGATCTTTATAGATAAATTAAATGAAACCCTAAAAAAAGGTAAAATCAAGGGTTAAGAGTACGAACATAATAATATGTGGTGATATAAATATTAACCTGTTGGAACCTCAGAATGAAATTGTTGGTAATTTTCAATCGATGATGAGTGATTATAACTTATTACCCTACATTGAGAAACCTACAAGGTATTAAAAAAACTCTAGGTCCGTCATTGATGTTATCTATTCGGATCACCCTCATATAAAAAGTTCAGGTGTAATCGAATACAATATTTCAGATCACCTTTGTACTTATATTCAGTTTAAGAAATGTAAGGCACCAGTCACGATTGAAACTGAATCAGGTCGGAAATACCATAAGTTGAATGAAGAACATCTGTCTCGTTTCCTTCAACCCTATGCAGAAAATGTATCGAGTTTCGGAAATGGTAATAATAGTTCAGAATCTATCTGGAAAAATCTTAAATCTTGTATGGTACAATACCTTGACAGAAACTGCCCTAATGTTGAAACAAAAATTGTTCGAAAAGGCAAGTTTAAGTTAGGACACGACCTTATAAACCCGATTAAAGAAAGGGATAGACTCTTTAAAAGAGCTAATGCCACGGGCCCTAATTTAATCCTTAGACAGGCAGTTGAACTAAGGAAACTTGTAAGTCGCAGAGTAGAGAGGAAAAAAAGGGAAGAAGTACGAACCGAACTCCAGCAATGTAACAAAAATAGTAAGAAATTTTGGAGGAAAATTAATTCACTGATTGGAAAGGATGAAAGATCCCTACCGACCAGCTTTAATTTTGAAGGTAAAGAGGTGAAAGATATGGAAGCTAGTAATCTCTTGAATAAATACTTTGCAACCCTAGGAAATGCCAGAGAGAATATCGATAAAAGGTATACTACCTATCTAAGATCTGATATTACAATCCACTGTAGTACAAATATCTTAATTACAGAAACAATGGTAGGAGGTTACATAGAAGGTATCGATATAACAAAAAGCAGCGGATTTGACTGGTTAAATTCAAAGACATTGAAGGTCTTTTTGACTAGACTTGTCCCCCATATAACTGTACTTATGAGAGCCTGTGTTAAATCATGTGAAATACCCTGTGACTGGAAGGAGTACATAATCAAACCAATACCTAAAGATGGAGACTTTAGGATTATTTAGTAACCTAAGACCAATAGCACTGGTGCCTGTGATGTCTAAACTGTTAGAACAAGTTATAAGTTTATTAAGTTAATCAATCATTTAATGAACTATTTTTCTGCTTAACTTTATAATCAATTTAAGTTAATGTATATATATTATTGTGCGTTTCCAAAGGAAACAAATTCTACGGTCATTATTTGTGCGCAATGGCTAGATTATGAATATCAGACGTACTGTAATCTGAAATGCCTCGAATGTCTGTATTAGAAGAACACAGGAGTGGAAGTAAAATTCAGTTTATTAACAACTAGGAAAGTTGCACGCTCCCTGTTTACAAAGGCAGTTGGATAAACATGAAAGTACAATGCAAGGGAATTAGACATAAGACATCAAACAACATATTGTAATCTAATAATACACAATTGTCTTTGCAATTCCGAGCTTGTCTGTCTCCAAGACTTGAAACCCAGAAATCCCAAAGGGTGAAGTAGGTGTAGATCACTCAGATTCAGTCATGGGTGGTCCTCTCTAAATGGGTTCCTCTCAAAACCTATACAGTGGCCTTACGTGGCAACTTGTCAATCAAACTAGTCAATGAAAAAGGCGGGAAAACGTTCCAAACATGGAACACGCAGAAATGGAGGAATTTTGATCGAACAAGAGAAAATTTTCCATCAGATAGTAAGAATAATCAACAGAGACTATACTGGTACAAATATCTTATTGAAGATGGATAGCTGCTTTGATGAACAGAGAGTTAAAGATTTCAAGATGCAAGATACGAAGATCCAGCGGATCGAAGAGCGTGAGAGCGAGCGTGACAGTGACGACGAACAATATTTCAACGCTCCCAAATCTCCGATATCAAAAACTGAAGGACTCGTAACAAGCACACCGATATCATCTGAACATAAGAACACTTTGAAACCTCCGCTATATGAGGACTCTTTTGACCAAGTAAGTCAAATTGAAAATAAGGGAATAATCACAACATTAGTTGAGGAATTGATCAGTACGATTCAAAAGAATTTGATTGACAGCCAGGAGACACGCCCCGAGCCGTGCACAAATCAGATTCCCCGCCAAACAAGCGCTGAGTCGTTAGCAACAGATCCAGGCACGCAGTGGCCCCTGGATAAGGTCAGTTCAGGCAACAGTGATACGGCGGATTTCTGTAATGTTGATCTCCCATCAAGTCAGTTGACGCAGGTTGAAACTAGCTCAAATAAGGAAGGATCAGATACTGATTTGGACACACAAGATAAATTCTTAGCACATCAAATCGAAATTATTACCAAGAAAGTAACTGAAAATGTCTTGAGAGAATTAGCGAAACATTTTGGGGTAAACAAAAATGCCCTTCCTGTAACTGACTCTATGGTAAGAATAAAAGAACTGGAAGCCGAAGTAAAGAGATTGAGTTTGACCGTAAAGCCAGAGTTGCCAAGAGGGCAAGCCACATTACAGTCACTAGAAAGGCGTATAAACCTATTCAGAGCCGAGATAGGTAGAGAAAGAGAGAGAATCAGCGAAGCAACTGCAGTCGGGATTGAAGCCTTATCTTTTAGGAAAGATATAAAGGAGGTAGGAGATAGAGTAAAAGCTCTAGAAGACGAAAGAATTGCATTCAGCAATCTGCTCGACAACACCAAGCAAAAGTTAAATAGCCTAGACACGTCAGAGATCTTAAAACCACCAGAGGAAGCAAATTCTTACCTTGTCATTGAAGGTCTCCACGAAGCTTGGGTTAACAACCAAGGTGTAATACACAGTGATATTAAAAAGAACCAACAAATATATGAGAACAAAGAAGATTCCGACATAGTGGTTGCGACAATGATAAAATCGATCATATCTTCATTCAGATCAAGCTCGATTACAACAGCCTATAGAATAGGGAAAGCGAGAATCCACGATACGCCTGCCGTATATGTGGAACTAGAAACACCAGAAATGAAGAAGCAAATCGTAGCAAATGCAAAAAAAGTGAGAGCTGATAACTTCTATAAAAATGTGTGGCTAAACAAGATGAATAATTCCAATAATGACGGGAATTATGAGCTGCTGAAAAACTGCCATACTTTGCTCCGACTGGAAAATTTCCCAGCAGACCTAGTCTTAAATCACATCGTACTGGCCAGAAAATCTTTCACCGCTAATGATCTTCACTTGTTGCCTCAAAAGTGCCGACCAAGCGATGCAATGGCAACAAGATTTGATGAAGACGGCCTAGGATTGAAAGGGGAACATTCTTTATGTTCTAATTTTTATCCCTCCTCATTTGTATTTAAGGGGAAACCATATTCATCAGCCGAACACTGCTATCAATCGCAGAAGGCCCTCTACGCGGGTAACACGAACCTAGCCGAGCACCTACGGCGCGTAGCAAGTCCGGTGACAGTGAAAAGGCTGGGTGAGAAAATTGAGTGCGGCGAAGAATGGAAGTTACAGGCAGAATTTCTCCTTGAGGAGATTGTGATGGCTAAATTTAGGCAGAATCCAAGAATTAGGAAAGTTCTTTTAGAAGAGCAGACGGCGAGTAAATATTACGAGATTACGACATCAACACAGTGGGGTACTGGTTTCCGGTACCCCGCTGTGAAGGTCAAGGACGGGAAATGAGAATCTCTCTGTTCAAAACACTTCAAAGGCCAAAACAAATTTGGGATCATCCTAACGAAAGTCAAAAGCAGGCTATTAGTTGAGTACAAGAAATGAAGGATTTCACACCAGGAGCCAAAGTAATCTCATAAACTATTATTGAACTGTTCTACATTCAATGTCATTTCAGAAAATGGAGAGACTTGACCTATTAGTGATTGCGGATTCACGAGGTAGGGGTGTCGAAACACTACTAAATCAGAAGCTTCCTACAAGTAGGTTGAGATTAATTTCAATTGGGGGACTGAAACTCCAAAATGTTGTTAGAGTTGCGACAAATACCATCAGAATAAAACGGCCAAAATGTGTTATAATCATGGCCGGTATCTGTAATATCACGCAGAGAGATAAAGGACTGTCACACAAACAAATTTCGCTACAACATCCATCTCTAGCTGAATTTGAGGATGAAATGCATCAAATCATTCCACATATAAAAGATGAAATTTATGAATTAGTGCCAATCCAGATGGAAAAACCAAAAGTCCTATTTGCCACTACCATGGGACTAGACATCGATAAATATAATTCTCATCTATCAATAATTGCCAGATCAAAAGTGCCATTTACACCAGGGCTAGATGTAAGTAGCCAGAAGCAAATCAACCAGTCAGTTACATCATTCAATAGTATAATAAAAGACATTAATTCTGCAAATGATGTCCCAACTCCATTGTAGGGGAACTTATTCATAGGAATAAACCCAGAAGAAAAAATCCAGTGACGGGAGAGCCTAAAATCACAAACTTCTACCGACTACTGGGAGACGACGGGTGTCATCTATCTGACTATCTGAGAGGAAGGACTGCAGACCAAATCATCAAAGCATATCAGAAAACTGACTTTTCAACATAACATCAAGTCGTCAAGTCGTCAGGCCTCTCACTTCTACTCGATGTCTCCCCAAGGTATAGCGTTTTGATAATGCTCGTCCGAGGGGTTTCATGCGAGTGAGGTAAGAAAATAACAATCGTATAAAGACAAGAACTATTCTATTACCTACCTCTGCAGATAGTCCCATATGAAGAATCACGAAGAATCACAAAGAACCTCTATAATATTATCATCACTTGAAGACAATGACAATATATAACAATTTATAATGATACCGTTTATGGACTCCTTAGGAGATTTAACCACGATCAATACCAATCTAATCATATCGCGCAAGTTATTAAAGAAGAAGAATAATATATTTTTAATAGTATATTTTAATAATATATTTTTAAAAAATACATATGAGTGTGGTAATATCTGAATAATGATTAACTTTGGAGGAGTTCTCTCTCAAAAATATTGAATAGAACTTGATGCTACATGAAATTAAATTAGGCAAAGGCACTCAAAGCAAGATAAAGAAAGGAAATACCTTATCTAAAAGTTAAGTTATAAAATCTGATTGTATAGAATAAGTAGTCAATGACCCATATGATTCTCACTGGTAAATTAAGTAGATTTATTCGCGAAAATATTACTGATTTTGTTCACTGGAGGCACATGAGTTATTGGTTGAAGTGGAGGAAAATGTGTATGTAAGCATAACGTGTTATGTTATATAAAAGTTAAATATGAGATACTTCTCTCCTTATCTCACTTCAAGATACGTACAAATCAAATAATCTAATAATGATTGAATTTATAGGAACATTACTTGAAACTGTAAACAGTAAATGAAATATGAGATGAAATTAAATCGGGGAATACCCTTTGAAGGGTTAATCTCCAGGTTCGGAATAGGTCCACAAAACTTGTACATAGTGTATTAACTCACACTAGGATTTAATTCAAATTAAGGCAAAATTGTTCAACCTTAAGCGTATAGCTAAAAACTATTTAGCCAAGAATTGGTAATCATAGCAAGTGAAAACTGTTCATCAATTTATACCTTTGTAAATTTGCAAATATGAAAATGCAAATTCAAAAATCTCTGTGATTAAGTTTTTACTTAACCTACTAGTCAACATACGCCAGATACTCAGAAGATCATGGAAATAGTGTTTTGATAATGCTCAATCCAATCAACCTGGGTGTCTGGAGTACAATGATGGTATATTTTAAGAGAATCATAACCTTCAAGAATATGTCACGAAGGTTCTCTCGCAGGAAATATTCCTCGTATTTCTGGTCGCATTTAACCTATAATACTCAGATAGGTAGTTCGAGTACAGGTTTTTAGGAGGAAAGATACAGTAGTTGGAAATCCGCAATTATGTATTATAGTTCAGTTAATGCGAATATTCCTTCCAATGTATTCATTGTTCTCACCGAAAGCATACGATTGATGTTAGCTAGGTATGCAAATTTTGTATATACAATCATAACTGAATGTACGAATCACCTCATCCAGAAATCTAAACTCTGGCCACTGAAAAAGAAGTTGAATGTCAGAAAGTAATACTTGTAAAGAAATTTGTGAGTTGGACGTTCAATTTAAGAAAGGTCTAAAATTGGCATCATGGAACTTGAGAAGCCTCCCACCAAAACTAATGCAACTAAAAACGTTTCTCAATAATACTAACATGGACATAATCTCAATACAAGAAACATGGCTACACAAAGAAATCTATGACAGCCAGCTTAGCATTGAGGGTTACCAAATGGTAAGGTTAGATAGATCTGTAAAAAAGAGAGGAGGTGGCCTTATTACATACATTAAGAAAAACTATGTCATAAATGATGCAGCATATAAAGAACTTAGTATTTCGAATAGAAATCTTGAAGCTCAAGTTATTGAGTGCAGAAAAGGGCAAGCAAAGAAAATTGTCATCGTAAATGTCTATAGGCCTCCTCAAGCCGTTTTAGCAGAAACAATCAGTACCTTATCCAATATACTAAATAAACTGCATTTAAATGAGGAAATTTTCCTGGTGGGAGATTTCAACATTAGTCATAATGATAAAAACTTAGACTTCATAAAGCAGCACGGCCTGACTTCAACCATAAAAGTACCGACTAGGGTGAGTCAAAAATCCTCATCAACCATAGATCAAATTTTTACGAACTCAAAGACAATAACTTTAGCTGGAACTATTAACAATAATACCAGTGACCATTTCCCAGTATTTATAATCAAAAAGAAGGACAGGAACAAATATGTAAGAAGTACTTTCACCTCTAGGCAATGGAAAACACTTGACATTAAAATTCTTAGAGAAATTCTAAGAGATAGCGACTGGACAGAGTTTTACGAATCTAGAGATGTTAACTATTGCTGGGAATTTATGTTGTCAAAAATTGAGTTCTTCTTAAACAGAATGTGCCCAATGAAAACTTACAAGAACATGAAAGAAATACGGAAGCCGGGCCTGCTCACACACTAAAAAATTTTTTTTAAAAAAATTAAATGTAAAAATTTAAAAAAAAAATATTATACAAACATTTTTTTTTTATACAAAATTTTCATTTTGTTAAATGTTCAAATAAAAAAAGTTTGAAAGGTAAGCTGAGCCTGCTCACACACTAAAAGAAGAAGTGAAAAAAAATTAAATGTAACAATTTAAAAAAAAATCTTTATACAAAAAAACATTTTTTATTAAATGTTCAAATAAAAAAGGTTTAAAATTTTTCCCCAAAAATAAGAAAGTATGAAAAAGTTTATGTGAACGGAGGAAAAAAAGTTTTCTTGTCAAGAACAACAAATAAAATGCAAAAAAAATGTGAAACGAAAATATATTTGAAAGTCTGTGTTACATGTCCGCATGGCATGGCGAAAGTCCCTGGGAGGGGGAGAGACAGGGAGGGAGGGAGAGAGACAGGCTGGGAGGGAGAGAGACAGGGAGGGATGAACGAAGACAGGGAGGGATGAAGAGAGACAGGGAGGGAGAGACAGTATAAGAGAGAGACAGGCAGGGAGGGAGAGGGAAGGCAAAGGGTAAGCGAGAGAGAGGCAGGGAGGGAGGGAAAGGGTAAGATGCAGACAGGGAGGGAGGGAGAGAGACAAGGAGGTAGAGACAGGGGTATGGTAAGAGAAAGACAGGTAGGGAGAAAGAGTGTGGAGGGAGAGGGATAAGGAGAGAGAGAGAGACAGGGAAGGTTAGAGATAGGGTATATGCGAGACAGAGAAGTAGAGAGACAGGGAGGGAGCTAGACAGAGAGGGAGGGGCGGGGGAGGGGGAGAGGCAGAGGAAGTGTTGTGTTAGGCAGTTGTAATCCTGTTGCTATGGTGACCAGAACTCATACGAGTCTGACCAGTGACCAGTCTAATGTTACATAACATATGCAGGGAAACCCAATAGATATACATGAAAGCTTAGTAGTAAAAGCGTCAGCATTTTCATTGGTAAAATCGTCAGAATGATCGCACAATATTGCGGACGCCATGCTTTCATGCTGTGTGCCCTCTAAAATGCTAAGACAGGGCTGCTGCTACTGGCCCACACGTGGTGTGGGTATAGGGATGACCAGGGCCGGCCCTTGTCCCTTGTGGGGAGGTGCCAGTATATTTGTGGTTTCCCCCGTGGAGGCGGCGGCCCACCCTTAGTATGTCCAGAAGTATCAAACCGCCCATAATATGTTTTTTCCTGTGATAAATGAGGTGCTTGTGACTGACGTTTACCTTACAGATTGTTGAATGATCCCCCCCCCACCTCTCCTGCCCCGTCCTCCCCGCACACACGGTGGTGTGTGCGGGGAGCACGCTTAATGCTATAAGCCTGGCCTGGGTGCCCTTAGGGCTCCAACGGGGTGGCGCAAATGGCGGTCGGCAGTCCCAACGCATCCCCATAGGATTAGTATAGAAATATCGAAAATCTATTTTACAGCCTAGATTGATTATTTCTTCGGACAAAACTTGCAGAGGACATCCTATCGTTGCGATTTCTGGGTAAGGATGTCGGCTATCAGTATGTTTAATAAGAAAACGACGCTGCCAGGTTGAGTTGTGGAAGGTACTGAGTCATGGCTGTGAAGGCCCGGGGCGACAGAAGGGTTCGAAATATGCCTGCTTGCGCACCGCCTTCTTAAGGCGGTTATTGGTCGCCTCTCGTCCAGAGGGTTAGTGGCACCAGATAACAACAAAGTCAAAGAACTCTTAAATTAACTAGAATATGATAGGCCTACTGTTTGCTGGATAATGAAACGTTAGGCTATTTAAAAAGCCTTCGCCATCACCGTCCCCCCGTCCCCCACCACCATGGCAGCCATGGTAGCCGGGCCCGTCTGCCCGTCTACATGGCACGCCGAGTAACGTTTGGAAGGGGTGATCCCATTGGCTGAGAGCCTAGCTGAAGGTTGATGTAACGCGCCCTGTGATTGGTCGATTTTTTCCCCGGAGCATACCGAAGATGCGATGCTGAGTGTTACCGAAGATGCCATGCGGCCGTACGCAGGGTAAAATATCTGTTCATGCTTTAGCATAGGGGTCAGGGAATCGCTTATTACTCAGTTCTGATACCTAAACGACCATGTAGTATTGGATGTAATCTCCGTGTATATGTTTCCCCTAGGCCTGGAGACATTGTTTCTGGCGATGGGATGCCAGGAAGTAGCAGTTTCACACGATCGAAGCAGAGTCCGGTTATTAGCTGGCAGTTCGAAATAAAGGGGGCGTGGTTAAAATCTTAAGCGGTATGACCTATAGGCCATAAATATGGCCACTATTGACGCCTAGTCGTCCAGAAAGTAACCGCTTGAAAGATGTATTTATATTAGTAGTTTGGTTATATTTCTCAAGATCTGTATGCCTATTATTGTTTTTATATTTAGCTGAATCCCCCCCCGCCCGGCCTTCCCTCCTAAGCTTTTGTTTTGGTGTTTAGTAATACACATGCCTCACCTCTGTGAGGCATGTGTACCGCCAGCAGTAGTGGCGCCGCAGCGGCCGCAACGGCTTGTCTCGGAACTAAAATGCGGGAATCGCGATCGATTCAAATCATAACACACCAATCGAAAGTGGTAAATGGGCTTATATCTTCTTTTCTAGACAATATTGTTCAGTAATCACTAGCTAATATCGTTGCTTACTAATATACGGTAGGAGTAAGCTAGGTAAGAAAGCTGAATGAGCATTTATTTCGTTGGCAAACAGGGGGATAAGTATCAATCTCTCTCTATTTGCGTGAGGACCCGTAATGGTGGGTGTGACGTTGTAATGGGTAGTGATCCTGCCGATGGGCAGCTTCTTTCAGAAGCGGTTGTCACGGAAGAGTCCAGAAAGCATACCGCTGGATTGGGTTGTGTGGTGATCTGACTTTTAGGCTAGTTGCTTGTATAAATAAAGAAAAACAGTTGCCGATGAACTCCCGTCCACCCACCTGCCCCGTTCTCTACCACCTCCACCCCACCCCACCACCAGCGGTGCTCAGTGCGTACGCACTGAACAGCGCCTCTAAGTTCTAAGATCGGTAATACTATGCAGCAGCGCCTGCGGCGGTGTTGGGAGACGCCACAATCAAGTTTGCCTACACGCTTATAGCGGCAATGGGGATCGATTCAAACCCTACTACACCGATTGAACGTGGTAAATCTGTTTATATCTTCTTTTATGGACAACATTGTTCCAGGAATCCCCGGTTAAAAACGATGCTTAAGAAAATACGGTAGTAGTAAGCTAGGTAAAAAAGCTGAATGAGCATTTATTTCGTTGGCAGAGACAGCAGCAATTCCCTTTTCTTCTACTATGTGCGTAGGACCGTGAATAACGGGTACGACTGGTCCAATTTTAGAGAGTAGCCGGTGGCGGCTTTTTTCAAAAGCGGTAGTCGTGGGAGAGTCAAGCTGATCTAGAACTGAGTAGCAGACGAAACACACTCACAGGCCAAGGTAAAATATATGATATAATATTAGATTTTTTTAATCTGTAAACATCTGGTTGTTCGTCCCTGAGGAAAATTAGAGGTTACACATTTTGGAAATGAAAAATAGAGCATGAATATTAAAAGTAAAGGGATCTCGTGAACTCTCACGATAATATGCGAGATTTGCAAAGTAGATACTTGCATGACAAACTTTTTTTTGCTGTCATGAAAGTGCGTTGTTCCACAAGATTCTGCATGTGTCGATTTTTTTTTATAAACCACAATCTTTTTATTTTTCCATATAAGAAAAAAAGTATTCATATGTGTTGAAAAGAAATATCTGCTGAAAGTTTATTTTGATATACAAGTAGGGAAGGGAGGGAGGGACCGGGGGAGGGAGGAGGAGGTAAGGGCATGGAGAGGGACTGTTCACGCATGCATCTTTCCAGGTCACACTTAGTGACACCATGACCCCTCGCTCCGCCTGAGACTAAAGCCGTAGTGTGGGACCGTACTAGAGTCTAGGTCACACTAGGTTTGCCTATGGCTGCGTTCGTATACCCACAGCTACAGCAAAGAAAAAAATATATTAACTTATTTACTCTGATGCTGTCACGCGTCACTCTGCGTATATTTGTGCGTATGCTTTATGCCCACTGGTGCCAAGAATAATGAAAATAGGTATAAAAAAGTATATATGTCCAGAAACAGGAATTCGTTTTCTTCGTAATGATACAAAGAATAAAGCAATGTCATGATTTGTACTCACACAGTGAACGATGGAATGAAGAATATTATCATTTTAGCCAATTACATATCCACAGGAAAATCCAACCAATACATATTGTATGGGATCGATTCCAGAAATTTAATTACAATTTCGATGTTTTTCATGCTTTTTGTTTATGTCATACCTTTGTAAATACTGAACGATTACGAAAATGAGTAGAAATAATATTCATATAATCTTAAAATGCTAGTACACTTTTGCAAATTATACTGATAAGGCTGTAATAAATCACCTTTTTTTTGTCGACGTTTCATGAGAAGTGCCCATCGTCTTTAAAAAAGCTAGACATTCACAAATTGTGACAATTTAACCCTTGAAATCTAACCTTTGTGAAACATAAAATAAGGAGTATTTAAGATTATTTCAAAATGCCATTAAACTTTAGCAAATGAGAAAAGAGAGAGGATTACAGAAGAGGGCAGGAGAGGTATCCGAATGCGTCCATGATGCTCAGACCTGAGTAGTTAGGCCTGTATATATAGCCAAAGGGGTACCAAAGGGAAGAGGGGGCAAAGGGGGTACTTGCCCCCTCCCTCATTATTAATTATTGTTGTCTAGTCCTTGGGGTTGTATGAAGTACAGAGACAATGTATTGAATATATTCTTGTGTTTCTACCTATTGATTATATTTAGCTACTTTACTATTAATGGTCCAGAATTATTGCTAAAAAATATCGAATTGCAAATAAAGTTCTAAATATTTGGCTGTCCTAATGTTTCCCATTATTGGAATCAGCTTTATCCAATCGATTAGATTACGATAGTATTTCAAAATTATATTTGTGTGCCCTGTATGTAACTCCTTTTCCAGTGACACATCATAAATAGTTAATAATGGTTGGTCGTAATTCTTTTATTTTAAGTTTTGATTTCAATTTTTTGGTGGACTCAATGAAGCCACAGACACATGGCCAGCGACTTTCAACATGAGAACTAAGTGCTAATTTTTAAATCCAAGATTGCGGCGCCTGTTCTTGTGAGTTCTCACAAGATCCCGTCTCGATTAAATACTCTTTCACACCAACAGTGTCTTCCTGAAAACCTTATGAACTGTTAAAAATTCTTTTTTTATAATTTTCAAAATGTAAATTGTTCTATGTTTTTGTATTCGGGAGAAGTTTGTTTAAAATATTATTAGTATACAATTATTTCTTCTAGCTTATGACTAATTTTCCTGAAACAAAACACTTATGTTTTCGCTTTAATTTTGTTTGCATTTAATTTGTTGTTCTTTTGGTCTTGCATGAAAACTTTTTTTTCTCCATTCACATAAACTTTTATACTTTCTTAACTTGAAAACTTTTTTTTTATTCTAACATTTAATGATATTTTTTTGTGTAAGTAATTTTTTTTTTATATTTTTAGTGTAATTTTTTTTATCATTGTTTATTTATTTTAACATTTCCAAAAAAAAAATGTGTTACTTTTTTTTTGTGTGTGAGCAGGCTCGGCTTCCGTAAAGAAAGGCCCTGTTGGTTTACTCCTCTTATAAATGTATTATCGCGGGAAAGAGACAAAGCTTTTAAGAAAGCAAGGGAAACAAGAAGTATAGAAGATTGGAACAAAGCTAAAATACTGAGAAATCAAGTAAATACTAATATGGTCGATTCTCATGAAATGGTTCCAAATGGGAAAATGTCATTTTTTACTAGTTTTCTTCAAATAGATCTTTCCTATGTGCTCATGCCTCATAATTAATGTTTCCATGTTATCAGGCTCTATATTCTGAACAAATGTGTACCTACTTTTATCTACCTACGATGAATATTTAGGAAATTAGAGCCATTAATATGCTGGAAATATACCTTCCTACCCAAATATTAAATATATCATTCCTAGAATTAATTAAGATTATATGGAAATGTTTGTTTATTTATCCATATGGGCCAAGAGTCTCATGAAGAATAATCCACGAAAAGATTTTTCACTAAACTCTGGAATTAAATACTTAGAGAATGAGAGAAATGTATAACCTATTATGGCCGTCACCGTCCATGACGCTGATAATGGGATGTAATTTATTAAAAAATCATGCAAAAAGTGTTTTCTGTATGTTTGATGAAAGATGAACACATGGGTGTATTGAAACTGGAAGAAAAAAATTCATCAATATTCCTAATTGATCTTAAGATCTTATGTTTATAAGTGGGGAAGTTTTTTGTGCGTCACCGTCCGTGACGGCCCCCGTCACCGTCCGTGACGGCCGTTCTTCCTTGATTTTCATAATGATCCCATGGATGTAGCTTTGTTTCCTATATACCATTCGAAAGGGCTTGCTTTCTTCTTTGGAATCATGTGAAATGATAATCTTTTTTTTTTTTTATAACTGAATGAAATGACAACAAATATTTCTATGACCATCACTGTCCGTGACGCAATATATTTTAGGGTATATTTTCAATAATTTTCATATCTAAGAAACGCAGTTTCAGGGTATAGAAGAGTAGGATATGGGGCACCTATACTAAAAATTTCATTTCATTTCAAGGACCTTTCCTAAAATACCCTTTTGGAACCGTTTCATGAGAATCGACCATATACAGAAGCTTAAGAGCGACCATTTGAGAACTGAGCTGATGAAAAATCCCAAAGATTGTAAACACTTCTGGGACACAATAAGACCATTTTTTACACCTGATAAAGTAAAAGAGAAGCAGAATATAAATTTACTTGATGATGAAAATAATTTGAAGGCAGGTGCTGAAGCGGCGGAACTCCTAAATAAGTTCTTCGCAAATATTGGTGATAATTTGGCGAAAGAGATACAACCTCTTTCTGACCAAGAACTCAGTTTACTTCCAATCATTGATGATGTAGATAAAGACTCTCTCGAGAGTAGTAATGATCGCACTATTGTTAATATTTTAAGCGGTGATGCAAATACATTGAATCAAGACGTTAGGATTGTCCATAATAACTCTATACCTGTTTCTCCATGTTTCTCTTTTGAGGAGTTCAATGAGGTCGAGATATCTGATTATATTAAGAAATCAAATGTGAATAAGTCCTCGGGAATCCCCCTTGTCCCAACAAAAATATTGAAACCTTGTCTTTTAACACTAGTGTCACAATTCACGTACATCTGCAATTTGACTATAACTCAGAAGGAAGTACCGAATGATTTTAAATCAGCCACTATAGTACCTTTATTTAAAAAAGGGTCGAAAAATGACCCCTCAAACTACAGACCTATAAGCTTGATTAAATACCCAGCTAAAATTTTAGAAAAAGCCATTCACAATCAACTCTACTCTTATCTAGAAATCCAAAATTTACTTTTTAAACACCAATACGGGTTTAGAAAAGGGCATTCGGTGAGCCAAGCACACCATAAACTCTTTCACCATATTTACAAAAATAATAATGAAAAAGAGAAAACTGTTTTGGCCTTTTTGGATTTCAAAAAGGCTTTTGATACGGTCGACCATTCCATCTTAATAGAAAAATTAAAAACCGTCAACTTACACGATAATACTTTGGCTTGGTTCACTGATTACCTCAGTAATAGATTTCAAAGAGTGAGCATAAACAATAAAACCTCTGAACTATTAAGGGTGACGAGGGGTTCCCCATATGGAACGCCAT